>JAFEMH010003148.1:0-286233 GCA_022495995.1 Adenophora triphylla var. japonica
TGCCAATCTCATGGAGATGGAAGGCTTGTCGAACAGATATTTGATGGGGTCTACCTTGAAACAAGATGTATCGGGGTGAGACTGCATGTAGTGGTTTCAACTTTCCCACTACCCAGACCAAACCTGCGCAAGTCTTCTCGTAAGCAGAGTAATTGAGTTCGCTTCCTTGGAGCTTTCTGCTTACGAAATAGATGGCGTTTTCGACTTCTGGAATCTTTCTTCTTCTTGTAGCTAGCATAGCCCCAATTGCCGTATCCGTTGACAGTTAGATATAGCAGCAGAGTGGCTTTGACCGATGTGGTGGGCAGAGAATCGGGAGGATCTCACAAGAGTATGCCTTGATCTGTTCAAAGGCAAGCTGACATTCTGGGGTCCATTCTGTGTAGGCATTTTTCTTCACTCAACTCCAGAAGATCGGCTCGCAGATCGAGGTCAGCTGATTCACAAAGCGGCTTATGTATTGCAGTCTTCCCATGAAGGATTTCACTTCTGTCAGTGTCCGTGGTGGCTTCATTTCAACTATCGCCTTGATTTTCTGGGGATCTACTTCGATTCCCCGTTCTGTCACCATATATCCTAGTACCTTGCCTCGTCTTACACCGAAAGTGCACTTGGCTGGATTCAGTCTCATGCTGTGGTCTCGGAGGCGGCCGAAGAATTTTCTCAAATCAACAAAGTGCTGGCCATCTGATCCTCTGGAATGTATTATCATGTCGTCCACATAGACCTCAATTTCTTTGTGGATCATGTCATGGAACAGAGCTGTAGCTGCCCTTTGGTACGTAGCCCCAGCATTCTTTAGTCCGAATGGCATGACCGTGTAGCAGTAGGTGCCCCAAGGGGTTGTGAAGGCTGTTTTGGCTTGATCTTCTTCTGCCATTTTGATTTGGTTGTAGCCGGCAAAACCGTCGACGAAGGATTTGACTTCATGGTTGGCCGTGGAATCTACCAAAATGTCGATGTTTGGCAGGGGGAAATCGTCTTTTGGGCTGGCTTTGTTCAGATCCCTGAAGTCTACGCAGCATCGGATCTTTCCGTTGGCCTTGGTCACCGTCACTATGTTGGACAGCCATGTTGGGTATTCAATGACCCTGATGAAACCTGCTCTGAGCATCTTTTCTATCTCCTCTTTCACTTGTAGGGACCATTCGGGCTTAATTCTTCTTAGCTTCTGCTTTACTGGCTTGACTTCTGGGTCGAGCGGTATTCGGTGCTCAACTATGGAAGGATCGAGGCCTGGCATATCTTTATAGGACCACGCGAACACATCCACGAATTCTTTTAGCAGCTCAATTAGGGCGTCCCTTTCAGTCCCTTCGAAGAAACTACCGATCTGCGTCTCTTTAGGCTCTTCCGCAGTTCCCAGATTCACACTTGTCAAAATCTCTTCGGCAGCTTGGGCTCGATTTTCCTCTTTCCGGACAACCTGCTTAAAGATTTCTTTGATATATTGTTCATTTAATGTGTCTGCCTCTTCATCTAGTGAATCGTTATTAACTGTTTTTAGATTATTAGTTAATTCATCATTAGTTAAAGTGGCAATTAAGGGATACTCAGAAAGGTTCGTCATTTCATTGAGAATAAGAGGGAATACAGCATTGGCTACAATTTCGTGGTCTTCAGGCGTGAGGCCATCGGACGACTCGAGAGACTCGAACTCAACAATGAGAGACTCGGAGGACTTTACAAAGGTTGACACGAAAGGACGGGGGACCAATCCAAGCTTGGTGATCATTTCTTTCGTCGCGGACGGCCCGAGAGAGTTTCCCAATTCTTTAGCGGCATCACTGTCGGTGGCTTCACAACCCGGGAAAGGCATGGTCTCTGTGCTCCCTCCTCAGTCGCTGCTATCATCTCTTTGTCTCGAACCTGTAATCAATTGTGTTTGGCGTCCGAAAGCCGAGCATGTGGATGTAGGGATCTTCCTCAATCCCGGGATTTCCGTTTCGTCACAATCCGACCGCTCAATCCGATGTAAGGACGCATTGCGTCTCGGTGAGCCGCTAGAAAAATCTCATGTCCCATACTGAGCGGAAAGGCTCGCGTGTAGTTCAAGAAGAAGGACGTCCCACACGACGTTCATAGATTCGAGCCGAGTCTGCTCGGTGTTTGCTGACTTTTATCATGAAAATCTCTCGCCGGCGAGGCCAAAGAATGGGTTTACAGAATCACCGACAAATCTGTGATTGAGGACCGGGACTTGTGTGCCTGTATCATGGCGGTGTTCAGCTGTTTCCTTCCACACGCCTCCAAGTGTTGGAAATAGCAATTAAATTTGATGAATCGAACTTCTTCGAGTCCGCTCGCTGAGTGTGTCGACATAGTTGGCATCGCCGGATTCCAAAGGATGCTAGCGAGACTTGCCTCTTGAAGGATGTAGCCCCGTGTTTCACCGTGGGCGTTCTTGGCTATTTGTTTCAGCCTTCGCTCCCTATGAGGAAACCTGTCACCCCTTATGACTTCAAGGTCTCCCTGTCGGTTGATGAATTTGACGCATTGGTGGAGAGTGGAGGCTATGGCTTTCATGTGATGCAACCAAGGGCGCCCTAGCAGGGCTGTGAACTCGGAGGGGATATCCATTACATGGAACGTTGCGGGCACCATTTGGGTTTCGTACCAGAGTTCCAGAGTCACTGTCCCCAGGATGGGACGAGACGAACCGTCGTAGGCCTTGACAGTCCGGGTAGATGGGATCACGCGCCTTTCATTTATGCGGAGGGCCCTCATCATGCTGAGGGGAAGGACGTTTACCGATGATCCCTTGTCCACTAATACCCCAGGGAGTGATATGGTGTTGAGCCGAATAGTGATGTACAAAGCTTCATTGTGTTGGGAGACATCTCTTGGCAAATCTTCATCGCAAGGTGATCATGCTCCCATATAGGTGAGGATCATAGATTTGGTCCTTGTCTCGATAGAGAGTCATTAAACCCGTCGCTTCGTGCCTTTTTCTTGCGAGGTAGAGTCTTTGCCGAAGCCCCGGGTTATACCGATGCCTTTTGTGGCGGTTGCCATCTCCAGTCAACATGTTGATTGAGTGGGAGCGCCAGATCGGCGTCGGTTTTTCTTCATCGGTGTATACTGGAGCTGGACAAACCGAACCTCGCCTGACCCTAAGGGGGTTGGACTTCTGTTCGCGGTACTCTGGTATCCGAAAGTCTCAATTCTGCGCGTTGGCAAGGGTTTTCTCGCTCTTTTACCCCTTTTTGCTTTGGGGAAGACTGACCGGAGTAGAGTACATAATAATCAAATCCCCAGATAGCTCCCCGAGCGTTCCCACGCCGTTATCACCGGCCTCGAATCTCTCCTTCAATTTTTGCCGGGAGGAAATTTTCTTTTTCTTAGGAGGACGGTCCTCGTGTATCCAAACCCCGATAATCCCTTTCAAGGCAGTCGGGACAACACAAATATCCCACCAAATGTGTTCCACGGCCGTGGCGGATTTGGGACCTCGTGTTGAGCGGTGCTGGAATGACTTTGAGTGGAACTGGGTCCGAGGGGATCTGCGCTGGGCTTGTCTCGGTAGTGAGTGATTGGACTCCGCCGGATAATGAGAGATATTGGAGGTCCCGGGAACGGGCACATGTTTGTCCTTCAGGGTAGCCCGCAGCGTCAGCTGGATATTGTTAAGGTCCCAAAGTGGCGTGTGGCCTCTTCAATCCAAGCTCGCCGTCTGTTCCGGCGTTCTTCCGTGGCTTTGATGGCCGACCATATTTCTTTAACTGTTCTCCCGATTTTCATCACTCAGGCCGATATTTGTGGGATCATCACTTTGAGAGGGGACAACCGACAGCATACCGAACTCTTTCGTCCCCGACCGCTGTTTGCGGGCCAGCTTGCCCTGCAAGTCGGCGCGGCAGGAGTTCCGGCGGTGGAAACATAGGAATCTTGGGGTAGCATCTTGATGTATCCGGACTATTAAGAAGAGGAGGAGGACCTCTTCCTTCTTTGCGGTAAAAGTACCATCGGAATTGAGACTCGATAGTCAAACCACGACTTCGCGACAATCCCTCGAAGGTCATCAATTTGAGCCTCATGTCGAAGTCTCATCTCGTTCTACCAACCGGATCCACACGGTCTGTTGCCCGAGGGATTTTGGAGGACGGAGCAACGTTATCCCCATGATTACCGGCCGATGCGTACATTCTCAAACCCGCAGTCGGAGCAAACGGTGAAGCCGACGATGCGCTTGACTCTTCCCAACTGATCAAACGGTGACCCGGTGCCCGAAACCAAGCCTTGTGCGGAGTGCGGGGGAAAGGACACGAAGGTTCGATGTCTCGGAATGGAAGGAGGGTAGGTGTTTGGGCTTTAGGCTCATGCAACATGCAGCTATTTGTTCACGTTTACTTAAAACATGTTTTATTAACCTAATCGGTTGGAAAAGATTGCTCTTCTTTTCGCAAACTACTTGATTCCCGGATCAGTGGGCCCCGTCACTACGTCTATAAGCCCCTCGTATTCCACTCCGTATTTCGACCTCCCAGGTGGACAGCCCCGGCGAGGTCCTATAGGGCAAGCGGGTCCCACCGACCGAAAGAAAAACGATCCTAAAAGTCTCAAGGGTAATCGAGTCTTAACGAGCATTCGATGTAAATTACGGACAAGCCGACGCCAAAGTCAAGATCATGTCCGAGAGCTCGACAAAAAGCCTGGCATGATTCGACCGATAAGCGTCCACACCGATCTTGACTTGTCGTCGCTAAGCCGTAATTAGGCATGGAATATTCATTAATCCTTGATGACTCAATGTCAATGCTTTGGGAGTCGTGTATAATTTGTGCCGCCGAGCCGAAGTCAAGGCGCCGGTCAATATCTTGGTCAAAGTCTCGCGGCGGAAAACCGGCAGAACTCTCGGACATTGACAGTGGACCCGAAAGATATTGAGCCTGCATGCCGACAAAGGCTTGAAAGGAAAGGTCTATACACGGACAGGCATGACACAGACTTAATTAATGAAACCAACCGGGTCTCGGACAAAGTGTGTCACCGGGACAAGTGCATGGTCGACACGAGGCTCCATGGGATGTTTGGGTAGTCCTGTGCTCATCCGAGAGGCGTAATAAGACCAAACGGACCGCGTACAAGGATTTCCCGGGTTAAGGACGTAGTGTGCAAAGTGTACGGTCACGTGCGCGTAGTGTGCAAGCAATCTATATTCTTTTTCGAGTAAAATAGAAAATTTTTTTATGTGTCTTAAAAATATGATGCATGATTTATTTTCTTTTTTTTTGAGAATTTTCTTTTTTTTGGATTTTTTTTTATGAGCACATAAGCACGAAAATTCCGACAGTTAGGGACATTATTCCGACAAGTCAAAATTTTGACTTTCTCCGAGGCGGCCAAAACAACATGAAAACTGTGCAAAAATCAACACACACACAAAAATGATTTTCAAAGCCGGGACGGAAGCTTGACCCTCAAAAGCTTTTTTTTTTTGAAAACGGTGATACCGGTACGTGGGATTGTTAGACCACAATTTATCCCCGACTCGTGTTAGGAGGCGATAACGGGAAATTTAGTGGTTTCCACCAATATACCAAATACCATTTTTTAAAAAAAGCTTAGTCCCCAGCGGAGTCGCCACTGTGATGATGTGTATCCGAAAATTTTCTCATTTTTTGTGTTTGAAAAAATCAACGAAAAAACGGAGTCGCCACGCCATTTTAATTTTGAGGGCCAAAACTTTGAAAAAAGCCCGAGATCGGAGATTTAGGTTCGGAGGTCATGTTACGCGTCGGGAAGGACGTTAGTGTGCACCCGACGCGCCTCGTAAAACGAGTCTTCCAAGCTGAAAATCATTTTTGTGTGTGTGTGTGTGTGTGTTTTGGCCAAAATAAGTTGAAATTCAGAAAAGTAAAAATTGGGATATCTTTTTAAGACTTTAAACTGATCCCATGATTTTTTGGAAGATTTTTGGATTGAGATTTGGTACTCAAAAGACCTTTTGAAGTTGAGAGCCATTTCTGCCAGAATGAAAAAGGCAGTGGACCTTTGATTTTAAAAGGGATTCAAGGGTCTTAAAACTTTATAATCTGGATAAACTCAGAGAATGAAAGTTGTTCTAGACACCTTAAATAAAGTTTGTGCGAAGGAATTTTCCATTTTGGAGAAGATTTGAGGGGTCAAAACCTTCTGGAAACCTCAGATATGAGATCTGGATTCCCAGAAGCTGATGAACTAGCCTCTGAAAGAAAATTTGAAAAGAGGAGTTTTACTCACCCAAAAAATAAGGTAAAAATATGTCTAGAAAGCTCTGGATGTTGGTCACAAAAAGTATTTTGTAGTCAACACCAAATTCCAAGTTCATCTGTGTCCAAAAATTAAGACCATGGACTGAGGTCTGAGAAAATTGCTACTGGACAGCAACTTCTCAAGAAAGAAAATATGATTTTAAGGGGGGTTTTGCATCCATGCTTGTCCCCATTTCCCTAGGTTTTGGTTAGTGATCACTAGACATTTTAGTGGTGAATCAACTATACCAAACCATCCTTGGGGTACATTAGGACTAAGCATTTCATTTGCTTGGGAAGGGGAATTTTATCCTTTGAAATCAAGATTTTATGCTTGAAAATGGTTTTTAGGGTTTTGAAAATGAGTTTTCTTTGCAAGAAAGTAAGAAAGCTTTGAAAATAATGTTGATCTTTGTAGAAGATCATCCATGGAGATGGTCTTCCATGGTGATCTTCTTAGATCTAGAGCAAGAAGATGAAAGAACTACATTTTGTAGTTTGAAGATGCATGCATGGATGAGATTTAGGGTTAGGAAGAGGAGGGTTTACCAATCTTCCTTGTGTTCTTGAGTGTTTGGCTTGAGTATATGAGTGTTTAGGGCTTTAATATGAGAGTGAGTGGATGAATATGAGTTAGAAAGATTGAGAGAAAAAGGTGACAATTCTTGAAGAATTCTCACTGTTTTCTCTCTATATTTCGCCAGAGGTTCGGTGCAAAATGTGTTCTTCCTTCCTATTTTTGTGACTGGAGGGCTCAATTTATAGCCCTCCTGAAAATGCAAAGGTATCCGCGCGGATGGATCCAGTCGCGTGCACTGTTCATTAATTGCGCCTGTGCTTTGGACACAAGGAATAATCTTTTTCAAAATTCAAATTGACCAAATGTACCGCATTATGTTTCCAAAGATTTCTATTTGTGGTTTTATTCTTTTGTTTTTCTTTTTAAGATTCTTTTTAAGGTTTAACCTTAAATAACAATGCCCATTTTACCCTCACTTTGTTAGAAATGTTAGGATAGTTAGGAATTGTTAGAAATGTTATAACTTTCGTTAATTTTCTAACGAAAATTCTAACAAGCTCAAATTGGAGCACTTACACCAGGTCAGGGGCGTGACTGCCCTCCTTGGTCTTTATGCCCATATCATCAATGTAGGCCTCCATGTTGTGACCTATTTGTGCTCCACAACCCTCATCCACCATGCGTTAGTAGGTAGCACCCACGTTCTTGAGCCCAAATGGCAAAGATGACATAACAATAATTTCCCCCAGATGTTTGGAAGGCCGTCTTCTCAATGTCCTCTTCTGCCATTTTGATTTGGTGATAGCCTGAATAGGCATCTAAAAAACTGAGAGTTCGGTGTCCAGCTATGGAATCAACCAACTTATCAATTCTGGGAAGAGGATAGCTGTCTTTAGGGCAGGCCTTGTTAAGATCAGTGAAGTCTATACACATTCGCCTCTTCCCATTTTGTTTTTTCACCATCACCACGTTGGCCAACCAAACAGGGTATTTCACTTCTCGAATGATTCCGGCGCTAAGTAACTTTTGCACCACTTTCTTGATAGCTTCCTCCTTGTCCCTTGCAAAAATCCTCCTTGTCTGTGAGATGGTTTTTGCCAATGGATCAACTTCTAGGCGGTGGAGGCCTACGTCTTTATTGATCCCCCTCATGTCTTCGACTCTCCAAGCAAAGACGTCGAGACTGTTTTTTAAGAGGGAGATGATTTCTTCCTTCTCTTCCGGGGATAGCTGGCCCCCGAGATTGACTTTTTGCTCGGGATAGTCAGGGTTGATGATTACCTCTTCTAACTCATCCACGGGCTCCATTTCTGGACCGTCTCAAAATTCCAGAGACTCGATGATGATTTCTCGAAGTCTCCTACCCTCATTGTCATTCACGTCGAGGGCTTCCTCTTGCATCAGTTCATCAACGTCTGGGCAGATCAACTATCCTCAAGTCGTGGTTGGCCCCGAGTTCGGCCGTTGACGAGAACAGATCCGTCTCCTGACGGGCGGAACTATGCCTTCGTCACCGCAGCTTTCTAGGACCAGAGGTTCCTCTTCCAAGGTTTTAAGGATGTAACTCATCCTAGAGCTTGTATGGGTAGTTTTCAAAGACTTATAGATTTTGATGTTGTCTTCAGTGGGTATCTATCTTCGTGCTTTTGGATGCTTTCCCGCTTACGACATGCTCCAAGAAGTCCTCGTGGTTACCCACACGCATCCAATTCCAAAGACGAGTAGGGAATTTAACTCTCGGTGAGGAAGGGAGGTGACCAACCCATGTTTTGCTTGACTTGGAATGCCTAGGATTGCATGATGGTCACTTGTCGATCCATGGCCACGAAAGTGACCGTAGCCTTGGATCGGAAGGGACATTCGCCGACTTCTAGCTCCAAGTCAACGGTGCCTCTGGCACCGACTTTATGGTTGGTGAAACCTTTCTAGCCTTCCATGATAAGGCTCCAGGATGGTGTCTTTCAAACCCATTAATTGGAAAGCAGAGTAGTATAAGATATCACGAGAGGCCCCCGTGTCAATGAGAAGTCTCTCGAATTCAATGTTGTCAATTCGACCCTTTATCACCAAGGGTTATTCATGGGCCGCACGGCTCCCCGCCAACCCGTTGGGAGAGAAACTAATGACCTCTTCTCGCCATATGAACCCAAGCAGAATGAGGTACACCTTGCTTAGCTCATGGATCTCGGTCCCTTAGCTTTCTTGTAGGACCGCCTCTTCTGATCACATGCAATTTGGCCCTAGGAGGCCTCCTCGTTCCCATCCTCGCTTTTATCATCATCTTCACTTTTGTCCTCCTTCCTCTTCCGCTTGCCATCTTTGTTTATGACATAGCGGTCGAGTTTTCCTCATCGACCCAACTTTGGATTATTCGCTCGAGTGGCGACGCACCTTTCTGTTGCCGCGAACGACTACGGTCCTCAGCGTGGAAATCACGTAATTTGGAAGTGTCACGAGGGAACTTTTGGTTTATCGCTCGGTGGATGAGGTAGCGGAAGGTTCACCATTGCATGATCTCCATGATGGGTTTGGTAAGAGGGATAAAATTTCAGGCTTTTCAAAACCCCTTATTCTATTATTCTCCTTGGATCCATTACCATTCCCATTTCTGTTGGAAGCATGGCGATTGCCAGCTGCTTCTGGTTCTGTCTTGTCAGACCCCCTTTTCCTGCTTTTGTCCTCCGCCATGGCAATAGCATAAGCCATGTTGTACAAATATGCCTTGGACTTTGGCTCTCTGGCGGTGAGTTCATAGATGAGTGGTCCGGATCTCAATCCGGAGTAAAATGAAACAAACGATTACCTCCCTGTCTATGAGGCTTTCTTCCACTTGTTCCGCCATGGTTCCGAATCGGTTATAGTAACTCAAGGTGGTTTCATTTTTCCCTTGCTCGATATTGGAAAGGTCTGTTAACCTCTTCTTCCTCCTTCCCGCAAAGGGCAAAGTGGTCTAAGAACATCCTCCTCATGCCTCTCCAGCTGTCGATGCAACCCTTTTTTAACTCACGGGACCAAGTCAGGGCTGTTACAAAGAAGGTGCTCGCGAAAGCTTTACAGAGCATGTCATCGGCCTTTGTGAGGAGGTTCATGGTCGACTCAAAACTTTGAAAATGGTCCTTCGCGTCAGTGGTTCCGTTATACTTTTCAAAGTTTGGGACCTTAAACAGAGGATTAGGTGGTGCATCTGTTATCCTCTGAGAGAAAGGACGAGTGGACCAATCATCATCGTCTCCATCAACCTTCTTTCCCATTTCCATGTCATCAATTATCTTTTTCAAGAGTTTCCATTCCTTTGCCTCCACTCCCTTTTCAGTGCTAGAGTGAGTACTGTGGTGGGAACTCCGGTAGGAACTACGATGGGAGCTACGATGGGACTTATCTCTAGGGTAACCATTCACCCTACTGTGTTCCTCGTCATTTCGACGGTTTTCTCCTCGTCTAGAGGGTGCTTTATCTTGCCTTGGTTCTGCCTCATAGCCACCAAGTACCATTCTATATGGTTGGGGAGTCCTCGGCATTGCAAAGTGACGACGATGGGGTGAATCACGGCGAGGTCTAGGAGAATCACGACGATGAGGTACCATGTCAAGACGAGGATGGGATAAACGTTTGGACAAACTGAGCCTCGTTCGTAGGTCTCTCGAGTCTACCTCCTGGTCTTTAGAATTTAAGTGGCTTCTCCGGTCTACCACCTCCTTCTCGTTCCCATGATTATGAGGCCAAGGACGAGGAGCATCTCGGAGGGTCTGCTTAGGTGGTATAGCAAGATCACGGGGAGGATCTCGGCCACGAGGAGGACTCCTCTAGCTATCTCGTCCTACACCCGTTTCCCTTCTACGAGAGTTGCCTCCTGACCTCGAAGGCATGATAAACTCGTCCATGGAATTTTCTGGGTCCAATTGCAACAAAGCCCCGAGTCTAGTACATACGTTGTGTTGTTTCCATTTGTCGATGCAACAAGGTACGTCTGGCCAACGGGTTGGGTGTTCTCACTGCCCGACGTCGGCGTTCCTCGTCATCTTCTTGTTTGTTTGTTTCCTCGAGGACGAGTATTACGAGGGAGGTTTGCACCTGCCCCTCGGCACCGGCCGTCCCATGGAACTGAGAGTCATGGCGAGGGGGAGGTAGCCCTTCGGGCCGAGGTGGAGGAGGAAGCACCTCGGAGTTAGGTTGGACCTCATCGGTGTGAGTCTCGCTTGTTAGTTACGCTAGCAAATTGCTCGTCTTCCATTGATGCCAAGATTGCAAACAAATAATTACCACACCGACGATTTTTCCAGCCAGATCAAGACTTTCCGGCCAAAATCACAATTGTCAGGACAAACGTGAATCATATTTTATTCGCCTCCAATGGAATTCAATTGCAAATGTAAAATCACCCAAATTTCCGTACAAAACAATTGCAAAAATTGTCAAATTCCGGCAAAAAATTTGCAGATTCCGGCGAAAATCAAAACAGGGCAAAACAAAGCAAATACTTTCTACCGAATTTAAGAATTATCCGGCGGAAAAAATGGCTTACGGCGAGCGATTTTCCAGGCCAAACAAAGGGCGTTTGAAATGATTTCCGGCAATGGAACCAAACTGATGATGCCAAAAATTCGAATTATCAGCCCAAATCCAAGCGGTTGATTGTATTTCGGCAATTGCTTAGCCTGAAAATAAGACAAAACACGTAAACTAAGTCGGGGCTTCACCGGCGAAGGCCCTCCGACATGAGAGTAAGTTCACTGTTTGTAGAGAGTGAAACTAATTTGATAGAGTTTTGGATAATAAAAGTAACGTACCAGAATATGGAAATTATGGCTTGTATTTATAATGATGGATTGACAGAATCCATGTTGAACTTGGACTGTAAAGAGATAAGGTATAATCCTAGGAGGATTATATCTGTGAGAGAGTCCTTATTTGACTTGAATTGATATAAGATGGTACAATCTTGATTATATTATAACTGCTTAATCCTTGTTGGAACAGATTGTAAAGATCTGCTTCCGCCGAAAGCCGAGATGCAAGAATTCCTCTCCTCGTCATATGTTAGTATGCCGAGATACATAAATTCCTTTCCTCGTCATGCATGGCCTCTTGGTCCATGATGAGCCGTGGAAGGGATTAAGAGCTGAAGAACCGTGAGAGACGAGATGCAAACATTCCTTTCCTCGTCATATGCTGGTATGCCCTGGTGCGAATATTCCTCTCCTCGTCATGCTTGGCCATCTCGGTCCATGATGAGCCGGGGAGGGAAGGTGAAATAAGAAGAGCCCGTAGTGTCAATATTAAGGTCGAGAGAGGCACCTCGTCCTTAAGGGAGATGATCTCGGCCTACGAGGGAGGTCTCCTCGGCCCTTTGAGATGGGCATTGTATATACTTGCTTGCTGGCTTAGGTTGACCTTAGTTTATGCAGAGGTATAACGACGAGGAAGCCTGGATTACCTCGTAGCTTGATATTTGATGGATTATGTTTATGCCCAATCCACTTGGGCCTGACCCGGACAAACCCATGTTTGCATCTCGATTTATACTGTTCAAGAATAATGTCGTTGATAAAGATAAAAAAATGCCAATGATAGTATTAAAAAGTGTTATTGCTAGTGTTGAAAAGTGTCAGCATGTTTTAATAAAATATAACTATATTGACATTAGATGTTCCTTTATATATATATGAAGGAGAGAGACGAAGTCAATCATACGTAGAGAGAAATAATATGAAAGACTCAATTGATTATGTTGTTAGAGGTACATATTTATAGGGTTATAATGAGATGAGGTACAATGATTGAGTTTCCTAAACTATATATAACAATATATACTTGAATATAATATTATGATATTATATTTCTAATATGCTCCCGCAAGATGGACGATCCTTGGATAAGTCCAATCTTGAAGAATGATGAGATGAATCGGGTTTGATGTAGCTGGTGGAGACGGATGTGTTCCCGGACGTGTATGTGGCTGTAGGGTTGTGACAGAAAAAAAGTGGTCCGTGCATCCGTGGTTGGAGGCCAGTTTTGAACATGGCAACTTGGTTTGGTTGTGGGGCGGTTTGGGTTTTGTCTCGCGTCCAAGGAAAGTGGTCCGTACGTCCATGGTTGGAGGCCGCTTGAACATGGCAACTCGCTTGTGGGGAGATTTGGGTTTTGCCATCGCACCCAAGGAATGTGGTCCGTACGTCCATGGTTGGAGGCCAGTTTTGAACATGGCAACTCGGGTTAGTTGTGGGGCGGTTTGTGTTTTGTCGTCACATCCAAGGAAAGTGGTCCGTACGTCCGTACTTGGAGGCCAGTTTTGAACATGAAAACTCGGTTTGGTTGTGGGGCGGTTTGGGTTTTGTTTGCCCGATAAGTGACTATTATATAGTCATTTATCCTCATTTTTATATACTTTTTATAGCATAAAACATCATTTCTCATTTCATTTCTTATACTTTTTAGTTTCTTTTCCTTATTTTCTAGATTTTACGCTTTTGGTATATTTCTTGCCTTTTTAGACAGTTTTAGGTCATTTTATATATACAAAGGATACATGGACATTTTGGTCCAAAAAGATGAAGGGACACCAAGCAAATAAGCACTCCAAGTTGAAAACCGCCGAGCGGCCGTGCAGCCAGAGATGGAGCGGCCGTGCACTTGGCATTTTTCGTGCCACTTTTGGCCCTAAAATATGGAGTGGCCGTGTCTTGAAGAGGGAGCGCCCGTGTCATCAGCGGAGCGGCCGTGCAGCCTAAAGTAGGAGCGGCCGTGCGAGGTGTCAAGGCTTGAATTCAAATCCGGGCGCCAGGGTCACACTGGCCGTGCAACTTCCTTGACACGGCCGTGCAAATCGTGATCGCGATGTAAAGGCACCTTGCTGCACCCGATTGAAGAGTTCCTCCTTTTTATAAATAGGACCCTAGAGATCGCCTTAAGTACGAATTATTAGAGAGAAAGACCGATAGTTGATAGATAGAAAACACAAAATACTTGTGATATCAATTTCTAAGAAGATTTGAAGATCAAGTCATTACTTTGTTCTTAAAGTTACTTTGGAAGAAGATCAATAAAAGAAGCATTATTTCCAGCAATTGTTCATCATAAGTCTCTCTTACTCAATCTCTTATTTTAATTGTTTTTACTTTATAAATGGCTTGTGAGTAATCCCCATATTCTTGGGGTTGGAAACTCAAAACATGCTTATTCATCATCTAAAAAATGATTAGTCTTGTCTTCTTTTCTTCATCTAAAACAATTTCTTTATATTATTCTCTAAATGCCTTACTTATTGGCGATATCCAATTTGTATGATTCACTAATTGAGAGAAGTACCTAGCGGAGAATCTCAATTGACGGAACCATATAAAGAAACTAGGTTCATTGATCACGAGAGTAGTTCAATGGCCTAGTGGATGTTCCTTTAATGGAAAGTATGTTGAACTTCCGTCCTTAATGGATTCTTACTAATTATGGTCAGCTAGAGATAAGCCGGAATGCCCGTTTGTGACAGGCGGGATCAAACATAAACGGATTTCTCAAACAGCTTAGAACATAATTAGTGAAGAATACAAACGCTATTGTCCTAGCCCGAAATAGTGTAGGCTTAACATACCATCCTTGCTTTTTATGAAAACCTTTTATTTCTAAGACAATGACAATTTGATGAATAAGATTATGTGTATGATTTCCAATCCCGAGAATGCTTCGTTTTATAAGAATTCAATTAAAGTATTTTCTGTCTATGCTCTCTATTATTCTAAAAACAAATTTTATCTACCCCCCAATCCTTTTTATATTTTCTAAAGACAAAATTATACCAAAGTAAACCCCGTCTCGTGGGATCGACTCGTACTTGCACCCGCTATATTACAATAGCCCGTGCGCTTGCGGATATAAAATAAACCGTTAGGTTTCGACCGAACAAGCTTGGCGCCGTTGCCGGGGACAACGGTTTACTTTTTATTTTTGTCTTTACTACAAATTTTTAGTTTTTGTTTTTACTATTTTGCTTTCCTATCCTATAATCTGCTATGCGTTTAATTTCTCTTCAAGTGTTTTTCTTGTAGTTTATGAAACGGTCTCGACATTTGTTGACAACTTTGATCCGGAACCCGAAAGAAGCTTTCACGAAAGATTAAGAAGATTTAGAGAAGCCCTACAAAAACACATGGACGGAGAACCGCAAACACTGCTAGGACCCTACGGGACTTTGTTAACCCAAGTACCCCGGGAACTAGATCCCCTATAGTTGTGCCGAATGCCGGAGCGGCAAACTTCGAAATAAAGCCGCAACTATTGCATATGGTTATGAATAACCAATACACGGCACCGCCTTCGAAGACCCCCATCTACACATCCAAACATTTCTTGAATATTGTGATACTACACGTATTCAAGGTGTTACGGTAGAAGCGATTCGGATGCGCCTTTTTCCATTTTCTCTCAAGGATAAGGCGAAACAATGGTTGAATTCGGTCCCCGTAATTCATTGACAACATGGGACCGTATTCAAGAAGCTTTCCTTGGTCGATTTTTCCCGCCAAGCAAGATCGCCAGATACGAACAAAGATCACTAACTTCGTCAAACGTATAGTGAAACTTTGTATGATGCATGGGAACGGTACAAGGAACTTCTCGTAATGTGCCCCCACCACGGGCTTGAAAAGTGGTTGATTGTTCACACCTTCTACAACGGTCTCATTTTAAAACAAGAGAGACCATTGATGCCGGGCCAGTAGGAGGAGCTTTGATGAACAAAGGAGTAGATGAGGCGTATGACCTCATTGAAAACATTGCATTGAACCATTACCAATGGTCAAACGAGAGGGAGCAACAACAAGGTACGCCCGGTAAATATAATGTTGATGCAGCTTACTCTTCTCTCCTCTAAAGTTGACATGCTTTTGAAAAAGTTTGAAAATCTTAATGTCAATCCCATTGCTAGTGTAAATGTGTTATGCGAACTATGTGGGTCTAACTCACATAGTACGGATAATCGCGAGTTGCTTGACGTTACTTCTAACGATCAAGTGAACTTCGTTAATTCTTTTGGGCAAAAAGGGGGATGTATTCTAATACATACAATCCCGAGTGGAGGAATCACCCCAATTTTTCCTATAAGAATAACAACGTTCTTAACCCGCAATCATCTACACAACCACCGGGTTTGCACCTAAGAATTTCAACAACAATGCAAGTACCTTTCCCCTAAATCTAAATTAGATCTTATAATGGATTTCGTAGTGGAAAATAAAAATTCCCAAGAAAAGATCAATAATGAATTTAGGGAATGTTTTAAATTGTTAAATGCTAGGTTTGATAACTTGGCAACAAGATAATAAGATGCTAGAAACCCAACAAGCTCAACAAAGGCTACCCCATTGAATAGACCACAAGCGGAGTCTTCCCGGTCAACCTCAAAGGCCAAATGAGCAAGTTAATGTGGTAAAAACTAGGGATGAGCAAGAAAAGAAGAATGAATGCCCTAGAAATAATCACAAATTCCAATCCCTCCAATGATTGAGACTAGTTTGGGGACGGAATCCCCTAAAGAAGAAGGCAAGGATTATGATGAATTCCTTGATAACTTGGATGCCATTAATGTTAACATTCCTTATTTTAGGAAGGATGAAGATATGCCTTTAGCCGTTAAACCTTTAAAAAAATTAATAGAAGAAAAAGAAAGGCTAAAAGAAAATAAGAATGTTATGTTAGCGGAGGAGGTGAGCGCCGTCTTGCAAAATAAAGACCCTCCAAAATTAAAGGATCCAGTACATTCACCATTCCTTGTTGTGTTGGCGTAATGAACATAGATAACGCCTGTCCTTGACTTAGGAGCAAGCGCGCATAATGCCATTATCGGTTAGCGAGAAGCTTGGTATAGGGAACTTAGACCCACAACCATAACTCTCCAATCGCGCACCGATCCGTTCACTACCCCGTTGGTCTTATGGAAAATGTGCCTTGTCGAGTAGGGAACTTAATCATCCCCGTCGACTTTGTTATTTTGGATATGGCGGAAGACCATTATATTCCCGTCATTTTAGGAAGGCCATTTCTTGCCATCATGGGGCAATCATAGATGTGAAAATGGCACATTTTCCCTAAATATAGGGAAAGAAAGGGTCGAATTTAGTATGCATAGGCCGCTCTCGAAGATCCCTATTTAGAGGCCTATACTCCTAGTGAAGAAGATTGGACCCCAATTGAAGAGACCTACACCCCTAGCGAAGAAAATTGGATTCCTAGTGAAGAAGATCTAAAGGGTGAGGAAACAAAATCAAAGGAAGAAATAAAAATGATCCTATAAATAATGAACCTTTGATTTGTAATGATATATTAGATATTTCCTCGCATGTCCTAAGACTAACAATGCAAAGGTGAAAAAGTCAAAAGAACCAAGACGGAGGTCACTTCGAGTTTTCGAAAGTGCAAAGACTATAGGTCACTTGTTCTACCCAAGAAGTCGGGATGGAAGAAATGTCTACCGCAGAAGATACTCATTACCCCGGAAGGATTGCAATGGCAAGTTGTCAATGACAAAAGGCCAACCAAGTATCATGCATCTCCTACTACCGGGAAGGGGTCAAGCTAAGGACCTAAAACAAGCATCATCGGGATGGTAACCGATGGATTATTTTTGTTTTATTTTCATTTTATTTTATTTTATTTTGTTTTATCATATTTGTTTGTGCTAACTTTATTTTATAGGAAAAAGATTTAAAAAGTGGTGAAGTCTGGCCGCACGGCCGTGCAGCCTCTTCTTGGAGCGGCCGTGCAGCTCATATCGAGTTGGGATGTGTTGACTCAAGAAGGGACACGGCCGTGCAAGTTCCTTAACACGGCCGTGCAAGACGTTCGGGAGTTAAGCGTCAAGCTTCGCCAAAAAGACGCACCTTTCCCCTCCTCCCTCATTTACTCCTTCTTCAATCCTTCTCCATCAAAACCTCCGCCCCATCTACCATAAATACCCATCTTCCTACCATTCTAACCCACATTACAACCCTCAATCATCCTCAAATCCATCACTCAACCATTTCTCCACCATCAAAATCAGTCCAAAAACCCTCCTAAAACCCCAATTCCGAAAAAATACCAAAACCCTTCACCCATTTCATAAAATTCAAGGGATTGCTCAAGATTAAGGTTAAGGAGGAAGCTCTTGGACATTTCAGTGGCTGGGTATCAAAGATTTTGGGTTTATTCAGCGATTTCTTCGGGTAAGAACTCCTTCACCTCCCTTGTCTTTCAAATTTTCTGGTTGTGAGATAAATGGCTCCCAAAGGGAAAGGAAAGGCCGCAGAGAGAGTAACAAAGAAGTCTCGAAAAGAGCAAGGTTCTTCCTCTAACTTGAATCCTACTCTCAACACTTTGGGGATTGATTTTAGAACTCCAAGGGAGACGGCACGTTTTGTTGCCTTGAGTTCAAAAAGGATTAGGCCAACCCAATTTCCTGATAGGCTTGCCTTGAGAGCATTAGGACTTTATGGGGACGCTCTTACCCTTTTTATGGGAATGAGGTCCGATGTCTTCCTTCAAAGACATGAGAAAACCTATGAGGTCCTTACCTTAGAATTTTTGAGTACTTTAAAGGTGAAAATTGTGGAGGAAAATTGTAGAGTGACAGGAGAGTTTTTAATCAATTCCATTTGGATTTTCGCTTGGGTGGTAGAGAGCTTCATTTGATCGGGCCGAGATTAGTAGAATCTTGGGGTTATCTTTCCAAACGGAGTCTTTTCCCGACATGCCCATTGAATACAATGAGACTATTTTTTGGAATCAAATTACCGGCCTTCCATCCTATACTTCCCGAAGTGCCAAAGCTTCTTCTATCATTCACCCATCCATCCGCCTCATTCATAGGATGTTCGCTTGTACCCTCTTTGCTAGGGAAGATAAGGGAACCGTGAATAGAAAGGAGTTGTTTGTTTTATGGTGTTTTGTTTGGGAGCGAAGAAGGATGAACCTTTGTAATTTCTTCTTTGAATTGATTGGTGACATTGTTTCTCCCACCTTTAATGGAGAAATTCATATGGGGGGTATAGTTACTCTTTTGGCCAAACACTTCAATTTTGAAATTCCAAATGAGTGGGTTGAAGTGAGAGGGTCAACAAAACTGGATATTCCAACTCTTCGAACTATGCAACTCATTTCGGTGAGGGGGAATAATGAGTATAATTGGTTAGTAGGAGCGGATAAAACGCCCTACATTGTACTCCCAAGTAATAATCTCCCCACCATCCGGATAAGAGATCCCGAGACTTGGATATTCCCAAATGCTATTGGAGGAGGAGATCAAGAAGAAGAAGAAGAAGAGAATCAAGCCCCATTGCCACCCGACTTTTACCAAAGGTTCGATCAAATGTTTGCCCAACAAGGTCAATTGCTTGAGCAAAATGCTCAAATCCTTCAACAACTCGGCCAAATGGATGGTCGTATTCAATATGCTCAAGGAAGGATTGACGACATTTACAACTATGGGGCAAACTATTGGGACAACTTTCCACCACCATTTTAGTAAGTTTTTTTTTTCTCTACCCTCCCGGGATTTGGCATTGTTCCTTGAAACATTGAGGACAATGTTCATTTCAAGTGTGGGGGGTAAATCTATCCTTTTATTTTTTAGTTATTTTTTCGCTTTCTAGTTTTTAAAATTTACTTGCTTTCTAGGATAGATTTAATCGCTTTCTAGTATAATTTTTCTTTTTAACTTAGTTGCATTTTTTTCTCTTTATGCTTGTATAATAGTATTTAAAAAAAAAAAAAAAAAAAAAAATCCCTATGATGATCAAAAATCATTATCATTATGCTTGCCAATTGCCTTAGTATAAATGCCTTTATCTTTCCTCTCATATTTTCTATACACTTAGAAATTTATAAAAAGGAAAAGTATAAGGGATCTTTTTAGGAAATAATTGAAAGCCTCATAAGTTAGTATAGCACAATATAGAATCTCATCAAGAAAAATGCATTTGATTAGAAAGGAATTCTTTTATGCTTGGTTATATATTTAAATTTTTGAATATATTCCTTTAAGTTTGTACATTTTTTATCTTTATTAGATATTTTATTCCCTTTTAGAAGCACCTTTTTGTTTGCATCCCTTGAATCACACCCTTTCATAAATTCCATCTTTCCATTTTCAAATCAAGTCAAAGAAAAAAACACTTTTATCTTATTAATAAAAAAGAGTGACAATGATCACCAAAAGCAAAAAGAAATTATCTCCTAAGTAACTCGGGGCACGGCGTTCGCTGCGACGATGCTTCCTTGCCAAAACGGGAATAATATCCAAAAGTATTTTTGATCTAAGTATTAGGAACATGGGGCTCGCGACCACAATGTCTCCTACTTGAAAGGATCAAAAATAACTTAGGACTTTTGCAAAAATATAACACGTGCAAAAATAAGATAAATTTGTTTGACTTTGACAAGATTTTTCCACCACCATCACCCATTCTTCACCCTTGTGATTCAAGAATGTAATGCAAATCTTCGGAACTTCTAAATTGTGAATAAATGTCTATACCTTTTCTTGTACATCTTAAAGAAATAAAATTCATCTTTTCTAAAAAAAAAAAAAATCACTCTAAAAAGTGATGGCTTTTTCTACCAAGAAAATTCTTCCTTCTAGCAGGCTTTACTTGATCAAAATTCTATATATGCTATACTAGGTTATTGTCTTGCATCTTATCTCTTTTAAATATCCCTAAAATATTTCTTCCTAAATAAATTTTTAAAGGTATTCAAAATATGAGTAGATAGATAAAAGGCATTATCTACAAGGCATTTAAGGGCTTGCTACTTTATTTCGAGGGATCAAATCATATTTTTCTCCCTCCCCATATTTCATTATAAGTTTGCTTGGGGACAAGCAAAGGTTTAAAAGTGTGGGGGAGTTTGATAAGTTGACTATTATATAGTCATTTATCCTCATTTTTATATACTTTTTATAGCATAAAACATCATTTCTCATTTCATTTCTTATACTTTTAGTTTCTTTTCCTTATTTTCTAGATTTTACGCTTTTGGTATATTTCTTGCTTTTTTAGACAGGTTTTAGGGTCATTTTATATATACAAAGGATACATGGACATTTTGGTCCAAAAGATGAAGGGACACCAAGCAAATAAGCACTCCAAGTTGAAAACCGCCGAGCGGCCGTGCACAGAGATGGAGCGGCCGTGCACTTGGCATTTTTCAGGCCACTTTTGGCCCTAAAATATGGAGTGGCCGTGTCTTGAAGAGGGAGCGCCCGTGTCATCAGCGGAGCGGCCGTGCAGCCTAAAGTAGGAGCGGCCGTGCGAGGTGTCAAGGCTTGAATTCAAATCTGGCGCCAAGGGTCACACGGCCGTGCAACTTCCTTGACACGGCCGTGCAAATCGTGACTGCTGATGTAAAGGCACCTTTTGGTTGCACCCGATTGAAGAGTTCCCTCCTTTTTATAAATAGGACCCTAGAGATCAGTCTTAAGTACGAATTATTAGAGAGAAAGACTGATAGTTGATAGATAGAAAACACAAAATACTTGTGATATCAATTTCTAAGAAGATTTGAAGATCAAGTCATTACTTTGTTCTTAAAGTTACTTTGGAAGAAGATCAATAAAAGAAGCATTATTTCCAAAGCAATTGTTCATCATAAGTCTCTCTTACTCAATCTCTTATTTTAATTGTTTTTACTTTATAAATGGCTTGTGAGTAATCCCCCATATTCTTGGGGTTGGAAACTCAAAACATGCTTTATTCATCATCTAAAAAATGATTAGTCTTGTCTTCTTTCTTCATCTAAAACAATTTCTTTATATTATTCTCTAAATGCCTTACTTATTGGCGATATCCAATTTGTATGATTCATCAATTGAGAGAAGTACCTAGCGGAGAATCTCAATTGACGGAACCATATAAAGAAACTAGGTTCATTGATCACGAGAGTAGTTCAATGGCCTAGTGGATGTTCCTTTAATGGAAAGTATGTTGAACTTCCGTCCTTAATGGATTCTTACTAATTATGGTCGGCTAGAGATAAGCCTGGAATGCCCGTTTGTGACAGGCGGGATCAAACATAAACGGATTTCTCAAACAGTTAGAACATAATTAGTGAAGAATACAAACGCTATTGTCCTAGCCCGAAATAGTGTAGGCTTAACATACCATCCTTGCTTTTTATGAAAACCTTTTATTTCTAAGACAATGACAATTTGATGAATAAGATTATGTGTATGATTTCCAATCCCGAGAATGCTTCGTTTTATAAGAATTCAATTAAAGTATTTTCTGTCTATGCTCTCTATTATTCTAAAAACAAATTTTATCTACCCCCCAATCCTTTTTATATTTTCTAAAGACAAAATTATACCAAAGTAAACCCTGTCTCTGTGGGATCGACTCGTACTTGCACCCGCTATATTACAATAGCCCGTGCGCTTGCGGATATAAAATAAACCGTTAGGTTTCGACTCTAACACCGTCGCACCCAAGGAAAGTGGTCCATACGTCCGTGGTTGGAGGCCAGTTTTGAACATGGCAACTCGGTTTGGTTGTGGGGCGGTTTGGGTTTTGTCTTCGTACCCAAGGAAAGTGGTCCGTACGTCCGTAGTTGGAGGCCAGGAAACTCGGTTTGGTTGTGGGGCGGTTTGGGTTTTGCCGTCACACCCAAGGAAAGTGGTCCGTACATCGTAGTTGGAGGCCCGTTTTGAACATGGCAACTCAGGTTGGTTGTGGGGCGATTTGGGTTTTTCCGTCGCACCCAAGGAAAGTGGTCCGTACGTTCGTGGTTGGAGGCCAGTTTTGAACATGGCAACTCGGGTTTGTTGTGGGGCGGTTTGGATTTTTTAGTCGCACCCAAGGAAAGTGGTCTGTACGTCCGTGGTTGGAGGCCAGTTTTGAACATGGCAACTCGGGTTGGTTGTGGGGCAGTTTGGGTTTTGCCGTCGCACCCAAGGAAAGTGGCCCGTACGTCCGTGGAGGGGGGGTTCGGCCTTTGAGGGTATGCTGAGGTTATTTGAAAAAGGGGGTGAGGAGTGTCGGCTTTGCCGAGGGTTGTCTGGAGAATCTCTTCACCATTGATAAAGATGGGAAACTTTTTATCATGGCGCTGCTAATGCTTGGGTTTTGCGGTCCACATCCAAACAAGGTTGATGTAGGAAGTATCGCGGTTGACATGATTCACTAAGAGAGAAAGATGATCTGACTTGGGGTGATGGATTTAGGAAGATTTGAATAACCAACGGAGATTTCGAGGAGGAGAGAATCGGAGGAAGAAGGAAGGTTGTGACAGAAAAAAAAAAGGCTGTGAAATTGGCTAAAGTTGCATTGAACTTGGTTGCTTGTAAAGTGGACAAGGGCAAAAGTGTTTATGGCAGGGATAATACTGTGAGTAAGGCTGTGAATTGATGCAGATTTAGGTTGTAGGGTTTATTGGTGGATGGCGGAAGCAATGTAGCATTTGAGGGTGGGACGGCTTTAGAGTTTTGCCGCTAGGGTTTGGCGGAGAAGCCCTATTATGGATCTTATAGCTCTGATAGCATATTAGAATGAAGGAGAGAGACGAAGTCAATCATACAAGGTAGAGGGAAATAATATGAAAGACTCAATTGATTATTTTGTTAGAGGTACATAATTATAGGGTTACAATGAGAGGAGGTAATCTGCTATAAGGTTTCTAGATCTATACAATCTTCCTAATCTAATATAAGGATTGAGTTTTCCAAACTATATATAACAACATATATTTGAATATAATATTATGATATTATATTCCTAATAATATTATGATGTATTTATATAAGTAATAAGATATTAATACTCCCTTCGTCCCAAACCTACGTGCACATTTGATGTTTTGCGCGTAAATTAAGAAAAGTGGGTAATGGAGAAAGTGTTGTGAGTGTAAAAGTCAAATAGGAGAGAGAATGAGTTGAGGAAATAGTAAAGTTGATTGGTGTTGTGAGTATAAAAGTAAAATAGGAGAGAGAATGAGTGGAGGGAATAGTAAAGATTATTTGTCATTTTAGAAAATGTGCACGTAAGTTTGAGACGCCCAAAATAGCAAAATGTGCACGTAAGTTTGAGACAGAGGGAGTATGTATATATAAGTATATGATTGCACCATTTTGGTCCAAATCGGAATAAAAAATTTCAAAACCAAAATCGGGCCAATCTGAAGATGAACATTATGGGCCGAAGCCCATGGGAAGCCTGTTGGCCTGTTATTCGCCGGCCCATGGCCTGCCAGGCCCGCCTCAATAACCCGCCAAGCTCAGCCCGTCCTTTGCAGCAGGCCGAATCATGTATATGTTAAACGGGCTGGGCCAAGCCAGCAGGCTTTTCTAGCCCGCTCAGCCCGTTCCGCCAATCCGTCATAATTCTGCCTAGATTTTGAAATTAATTTGTAATTTTAGCCAAAATGAGAGTGATGGGATTTGAACTTGGGACCTTTGCATATGAAAAATAACTCTTTTTAAAAATACTTTCTATTAATTTTGTGTCAAGTTTAAAAATACTTTCTATTAATTTAAATTAAATTTGAAATTTATTACTTTAAATAATTATAAAAAATAACTTGCTTTTCTATTATAATTTAAAGTAGCTTAGAAATAACTCTTTTTAAAAATAATTATTTTAAAATACTCCCTCCATCCCAGCACAATTGATACTTATTTCCTTTTTGATCCGTCCCAGCCCAGTTGATACTGCCCAAAATGAAAAGGAATCTTTACTATATTCCCACTCATTCTCTCTCCTATTTCACTTTTACACTCACAATATTCTCTCTCCTAACTATTCATCCCACTCATTCTCTCTCCTATTTAATTTTTCATACTCACAACATTTTCTTTCACTTTTTCTCTCTCTTACTTTTTCTTAATCTGTGTGCCCATAATTTTGGTATCAGTTCGACTGGGACCGAGGGAGTATATTATTAAACGAAAGTATATACTTATTGAGTATTGAATAATATTAAATTTTCAATTCACAATATTATTAGATATAGTACCGTTAGATAAATATTTAAATGTTTTTGACAATAATTTATTGAAGAAAGTAGTTTTTAACTTTTAAATTTTAATTACTTTATTCAATAAATATAAGCATGACAGATTTATTTCTTTGAATTAATAATAAAATTTGGATTCTTCAACCAAAGTTATCCTTAGTCAAGTGGTAAGCCTCCTATTATGACTTCAAACAACCCAGGTTCGAATCCCCCTTCCCCTATTAATATTTTGGAAAAAAAATGAGTAAAGCCCGCCCAAACCCGCCAACATGGGTAAAGCCCGCCCAAACCCGCCAACCCAGCCAGACTGGCAAACGGTGCGGGCCGGACATTGGGTAAACGGCCGGGCCGGGCTTGGCCCGCGGGCAAGTAGGCAGCAGGCTGGGCTTGTCCGTCAAGTCCGCGGGCGTGTCTCTGACGGGCCGGGCTGCCCGAATGTTTATCTTCAGGCCAATCTATCGGTTTTAGAAAATTTTGAAACCAACCAAGACCAATCATATGCATTGGATTTGGTTTGATCCGATTTTGACTGATTCGAGTTGGAACTATGTGTTTTATCATTAAAACTTTAGAAACAGAACATTATGTAAGTTGCAAAAATGTTGATGAAAAATTCCTTGGTTATATTCCCTCCGTTTCATCCGTAAAAGGTACAAAATTAGTCTTATACAAAAATTAAGAAAAATTTATAGTTAAGTAAGTGTTATAAGTATTAAAAGTGAGGTAGGAGAGATTAAGTGAGGTAAGGAATAGTAAGTGAATAGTTATCGTAAGTGGAAGTATGACAAGTGAGTCTAATAAATAAAAAAAAATATTAAAAATTTTAATTTTGAGAGGTGCATTTTCGAATGGAATAACCAAAATAAATTTTGAAAAATTCCCCAAGGGCCCTCATGTTCAGATTTAATCAATTTTAAGGAGAGACATTTTGTAAATTCCAAATAAATAGTTCAACCCAAATTCCCGATACACCCTACCCCTAGGCTCTTACTCTTCCCCATGTCATTTTATTCCTCTCTCTTTCTCCGCCTAAACACACACACACACATACACACACACACACACACATTCTCTCTCCCTCTCTATCTCTTTAAACTCTAGATCCAGATCTGACGTCCTACTACCTGCTCGTCGCTTAGCCACCATCTCCGGCCATGTCTCCCTTTGTTCAAAGCCAAATTCAGATCTGACGCTCATGGTTCCCCGACGAGATTCAGATTCGGCCGCAGCCTTTTTAACTTTGTTCCTACCTTCGTCTCTATTTTCATCTTCTTCTACGACATGTTATATTTCCGTTTACTCTCCTTCTCCGAAAAAACCGATAACCGACCAAAACATCAGATCCAGTGGCCATCTTCCTCGATCTCCGACTCACTTCTCCCACCAACAGTTCAGCATCAAGTCAACGCACCAACAACGAAAGGAACCTTCCTCTCCGTCGACCACAGTCGATTTTCTCTCCATCTCCGACCACAATACCACAAATCAAATAATCTGAATAGCATCTCTGATGTAGAGTGTTATCGATTCTTTTTTTTTTTTGGTAGAAAATATTATCTTATAAGTCAAAAAAGTGACGAAGTAGTTTTATAATGTACTTATAAAATTTGAAAATATAAGACTATTTTTAGTCTTATATGTTAATTATATGATCATGAAAACTTATATAAAAGACTGTTCACTTTCGTTTTTATACTAAATAACCTTCTAATGTGTCTTATATGCTAAATATAATATAAGACCTTTAGAGGCACACAAAATAACAGTAATAAAAGCTTACTTGTGTTTAGGGCCGTAAACGAGCAGAGTCGAGCCGAGTCGAGCTTTGAAGTTTCGAGATCGAGCTCGTATAAAAGTTATCGAGCTCGAGCCCAGTATGACTGTTCGAGCTCGGATCGAATCAAGTTTCGAGCTGTTCGCGAGCTTTTCACGAGCTGCTCGAACTTGAGTATTAACGAGCCGAGCTCGAGCTTAGACTTATTTTTTGAAAAAAAACTAAAATCTTAAATCAAATGAGCTTTATCGAGCACTAATTCGAGTTGTAATCAATCTCGAGCCTAAACGAGCCTAAACAAGTCATTTGCGGACAAAATTCATTCGAGTTAACGAGTTTAACGAGCGAGCTCAAACGAGTCGATCTCGGTCAGAGCTCGTCGAACATACGAGCCGAACACGAGCCGACTCGAAAAAAAAAACGAGCTTGAAAATCGGTTCGAGCACGAGCTCGAGTTCACCTCGAGCCCACTCAAACTCGAGCTTTTACGAACCGAGCCCGAGCTAAGCCCGAGCCGGATCGTTTCGTGTAACAACCCTACTTGTGTTTGACCATATAAGAGTCAACGTTAGTATTTTTTGTTGTTGAAAAAACAGGTTTTATATTAAAAAATGACACTTATACTTCAACTATAAGATGCGAATTGGTATTATACATCATGTATACGAGTTTGACCGGGGTTTGACTAAATAATATTAGCATTTTTTTAAATAAAAAAATAAATTGTGATAAAAATGACTCTTAAACTTGATGTATAAGAGGCGGATTAGTTTTATACATCAATTATAAGAGCCATCGGGGCTTCGGTCGCCGACCCCCTGTCATCAGGTCACCAACTTCCTTGACCTTTCGGTGCTGACTGTTGTTTGACTGAACATCAGAGTCAACATTAATAAAATATAAAAAATTATTTTATTTTTGTGAAAAAAAGAGACTCTTATACTTTAACTAGTCAGTAACCCGTCGGTACCCGACGGTGAATAATTTTTTTTATTAAGTAAATAATTACTTATGTGTTTTAATTGATTTTTAAAAAATCGAAATTGATAATCAATGTAGCGGAAATTAGGAGTATAATTAATACAGAAAAAAGATGTTGACACATGATGTAACGTGAAAAGCCCTTGAGACAACTATCTCGCCGGCACAAAACCATGGGAGATATAGGTCCCTGCCTAACCAAAAAACATTATTAAGATTTTAGTGTTACAACTTTGGAAGATGAAGAGATATGGTTACAATAGCGTGAGTTTAATAGTGTGTGCCTAAGTGTCAACATAATCTCTTCCATCTCCTATATATTTAAAGAAAAACAAAATAAAAACAAAGAAAATAATAAGAAATTGCAATACTTTTGTTTAACCACAAATTGTGCGACATAAATTCTCAGAGTCTGTCGAAAACTTCCTTGTAGACTACATTCAGCGTCTTGTCATATGTTTGAGCATCTGAATCACAAATAATAACTTTAAGTCCTCTCTTGCTGGTTACTCTGGAAAATGCTACATAAAGTTGTTCGTGATCAAAACAAAGTTGTGAAAGATATAGTCCTACATGGGAAAGAGATTGTCCCTGACTCTTGTTGATTGTCATAGCAAAAGAAACGGCAAGTGGAAATTGCCTTCTTTGGAATCTTACGGGAAATTTTGTCACATCTGACGGAGACATTATCATTCTAGGAATAAGCACCTTCATGCCAGCATTCTTTCCCGAAAGCATCTTGGCTTCGACTACGTGCTTACCTACATATATGTAACAAAATTAAGTATTAAATTATATGTATATAAAAATTACCGTATTTACCTAATTGAGTGACAATCATTCTCGGTTTCGTTACACAATTCAAATAGCCTTGATCAAGATTTCTCAAAAGCATTACTATGCACCCAACCTTCAAACTTAATAATGTGATTTGCCAATCCGTAACACTTGATAGTGTTTAGAAATTCAGGTGAGAATATATCTTCAAGACCATTTTCATCATCCTCATCCTTACAAATGGCATCGTAACTCATATATTCAACTTCGTCTCCGGAAAGAGTGACATGACATAATCATTTATGTTATCGACAATCTCATTTGTTGGAGCAAGCACACTCTAGTCCGGAAGAATCCTTCGACATCCTTATTTTGCAATAAGTCGGATATATAGATTCGACTATTTTTGCAATAGGATCTGAAGCCTCACGAATCAATAAATCATCAGGAAGGTTAATGTCAATTTCCCCGTCATTATCTCCACCGGCAATCACATCTCCGGCACTCAAGAGCCACTGAGCGAAATCTCTTATCTCTTCGGAATTATGAGAAGTAGAATCACCCTACATTAAGTTAAATATATACAAATTACTTAAATTGAAATAAAAATATTTAAGTAGATGAATAAAGGCTATTTAAGAATTACCTGCAATCTCATATTATGCGTCAATCTGAGAACCTCACAGTCATTCCATATTTTGGATGAACTGAGTGCAGCATGCACAATATCATGCCTACTCCCTTTAGGAACAACAGGTAAAATCTGTCTGAAGTCACCACCGAATACAATAACTAAACCACCAAATGGTTTATTGGAATATCTCCCCTCGGGTGTACGAATAATATCTCGGAGGCTACGATCGAGAGCCTCAAAATAATGTTTATGAGCCATTGGAGCTTCGTCCCATATAATTAGTTTGGTTTTCTATAGAAGTGCTGCCTCATTCGTACCCGACTTTAGTTTACTGCAAGTTGAGCTCTCGTTTACCTGTATCGGGATACCGAACCTAGAATGCGCGGTCCTACCTTTCGGAAGGAGCAATGAAGCTATGCCACTGGAAGCAACAGGAAGAACAATATCTCTCCTACTCCTTAATGTAGAACACAGTGTTTTCCATAAGAAGGTCTTTCCCGTACCACCATAACCATAGAGGAAAAACACACCACCGTTTCCTCGATCAACAGCCGACATAATCTTATCATAAACACTCTTTTGCTTGGCTGTTAACTGAGGATGTAATCTAAAGTGCTCAGCTTTCATCTCATCAATGTCATAAGATGTCTCATCTAGAATGAGCTCATTTATCGCATCACCAATGACATTGCCCACCGGTTTAGGCATGTCTTGAAATTTATGGAGACTGCTGCAATTCTCGATCAGTAACTTCTCAATTTCCGCCAAAGCAAGATTCTGGACCTGTTCATTAATTAATTTCAAACCTGAAATTATAAAAAAACAAAATAAATATATTAATATAGATAAATATATAGAATCATATTGAATAACTGTAAAGTAGAAATAAAATCATAATTGATATTTATTGTAAAACAAATATGTAAACATGGGACGGAATACCTGGATTATCGTGCATCCTCCGATACTTGTACTCTATATCATCAGATAATAAGTGCCAAGTCTTCTCCCATACCTCTCCCGGATTCGACATACTATTTGATAGTAGCAACATAGAAAATAGTCTTCTCAGACTATCGGGCAACCTCCAATGACTCGCTTCTATAATTCCATCAACATATTCCTTGTCATCATCTAATAATCCCAGAGCGTAACATGCATATTTTAAATCGGGATGAACAACGCGATTTACAGTTCTCAAATCCTTTAATTTCTTGGGACCTGCTACATGATTCAACATTATCCTGAGGTAATACAATTCTCCGTAATTCATTGGAACATGATAAATATGCCCCACTGCAAAACGTTTATCTTTCCTCGAACGCCATTCACGTTTAGTTTTATCCCATACGAAATGATGAGGAAATTCACAGTATTTATATTTCTGAGCCTCTGAATGAATACTGTTATACTCCATCCACATCATAAATTGAGATTCTTTAACTGTCGCTTTATCCAAAACATAAGGAAGAAAGACTCCGTCCTTGAAGGGGATACTATGGTCACCCTCCAAGTGAAAATCCAAGCGCTCAACAGGAGGGGTCCGATAATGTATGTCGAATTTGTAAATCCTCCACATCGCTTCACACGCAGAGACATATCGACAATCAATTTGCCTTTTCACCTCATCATTTTCGATTGCAAGGCATATCCTGTCGGTTCCCTTGTTTATATACTTGAACAAATACTTGATTGCCTTGCTCTGATTGCAGTACTCGAAATTTATGTGAGCTTCGTACTTTAGCAAAAGATTTGGATTGAATGGGATAACTGAACAATTGTCGAGAGCAACTCCACCCTTATCAATTATGAAACCCGTGTCTCTTCGCCTATATACATGATACCCATTCTCGTCTATACGAGTGCGATCATTGAATGATTTAGGGAATTTCTTTGAGCACCTGTTGTGATCCATACATGGAGATTTAGGATTAGCATCACCACATGGTCCATGCAACATATATTCAGCAACTGCCTCATATAATCTAGGATATTTCTCCTTGTCAGGAATCTCAGCAATAATCCACTTGTCAATATCTTCAGGATTATGACCCTGATCCTGGCGGTTAAGAAAGAGAAGAATATGAGCATGCGGAAGGCCCCTCTTCTGAAACTCCACCGTGTATATAACTGCATGAATCAATTAACAAAATAAGAGGAACATGCTAATAAAAACAATATAAATGACAAAACAATAAGAGGAAAACAAATAATATTTAAATATTTACTTACTTGCTTTTGGGGTGCCAAATACTTTGCCTTCCTTGAAATCTGCAATTATCTGATTAAGCTTCATTCTAAATACCCTGTTTAATACATCAGGCCTATCCTCAGGCCATATGCCATATTTTTTACAGAATCTCGTAATCTCCGGCCATTTAGGATTACACGTAAATGTTATGAAAAGTGACGGATACCCAGTCCATTTACATATAGCGAAAGAATCCTGGTAATTTTGAGTCATCCACCGCTGCCCACTGGTATAAGAGGATGGCAATATAACTCGTCTCCCAGATGCTTCGTCGATATCTCCCCTTACCGATGCATCCGACAGATTTTTATAAGTTTCCATCCGAAGAGTAGGCTGATTATAACGTATCCATTGAAGCCTCTGTGTATCCATCATAACATATGCATCAACCATAAATTGCTGTAGCAACCGACCGCTTCTCATAAGCTGTGATCCTTCTCTTATCCTCTCCTGAAGTCGAAAAGATAAAAACTCTTTTATTGACAAACTTGATCTCTTTGCCCCGGGAGGTTTATTTCTCGGAATGTCTGTGAAATATCCATCTTCACCGTATACAAATAACAGAGGATAATGTAGAGGAAGATAAGATTTATCAAATTCATGAATATGTTTCAGATCTCCATTCTGCTTTTAATAACAATGTCCCTGACATCACCCGAATCATCAATATCACCTACAATTATAGCAGCAACCTCTGAGGCTGTCGGCATATTAAACGGTTTTCCATCTCTACCCTGCTTTCCTATAAGCCTCAATTTAATATCTTTCTTCATTCGGATATGTGCTCTGGTCATTCTGTACGTCTGTGCATAAGGGCTATGCACATCTATCATATTTTTCAAATCAACAACAATTGACTCATCGAATGGAGAAAGCTTATCTTTATCTTTCCTGCTTGTGTGAAAGAATCAGACATATAAATAGAAGATAGTCATACAATATATGTAATATACATTATAATTCTCAAATAATTAAATAAAAACGTACCTGAAAGCATTAATTCTATTTTTAACGTCATTATCCGTGTCATAGATATAAAGCTAAGAAAAACGGGGGGTGGCCATCATTAGGCAATAAAGAACCTATCATATGATCATTCTTTCCTTTCAATGTAAACGAATAAGGACCACGACCATTGTTTATGACATGGTCAACTGCACCGGTCATTGAAGTGAATGCGAACATAGAATTGTACACTCAAATATTGTCTATATAATTTTTACTCTTTTCATGCTTGTTCTCTAAGAGATCACTCAATAACTTAGGTGGCTGCACTAATGGGTCAATCTGAACTTTTCCATTCATGCAGCATAATGAAAATTTAGGCTGCGTTGATGCTTGCATACTTTTTAACCTTTCATCATACCAGAACATCGCATCACATTTCGCACATTCGTACTCCGGATCGCCTGTATCCCCATAAACTACAATATATTGATAAATATTTAAATTATGTTAGTAATTCATTGGCTATACAGAGAAAAATAATAATATAATATATACTTGAGAAAAAAATAATAATAAACACCTGTATTATATTGTTTGTCTGAATCTTTTTGCTTTCTACCGACGCGCGCTTTCTTGGATTTTTCCTTCTGATTTATTAACGACTCACTTGTTGTCGCATGCATGCGAGAATTATTTATTAACGCGAATTCTGTATACAAATGGAATATATGACTTAGTATTAATGAAATATTTTATCATAAACTATTGAATAATAGTTTGTAATAATAAATAGTTTTATTTAAAAATATCGAATGTTGAACAATTAAAAAAAATCATTACCTAAATTCACAGTAGGAGATAATAATGTTGTATTATTTGCTACTGTTATATTATCTGTTCCTACAATGTCAAAAGAATGTTGAGAACGATTAATATATTTATTTTAGCTCTTTAAAATATATAGTTGACTAATAAATCAAACATATAACTTACCAGATATAGGACTGTTTTTCATTAATTCAACTTCAATTGCAGAACTGAATCCATCAACATCTAAATTTATCTTTGAAGATTCCAAAATAGAAGCAGCTACCTTTCTTGGTCTCCCGATTTTTCTTTTCTCACCGTCTTTTAACAAATTTGTCGTAATAGAATCCAAAGAAGAATAAATAGTTTTTCTCGGTCGTCCAATTTTTTTTGGCTCAAGGAGCGTGCCGGGGAAAGTGTTATGTACACTTGATGCTATGCTCGTAAATTTAGCCGAATAAGAAAAATAATTATTCTTTAATAAAAGATTATTAAGAAATTAAAAATAAAAATAAGATAGGAAAAATATTGTAAATTAACAAAGAAAATCATACATATATGATAAATAGTTTTTATATAGTATTTTATAGTCTTTTTATTACATTATTTACCTTAAATTTTGCACCAATTAAGTATAAATTAGCCTCTTTTTGTATATATCTTCGATTTTATGCTTGGTTGGTATTTTGTATGATTTTACAGGTTTTTAGGTCATTTTCACGAAGTATAAAAGGTTCAGAGCAAAAGCATTTGAAATAGAGGGACCATAAACGGAAATTTGCTGAAGACCGGTCAAAAGGGCTCTGCTCGGCCGAGCAGATTCATTGACTCGGCCGAGCACCATCTGTTCAAACCAAAAGGTGCCTTTTAACAACAGTTGTGACCGTCAGAAAAGCCCTGCTCGGCCGAGCAGATCCCTTGACTCGACCGAGCACATCCATTATCAGCCAAAAGGTGCCTTTTCGCAAGAGATATGTCCCTAGCATAGAATGCCTATATAAAGGCTATTTGTACTCAGTTTTAGACATCCAGAAAATCCAAAAATGTTCATAAAACACATTTAGAAAGGATCATATCATACTTAGAATGTATAGCAAAATCACTCTAGCGACTTATATACGTTCAAGGTATATCAATGATTCGTGACAAGTCTTGTGTATTCTTGAAGATTGTGAATGAAGATTATTTCCAGCCATTGTCTCTCTTATTATAAGTATTTCTTCCCTTATCTTTATTTCTTTACTTACTTCTTTTTATTATTTCAATGGTTTGAGTAATCCTCCATTTCTCGGAGTTGGAAACTCGATAACTTATATTCATTGCTTCTTCTACATGTCATTTCAATTCTCTTCTTATAAATTTTAATGCTTGCAATTAGGGAGACGTCTTTAATTGTATAACCTCAGTTGATCAAATGAAAAACATTGATTAGCGGAACTCTAAGATTTGAACTAGGTCGATAAATTACACAAAGTGATTTAAAGACCTAGGGATGATCCTTTAGTGGAAAATACGTGAGATTATAGACTTAATTGGTATTTTTGATTTATTTGGTATCCTCGAGAGGTGAGTCGGATTTCCCGCGTGACGAACGGGATTACACTAAGCCGAACCCTCGAGAGAAAGGCCGGTGAGTCTTAAAATACATGTGCTAGTTAGCACAACTTAGCGTATCATCCTTGACTTGGCACTTTCATCTTAAAACAATTTCTTCATATTATTCTTGAATTGCTTGCAAATATGAATACGTTTATATTTGTGGAACCCTAGTCAATTGAGAGAAGTACCTAGCGGAGAATTTCGATTGACGGAACCATATGAAGGAATTAGGTTTCATTGATCACGAGAGTAGTTCAACGGCCTAGGGGTGTTCTTTGAATGGAAAGTACGTTGAATTTCGATCTTAATGGATTCTTTCTAATTGTGGTCAGCTAGAGATAAGCCGGAATGCCCGTTTGTGACAGTATGAGCACCATAAACGGAAATCTCAAACAGTTAGGACATAATTAGTAAAGAATACAACGCTACTGTCCTAACCAGAAGTAGTGTAAGCCTAATGTACCATCCTTGTTATTTTGATAAAAGCCTTTACTTAAAGCATATTTATTTGTTTTCAATCCCGAGAATACTATCATTATATGTTAGAGTAGTTTCTGTATTTTCTTAGTATTTTCTATTACAAATTCTTATCTCCCCCAATCATTTTATCCATATATTTTATAAAGACAAATATCATCCCAAAGTAAACCATGTCTCTGTGGGATCGACTCGTACTTGCACCCGCTATATTACAATAGCCCGTGCGCTTGCGGATATTAAATAAACCGTTAGGTTGACAACCGAACAAGTTTTTGGCGCCGTTGCCGGGGACAACGGTTTACTTTCTTGATATTTGTCTTTATCATTTATTTTTATTTTTATGTTTATGTTTATTTTTATTTTTATGTTTATGTTTTATATATATTATTATTGTATTGTTTTCTAACTTTGTTTTGTAGAAATATAAAAAATATATAATGAACAGTATTGGAGCGGCCGTGCACCAATTATTGGAGCGGCCGTGCATTCAGGAGCGGATGAACTAAATTGAATCAACCAAGTGGAGCGGCCGCACATTTCTGTTGATTCGATCAAGCATTTCTTCGTGAATGAATATGTTGTTTCAAAAAAAAAAATTAAATTTGCAGCAAAAGTGCTCTGGCCGAGCAGCTCTGACTCCTACGAGCAAGGAGGGACAGAACTTTGTTAAACCGGAAGCTTATGCTCGGCCGAGGCAAGGCCTATGCTCGGCCGAGCGCTTGAATTTTCGTAAAAATTGGTCAAAACGGGGCCATTGACTGGTGACCCCTCACTTCACCTCCCTAAACCTCTCCACTCTCTCTCTAAACCCTTCAACCCCTCCGCCCCTTCCCACCATAAAACCGCCAAATCCTCCATAGATTCCAGCCATTCAACCTTCCTTTCACCCGAAATACTTCTCCTAAACACTACCCAAACCTTACACAACCCAAATTTCACCCAAATCCCCCAAAATCCGAAAAAACCCTAGTTCTTTCCCAAAATTCCAAGGTTTTCGAATTTAATCAAATTGGTGAAGAAGGACGATTTGTTCAAAGCATTCAAGCAGCAACAAAGCAAGAAATCAAGTTTTCTAGGCGATTCTCTTCCTCCATTGTCGGGTATCAAAAATTCTCTCTCTTAAAATTTTTGCTTTTAGTTGGGTTTTTGAATTTAAGCTATTTTTGCCATGGAAAGAGGTAGGGGAAGAGGAAGAAAATCATCTAGGACCACAAAAAGGTCCCGGAATTATGATGCTTCTAGTTCTAAGCCCATCCCTACTTTGAACACTATGGGTATTGATTTTCAATCCGAAGATGAGGCAACTAGATTTGCCAAATTAAGTGGAAAGAACATCAAACCCACACAATTTCCCGACTTGGAGACATTAAGAATTATGGGAATTAGGGGCAATATCCGGGCTTTGCACCAAGGTTTGAATTGTGAAGGTTTTTTGCGTTTAAGCGAAATGACCTACGAAGGTATCACCTTGGAGTTCCTAAGCTCTTTAACTAAGAGAAATAGGGATTTGATTGATGATATTACGGGGGAAGAATTTGAGGATGTTCAGTTAAGTTTTCGGCTCCTAAACACACCTTACACCCTTAACCTTGTAGAGGCCAATGAAATGCTTGGTTGGCCTTCCCCCAGAAATGTCGCAAACATTCCCCTCCTCGCTTAATGCAGATTTATTTTGGTTGCAAATTACAGGTCATACTCCTTTCCTACCCAAGACATCCAAAACCTCTCTAATAATCCACCCCGTCCTCCGTTACATACATAGGATGTATGCTTGCACTGTTTTTGCAAGAGAAGATAAAGGGACGATCAATAGGATGGAGTTGTTTCTTTTATGGGCATTTGTGACAGGGTATGAAGGGATAAACTTGGGAAAGTGGTTGTTTGATAGGCTTTGGGATCACGTCTCCCCAACTTTTCCGGGTGATGTTCATATTGGAGGGATTATAAGCCTCATAGCAATATATGTTGGTATTGAGATACCAGAGGAAGGCGAAAATGCTTGGGTGCCAGTTAGAGGATCTAGGGTGCTTGATGTATCAGCCCTAAAAATGATGAACATGATCTCCGAAGAAGGGCATGGGAGGTATACTTGGTTTGTGGGAGGTGGTGCTAACAAAACACCACATGCCATCTTGCCCAATGCCAATATTCCGGTGGTATTAGTAAACCAACCGGATACTTGGTCCTTCCCTCTTCTGTTGGGGCAAGATGAAGTGGGAAATGAAGATGTGAACATGGGACAAGAAGAAGAAGAAGGGCAGGCCAACCTTAACCAAAATCAAATGCCACCCGATTTTTACCAACAATTCAACCAAATGGCCCTCCAACAAACTAAAATGCTTCATCAACTCAACCATTTCAATCAAAACTTCAATCAATTCCAAGAGAATATTGAAGGGCGTGTGCAGCATATTCAAGGAAGGGTTGATTACATTTACGACTACGGAGTTAGGCATTGGAAGAACTTCTACCCACCACCACCACCGCCCCCAATGTAAGTCTTTCCTTTTTATTCTTTCCCTATCAATCTATAGTCCTTGAATCATTGAGGACAATGCTTAATTTAAGTGTGGGGGAGGAACTTGCATTTTATTTTAGTCTTTCATTTTTAGTTTTTCTTTTATAACTTAGTTGCATTTTTCTTTTCTTTTTATGTATGCATTTTATTTTCTTTTTATGTATGCATTTTCTTTTCTTTTTATGTATGCATGCCTAGTATTAAAAAAAAAAATCCCTATGATGATCCATATTATTAATATTTATGCTTTCTATATGCCTTAGATTAATGCCTTTATTTTTCCTCTCATATTTTCTATAAACTTAGAAATTAATAGAAGGAAAAATATAGGGATATTTCTAGGAAGTAAATAAAAGTCTCATAAGTTAGTATAGCAAAATATAGAGTCTCATCAAGGAAAATGCATTTGATTAGAAGGAATCTTTTTATACTTGGTCATTTATGCAAATATTGAAAATATTTCTTTAAGGTTGTACATCTTTTATCTTTATTAAATGTTTATTCCCTTATTAGAAGCACCCTTTGTTTTGCATCCCTTGAATCACACCCTTTCATCAAAAATTCCATTTTTCCATTTCTCAAATCGAATCAAAGTTAGGCATCTTTATCTTATTGCTAAAAAAGAGTGACTTAGTCACCAATCCTTAAAAGCAAAAAGAAACCTATTACTTCCTAAGTAACTCGGGGCACGGCGTTCGCTGCGACGATGCTTCCTTGTCAAATGAGAGTAATATCCAAAAGTATTCTTGATCTAAGTATTAGGAACATGGGGTTCGCGACCACAATGTCTCCTACTTGAAAGGATCAAAAATAACTTAGGTCTTTTGCAAAAATATAACACGTGCAAAGATAAGATAAATTTGTTTATACTTTGATGAGATTTTTCCACTACCATCATCCATTTTTCACCCTTGTGATTCAAGAATGCAATACAATTCTTCGGGAACTTCTAAATTCGTGAATAAATGTTTATACTTTCTCTTGTACATTTTAAAAGAAATAAATTCATTTTTTCTCAAAACCCACTCTAAGAGTGTAGCTTCTATTCTACCAAGTTTATGATCTAAGATTTATCCTTCTAGCATGCTTTGCTTGATCAAATTCCTATGTTTGCTATATTAGTTTATTATCTTGAAATTACTCTCTTAAAAAATATCCCCTAAATACTTCTTCCTAATAATTTTTAAGGGTATGAGAAATGTGACTAGAAAGATAAAGGCAATCTTCAAAAGGGCGATAGGCATGCTACAATAAATTTTCTGAGGGATCATTCTCGTTTGCATAACATTTTTCCTCTCCATCTTTTCATTCTAATCTTGCTTGGGGACAAGCAAGGTTTAAGTGTGGGGGAATTTGATAAATAGTTTTTATATAGTATTTTATAGTCTTTTTATTACATTATTTACCTTAAATTTTGCACCAATTAAGTATAAATTAGCCTCTTTTTGTATATATCTTCGATTTTATGCTTGGTTGGTATTTTGTATGATTTTACAGGTTTTTAGGTCATTTTCACGAAGTATAAAAGGTTCAGAGCAAAAGCAATTGAAATAGAGGGACCAGAAATGGAAATTTGCTGAAGACCGGTCAAAAGGGCTCTGCTCGGCCGAGCAGATTCATTGACTCGGCCGAGCACCCTCTGTTCAAACCAAAAGGTGCCTTTTAACAACAGTTGTGACCGTCGGGAAGCTGCTCGGCCGAGCAGATCCCTTGACTCGGCCGAGCACATCCATTATCAGCCAAAAGGTGCCTTTTCGCAAGAGATATGTCCCTAACATAGAATGCCTATATAAAGGCTATTCGTACTCAGTTTTAGACATCCAGAAAATCCAAAAATGTTCATAAAACACATTTAGAAAGGATCATATCATACTTAGAATGTATAGCAAAATCACTCTAGCGACTTATATACGATGTTCAAGGTATATCAATGATTCGTGACAAGTCTTGTGTATTCTTGAAGATTGTGAATGAAGATTATTTCCAGCCATTATCTCTCTTATTATAAGTATTTCTTCCCTTATCTTTATTTCTTTACTTACTTCTTTTTATTATTTCAATGGTTTGAGTAATCCTCCATTTCTCGGAGTTGGAAACTCGATAACTTATATTCATTGCTTCTTCTACATGTCATTTCAATTCTCTTCTTATAAATCTTAATGCTTGCAATTAGGGAGACGTCTTTAATTGTATAACCTCAGTTGATCAAATGAAAAACATTGATTAGCGGAACTCTAAGATTTGAACTAGGTCGATAAATTACACAAAGTGATTTAAAGACCTAGGGATGATTCTTTAGTGGAAAATACGTGAGATTATAGACTTAATTGGTATTTTTGATTTATTTGGTACCCTCGAGAGGTGAGTCGGATTTCCCGCGTGACGAACGGGATTACACTAAGCCGAACCCTCGAGAGAAAGGCCGGTGAGTCTTAAAATACATGTGCTAGTTAGCACAACTTAGCGTATCATCCTTGACTTGGCACTTTCATCTTAAAACAATTTCTTCATATTATTCTTGAATTGCTTGCAAATATGAATACATTTATATTTGTGGAACCCTAGTCAATTGAGAGAAGTACCTAGCGGAGAATTTCGATTGACGGAACCATATGAAGGAACTAGGTTTCCTTGATCACGAGAGTAGTTCAACGGCCTAGGGGTGTTCTTTGAATGGAAAGTACGTTGACTTTCGATCTTAATGGATTCTTTCTAATTGTGGTCAGCTAGAGATAAGTCGGAATGCCCGTTTGTGATGTATGAGCACCATAAATGTAAAATCTCAAATGCAGTTAGGACATAATTAGTAAAGAATACAACGCTACTTGTCCTGCAAGGTAAGTAAGCCTAATGTACCAGCCTTGTTATTTTGATAAAAGCCTTTATTTAAAGCATATTTATTTGTTTTCAATCCCGAGAATACTATCATTATATGTTAGAGTAGTTTCTGTATTTTCTTAGTATTTTCTATTACAAATTCTTATCTCCCCCAATCATTTTATCCATATATTTTATAAAGACAAATATCATCCCAAAGTAAACCATGTCTCTGTGGGATCGACTCGTACTTGCACCCGCTATATTACAATAGCCCGTGCGCTTGCGGATATTAAATAAACCGTTAGGTTGACAACCGAACAATATAGATCCACGGTCGTGACTTGAATTAGGAATAAGATTTTCATTTGTATGGTTCACACCAATACCTGTATATCAAGTATTATTATCTTAGATCTAAATTAATTAACAAATTTATATAAAAAAATCACATTATATATATATATATATATATATATATATATATATATATATATATATATATATATATATAAACAATTTTTTTCTTTTAGAATTTGTCTTTATAATGAAAATACTTCAAAATTGACAAAATTCAATAACATATTACCTTGAGCCGTAATACAACTTTGATGATTACTCGGTGAAATCAAATGACTATCCGATGATAAGTCCACTAAAAATAAAAATAAATTCATTTAAAATGATAGTAAAAAAATAAATATAAAATCATGCATTCTTATAATTTAATTTTATACACATGATATTAATGGATATGCTAAAATAATAATAAAGTAAATAATAAAATTACCATTAGAAATATCCGCCAATGATAATCGTTGAGAAGATCGTTGCGATAAATTAATGAAATCGTTGTCCACATCAGTAAAATGCATTTTTCTTTTCATAGATGATCTATATATTTGTATAATCTAAAAAAACTCAAATATTAATGAACATATATTTAGATAATGTTAATAATTTAACAACAGTCTAAAAATAAAAAAAATAAAATAACAAATCATATACTCCCTCCGTCCCATCTCAGTGGAGACTTATTTCCTTTGTGATTTGTCCCAGCTCAGTGGAGACTACCCAAAATAGAAAGGAATCTTCACTATTCCCCCCACTCAGTCTCTCTCCAACTCCATATACTCCATTTTTACACTCACAACACCAATCAAATCACTATTCCTCCCACTCATCATCTCTCCTATTTAATATATCCTACTCACAACACTTTCATTATTCCTTAATCGGTATGCCCAAATTTTTGGTCTCCACCGAAATGAACTACCAGGGAGTATAATATATAGAAAAATAAGTTATAAATTTTATTTATTAAAAAAAATTAAGACGAAATTTTACATTGTATAAATATAACTTTTGCAAAAAATTAAAAAAAAATATAAAACATAAAAATGAAATAGTGAAATGGGATATTTGCTAACACTCCATTTAATCTAAGAAAATATTATAGAAAGAGGGCAGAGCATCTCTCTCTCTAAAAAACAAACAGAGCCACAACAACCGTCCACCACTGCCACCGCCACCACCATCGCCGTCCTCCGCCACCATTGCTGTCCTTCGTCACTGCATATATTTGTAACACCGCCTTTCATTTCTCTCTTCTTTGTTACGACTTATAAATCTCTCATGCCATGGACACCGTTGGTTCGGATCAATCCCCCGCCATCCACCCATCACTGAAATCATTTGAAGTCTTCTTCAAGTTCCAGGTATTCGTCTCTCGCCCTTCTCTTTCTCTTCTTTTTTATTGTGTGCGTCTCTCTATAAGAGTACAAATATTTGTAAAATAATATCATTTATTAATTAATGTCACATAAATGAATATTTTTTAGTGTATTTAGACGAAATTTAAAAAAAATTACATACTCTTGATCGATCAATCTAACATCCATCTTCCTTTTATTGTAAGCATTTGCAACAATTTCTATCTCACCAAGTGGCAATATCAACTCACCAATTACATCTATTAATATAATAAACATTATTTATATAGATATAAAAATAATAAAACATACAACATTCGAAAAAAATTATATATAAATACTTACCAATTGCCGTCTCGTTTTCAACATTATTAGATAGACCACTATTAGGATTGTTCATAAAATTCTTGAAAGGCACAAAATCAAAGCCATTCTCAGAAATAACCACACCGTTTTGGATTTTCGTGACCTTTGTTGCCAAACTGATTTTGATTATGCATGAGTGTTTAACTTTTCCCTTTTGGCCGTGAGAGTCATTATCCGCTACAGCAAAATTGGCGAGCCGAAAATTGTTACCTTCTTTGAATGAATCCTTGAACTTGGGCATAACTGAAGTTGGTATAGTAGCTTGAATTTATGATCCCTAAAGGAAATAATTAAGATCATAAAACTTTGTTGTAATTTATATAACGAAGTAGGGAAATTGTATTCATATCAAATAATTTGACAAAATTGTTATACCAACAACATACGTAGGTTATATTTTTACATTTTTTAGGATAAAAAACATAAAGAATAAAAAGATTACTTACTTCAGCGTCAATGAGTATCATTTCCTTATACTGTTGCCAAAAATGATTTTTTTTGCCATATCCGCAAAACGCGAACGTCAATAGTCTTAAACCTACAACTCTTGGAAATGTTATTAATCTTAGTGACATTGTTCTTAGTTGCCATCTTAGTTGCCATCTGATATCCTGTATATAAAAAGCAAATAAATAATGTTAACACGTGTCACTAAACGAAAAGTGTATCTTTGTTCATTTCTTGTGATTCGTTATTCATTACGATTCGATGTATCGATTTTTCTAGGTTTAGTAGTGATCAGTACTGACCAAATCGCTCACATAGTATATGTGAGCGAATTGTGTTATATATCTCTGTAATCGATGCATGATATGCGTATATTGTTGATCATCAAGTACTAATCATTAAAGGTGTGATTGTCCTGTTTATGGAGATCTTTATGTTTCTTATGGATTTTTGATAATGTGTTTTAGTAGAGGCAATTTGTGGTTAAAAGGCATGATCTTGATACTCAGTTTGCCATCTTTTTTGAAACCCGGCCAGAGTGGTTTATTGAGCACTTTTTCTTATGTTAGTATGATGGAACTCTGATGCATGATTGTTGGGTTTTTCATTTCTATTTTCACACTTGAATCTCAACCAGCTCTTGATTCCTTCTTTTCTCAAAATTATAACTTTTGATTTTCCTCATCCTTTTTTATTCTTTCAAGGAATCACCCAACTCTCTAATATGTAAAAACAAATGTTTTTTTTGAAATTTTCAAGAAACATTTTATTTCACTACTAAAAGATCTTTACAGTGTATGTTTCTGTGTGTTCTCTGAGGTGAAAATTTGTTGATTTCATTGACATTTTTGGTTTGGGATTTTATTTACTTTTGTTGTTTGATTCAATGCAAAAGAAAAAAATCGATATAGAACAGGAAATTGAAATAGAAAAAGTAAATAAAATATATAGAATTACCTGTAAAGTTGATGATCCGCAAAAGAACTTGTCAAAAGAATAATCAGTATGGAGGTAGTATTGATGTAACTATGCGAGTAGGAAATATAGAACAGGAAAAAAACAACGCATATGATGTACTTTAATAACAGTGAAAGAGTTCTATTGAATAAGGAAACATTTTTGATAAATATGATGATATATCTCTTTTTTAACTAAAATCGGTTATGGTTAAATATAGGGACCCAAAAATACAGGGAACCAACAAAATTACCAAAATACCCATTTATATAATTTTTTTTCATTTCATATTCAAACAACACTCTCCCTCTTCCTCTCCCTCGCTCTCTCTCTCTTAGTACGTACACGACGACCAAATACACCATTCGCCATGTCTTGAGTAAAAATTCCGGCAGTCCCTGCTGGAACGCCGCCGCCGCTACCGCCACCGCCTCCGCTTCTACCACGGTGCCTGTAAAGAAGGTAATGTCATTTAAACCTAATTTTAACCTAATTTTACATTCCTTAAATTCCCAATGTCTAATTTTTGTTTGATTGCTTCAATTGATTTCCTAGTTTTTGTATGAACTGGGTTTAAGTTGATTTTAATGGCAGAAATCATCTCGTATGAATTCATACGAGAAGCATCTCGTATGAATTCATCTCGTGTAAACTCACACGAGATGCTTCTCGTGTGAGTTCACACGAGATGCTTCTCGTGTGAGTTTACACGAGATGTGCCCAGTGTCCACTCTTTTTCTTTACATCGTTCATATTCAATTATAAATGCTAAATAGCTAATTTATTGTCTCTTATTTGTTTTTTTGTAGGCACGTGAACGTATGACCGCGTCCAATAGAAAGAGGAAGGCCGAGAATGCAGCTAAGGCAGATAAATGCAGCAAAAAGATACATGATAGGATTGTTGTGCGTGAGCAGCCTGAGCAGCCTGATACTGGGTTTGAGCATGAGATTGAGGAGGATGTAGGAGATGATGAGGCATCTTCTGATTCTGATGATAGTGGTGAGGAGGATGTAGGAGATGATGAGGCATCTTCTGATTCTGATGATAGTGGTGAGGAGGATGAGGAGGCAGAGCAGGAGGGTGGGGATGATGATGATGAGGAGGAGGGGAGGGATGATGATGATGATGAGGAGGAGGAGGAGGAAGAGGAGATACGTGATGTTAGACCTTTGAGGCATGGGGGGAGGGGTCAGGATGTGGCTAGAGGGCAGGGACGGAGGAGGAGGCAGAGTGCGGGTGAGGAGGAGCCACCATCATGGCAGATTCAGAGTGACCCAGGTGGCGACCCAGAGAATGTTTCACTTATATATAGGTTTGGTGATCACAGAGCCCGAGAGATTTGGAGGGATTCCACTAGTGAGTCAGTGGTGACTTTCCATATGAGACTGCTGCATCTGCAAAAGTAAGATAATCATTTATGTGAATTTATTAAAATCTTGAAGTTATTTGGCACACACTCTAAATATTCCATTAATTATCATCCCATACTTTTCTCGATCTCGAGTATTGATTATATTTTTTGTTTGGAATAAACAGGTTCAAGCGTGATGAACTGGAGGCTACTGATAGAGCATGACTGGCCCTCGTTGATGCATCGGGCATCCAGCAACTGCACGATGCCACCATTCATAGGCCTAACCATGCGCTGCTGGCAGCATTTTTGGAACAGTGGTCTCCTGAGACTAACTCGTTCCACATGCCGTGGGGGGAGATGACCATTACGTTACATGACGTCTTTCATATCCTGGGTATGTTGTTATATATTATCAATTTCAAGACTATATTAACTATCTACATTCATCTCTTGTACTAAAATGTGTTATTTCATCTTCAATTTACAGGTATCAGCTGTGTAGGTGCACCTGTTCGGTATCCGGATCCAGTGCGTGACCTATCCGGCATCACTAGACACCTCGTTTTGGGCGGCACTGGATACTTATTAAAGGATGTCCGGCGTCTCTTGGGTTACACGATGTTCGTGGACAAGAGTCAGGATAAGGTGCCCGCAGCCTACCTTTCTCTATGCATGGATCTTGAGAGACTCCCCACTCTCTCCTGGGGATCAGCTACATTAGCATATTTATACCGAGAGTTGGGAAAGGCATCCAGATCCGGATGCAAGCAGATGGGTGGTTGTGCGACTCTTCTAGAGGTACATCTTACTTTTTTCACTTTTTTTTTACTCTGTCGACTCCCCCCCTCTGTAATTATATGTTGCATTTGATTAGTATTTAATACTTTTTTACATACATCTCAGGGCTGGATATACGAGTACTTCCCGGATTTCCGACGACTTTCTGACCCGCACTGGCAGCAGGGGCAGCCGAGAGCCCGTAGATGGTCACATACTGATACAGCTGGGAGGGGATTAGATCATCTAGTGCAGTATCGCCGCACTCTTGACACGATGCATGTTGACAGGGTGAGTTATTCATATTAAAACTATTTCAAATTGTTACACTCCCTCCGTTATTATGTAGACTTTGCCTAACAAAGTCTACTCACAGGTTGTTTGGACTCCTTATGGTACCGGAGTGGACGCGATTCTGCCGGTTTCATACTTTAGGGGGGTTATACGCTTTTGTGACATCACTGAGGCGTACATGCCTGATCGTGTTACTAGGCAGTTCGGGTACCAGCAAAGGATCCCCATACAGCCCCCCGTGGCTCCCACGAGATGCATTTTGTCAAAGGGTCAGAAGGGGTACCAGAAGGAGTATGGTGACGGAGATCATGTTTGGGACTCGTGGGTGGAGTACGGCATGGAGGAGTTCAGGCCCGTTCCCCATTGGGGGCCACCACTAGTGACTACATCTTCTCCCATGACTGCAGATTATATGGAGTGGTTTCTGGCTAGGAGTCATGTTCGGATATCTAATCCGATACACGATCCCCCCATTGACATTCCACCTCCCCCACCTCCCTCAGTTGATGTTCCACCGCAGCCTGGGGTTGCAGAGGTTGCAGAGGCACGAGGTATCATACTTCCATTTCTGACGGATGCCAGGCTCCCCGAGGACGTCATAGCTGGTCTTAGACGGGCGCACGAGATTTTAGGAGGTCACATTTAGGAGGTCGCATTTATGTATTACTGATTATGGAGTTTTGATATATTTGTAGTACTGATTATGGAGTTATGGATTTATTTTTAGTAGGAAATGGATATGTATTAGTTGTTGTTGTGTCTGATTGTATTGTTGTTGTTTATGGAGTTATGGATTTGTAGTACTGATTATGGAGTTATGGATTTGTTGCTGTTGTTTATTTGGTGTTGCTGTTGTGTCTGATTGTATTGTTGTTGCTGTTGTGTCTGATTGTGTTGTTGCTGTTGTTTATTTGGTGTTGTTATTGTTTCTGATGTGTCTCGTATGGATCCACACGAGACACATCTCGTGTGGATCCAAACGAGATGTGGATCCATACGAGACACATTCCTTAAAACCCTAAATAATGGCACATATTTGTAACTCAATTTCCATTTGGATTTTGAGGAAAGTCATACTGATGAAAAACACTTTAAATGTCATTTAGAATGTATAAAAAAAATTAAAAAAAATAAACGAGGTAGCCGTATACCATTTTCACAAGATCGGGACACATTTCTTAAAACCCTAAATAATGACACATATTTGTAACTCAATTTCCATTTGGATTTCGAGGAAAGTCATACGGATGAAAAACACTTTAAATGTCATTTTAGAATGTAGAAAAAAATTAAAAAAAATAAACGAGGTAGCCGAATACCATTTTCACAAGATCGGGACACATTCCTTAAAACCCTAAATAATGGCACATATTTGTAACTCAATTTCCATTTGGATTTTGAGGAAAGTCATACTGATGAAAAACACTTTAAATGTCATTTAGAATGTAGAAAAAAATTTTAAAAAAAATAAACGAGGTAGCCGTATACCATTTTCACAAGATCGGGACACATTCCTTAAAACCCTAAATAATGGCACATATTTGTAACTCAATTTCCATTTGAATTTTGAGGAAAGTCATACTGATGAAAAACACTTTAAATGTCATTTAGAATGTAGAAAAAAAAAATAAACGAGATAGCCGTATACCATTTTCACAAGATCGGGACACATTCCTTAAAACCCTAAATAATGGCACATATTTGTAACTCAATTTTTATTTGGATTTTGAGGAAAGTCATACTGATGAAAACACTTTAAATGTCATTTAGAATGTAGAAAAAAATGAAAAAAAAATAAACGAGGTAGCCGTATACCATTTTCACAAGATCGGGACACATTTCTTAAAACCTTAAATAATGACACATATTTGTAACTCAATTTCCATTTGGATTTTGAGGAAAGTCATACTGATGAAAAACACTTTAAATGTCATTTAGAATGTAGAAAAAAATAAAAAATAAATAAATGAGGTAGCCGTATACCATTTTCACAAGATCGGGACACATTCCTTAAAATCCTAAATAATGGCACATATTTGTAACTCAATTTTCATTTGAATTTTGAGGAAAGTCATACTGATAAAAAACACTTTAAATGTCATTTAGAATGTAGAAAAAATTAAAAAAAATAAACGAGGTAGCCGTATACCATTTTCACAAGATCGGAACACATTCCTTAAAACCCTAAATAATGGCACATATTTGTAACTCAATTTCCATTTGGATTTTGAGGAAATTCATACTGATGAAAAACACTTTAAATGTCATTTATAATGTAGAAAAAATTAAAATAAAAAAATAAATGAGGTAGCCGTATACCATTTTCACAAGATCGGAACACATTCCTTAAAACCCTAAATAATGGCACATATTTGTAACTCAATTTCCATTTGAATTTTGAGAAAAGTCATACTGATGAAAAACACTTTAAATGTCATTTAGAATGTAGAAAAAAATTAAAAAAAAAAACAAACGAGGTAGCCGTATACCATTTTCACAAGATCGGGACACATTCCTTAAAACCCTAAATAATGGCACATATTTGTAACTCAATTTTCATTTGGATTTTGAGGAAAGTCATACTGATGAAAAACACTTTAAATGTCATTTAGAATGTAGAAAAAAATTAAAAAAAAAAATAAACGAGGTAGCCGTATACCATTTTCACAAGATCGGGACACATTCCTTAAAATCCTAAATAATGGCACATACATGGATTACTCAGCCCCTACCTCCGGCGAATGGGACGAACGTTGGCAAGGGCTTTGTGACCGTTTCAGATCTTATCCTGTATTATTGGATTACCTCCGCGATACATGGATTACTCCATACTCTCAGAATATTCTGTCCATGCACACGGATGTGTTACCACACTTTGGGACCCATACCACAATCAGGACTGAGGGTGAGCATAACAGCTTGAAGAAGGTATTGGGGAGTGCTTCTTCTACTTTTGACACAATCTTCAAAAAGGCTCATAAGATCTTCGATATCCAACTAAAAAATATCAAACAGGGTATGAATAGATCAAAGACCAGAACTCCAATTGATTTGAGGACCCGTAATCTGTATCACAACATATTGACTAAAGTGTCAACGGAAGCCTTGCGCATTATCAGACAAGAGCGGGGTCGACTTCAGAAAATCAAGCGGGGTCGTAATGGGGGTAATGTCATCACTGAGGCTGCCTGCGGGTGTTACTACAGGCGAATGAACTTCCATGTAGTCACGAGATTGCACGGATAGAGGAATGTGGGGGACGGATTTAACTGGTCTCGATTCATGATTTTTGGAAGAAGTTGGACATTGAAGTAGACAACCCTCCATCTGAGCCTTCAATAAATAAAGACAATTTTCAAGCTATGTTGAATAAATTTGAGAAAGCACCTGAACCGGTAAGGAGAAAGTTATTCAAAATGATGGAAGAAGGGCTAAATCACCATACAAGAGATGCTTACGAGCCAGATCATATTTCAAAGGCGAATAAACCCCGGACCGGAAGTTCCAGAGAACCGTCAAATTGGGAGCATACTAACAACTTTTTTCGAGTCCCCGCTACACCATCCTCGACTAGCAAAGGGTATAGATCTTCATTCATTTGTGGCTCACATTGTTGATTACGTTCTTGATGTATTTGATTTGCATGTTGATAGTATGAATGCTTCTCACTCTTTTCTTTGCCCTATTTCAGGTCTAGATCTGCATTCATTGCATCAACCCAAGCGAGTTCGGAGTCCACGCACAAACGCAAATCAGCTTCAGAACCCACACCATCTACCCCTGCTAGTACTCCTACGTCTCATCTGTTGTGAATATTGCCCTCCACACCCAAGCAAACCTACAAGAACGATTAGAGCACACAAACCAAGCACAAGAAATCAAAGAAACATAAAAGAACACAAGAAATTGTTAACCCAGTTCACCAATTTGATTAGCTACGTCTAGGGGCACTACCAAGCCAGGATCTTGCACTATGTATGTAGAATTTGTGTTACAATAAGAGAGGGGGCGGAACTTTACTTATATATGACATAGGGAACAAACCAAAACCTAAACAAACAAGGAATCCTGAACTGCTGAAAATCGAGCCCAGCGCGGCCGCCCTCATGCCAAGCGCGGTCGCGCTACTGTCCAGAAGTTTCAATGCCTTTAACAAGACCTCCAGCGCGGTCGCCCTCCCCTTCAGCGCGGTCGCCCTTGAAGAAATTCCATCGAGCCATATGTTTTTGTCCAAGAGCGCGGTCGCGCACAGGAGCAGCGCAGCTGCTCTTGAGTCCAGAAACCCCTGACGAAATTCTTCCCTCTTGCTTCGATGTCTAACCCGGTTGGTCCTCTATCCCACAATCTCTCACCTAGAGATCAACCACACATATAAGCCCCGTATCCGTTCTTCAACTCATCCTTTGTGTCCTCCTAGTGCTCACCTCGATCATGGTAGTGCCATCCTCCCCTTCTATTCTCCGAGCCCAATTGAAGCTTTGCACAGCTTCAACTTCTCAAGGTTCACAACCTTTGTCAACATGTCAGCTGGATTTTCTGATCCCAATATCTTCTCTAGCCCCAAGATCTTCTCCTCCAAGAGATGTCTGATGTAGTGAAACCTCAGTTCAATATGCTTCGTCCTCGAATGAAACGTCGGATTTCTTGCCAAATGTATTGCACTCTGACTGTCGCTGTAGAGAACGTTACCACTTCGCGTCTTCCCAAGTTCACCCAAGAAGTTCTGTAGCCATACCATCTCTTTACTCGCCCCGTCACACTGCCATATATTCTCGCTTCGCAGTAGATCTGCGCCATGATCTTCTCGCAATTTAGAAGCCTGTGAGATTGCCGTACCACCCAATGTAAACACATAACCCGTAGTACTTCTCCTCTTATCAAGATCACTTGATGCCAAGTCCGCATCAACATAACCCGCTAACACCACTTCCTTGCTCGAGAAACACAGAGCCTTACCAAGAAGCATTCTTCAAGTAACGTAGGATCCACTTAACCGCTTCCCAATGTTGCTTTCCTGAATTGCCCATAAACCGGCTGACTACTCCCACCGCATGTGCAATGTCCGGCCTTGTACACACCATTGCATACATGAGACTCCCCACTGCTGAAGCGTATGGAGTACTCTCCATCTTGTCACGCTCCTCCTTGCCCCTAAGTGAGTCCTTCTCGGATAGCTTGAAATGCAAACCCAATGGCGTCCCTGTTGGCTTCGCCTCTTCCATACAAAACCTTGCTAAGACCTTCTCAACATATTCTGCTTGTGAAAGAACCAACTTGCCCGACTCCCTATTCCGGTCAATCCGCATGCCCAAGATTTTTCTGGCCTCTCCCAAACCCTTCATCTCGAACCGTTCTGACAACTGAGTCTTCAATCTGTATACCTCTCTACTGCTAGAGCCCACTATTAGCATGTCGTCCACATATAACAGCAAGATAATATGCCCATTGTCCGTGTTCTTGAAGTAGCAATAATGATCCGCTTCACATCTGATAAAATCAATGTCATGCATGAATCCATCAAACTTCCTGTACCACTGCCTAGGAGCTTGTTTAGGGCCATACAAGCTCTTAGTCAATCTACAAACTAGCTCCTCGCTACCCTTAGACAGGTAACCCTCTGGCTGTACCATGTAAATCTCTTCCTCCAAGTCCCCATGAAGAAAGGCCGTCTTCACATCCATCTGTTCAAGCAACAAGTTGTCCGCCACTACTATCCCCAGAACCATTCTGATAGTGGTCATCTTCACAACCGGAGTGAATACCTCGGTTTAGTCAATACCGTACTTCTGCTGAAACCCTTTTACAACCAGTCTTGCCTTGTAACGCTTGCTACCGTCTGCTTCCTCCTTAATCATGTAAACCCACTTGTTATGCAATGCCTTCTTCCCCTTAGGTAGTTCAGTCAACTCCCAAGTTTTGTTGGCCTTCAATGAGTCCATCTCATCATCCATCGCAGCTTTCCACTTGTTGCAAAGTGCACTACGAACAGCCTCCGCATAACATTCCGGTTCCCCATTATCTCGTCAACAAAGAAATAATAATTGGATGGAGTATACTGTCGGGCGATCCACGCAACTCCGCCGGATCTACGCAGCGGAATATCCGATTCCGGAGTACGTGGTTCATCTTCGGTGACCTCCCCGACCATGGTCATCATGAACCGTTCTGCTCCCACCCGAGTTAGGAATATCCACCTCTACAATTTTCGGTTCGAACTAGTGTCATCGGTATGCCCCCTTTCGTCCTTGTACAAAACCTGTTCATTGAATACCACATCTCGACTACAAATAACTCTATGATTTTGGTAATCCCAAAACTTGTACCCGAAGTCATCCCCGCCATACCCAATAAATGTACACTTAACGTATTTAGCATCTAATTTAGTTCTCTCAAGCGGAATCAACATGAACATAAGAAACGCAGCCAAATATGCGAAGAAAGGACAGATTTACCGCTTGCCACTCCAAGCTTCCTCTGGAATTCCATTCCCCAATGGTACCGATGGTCCCCGATTGATCAAGAAAGCCGCCGTGTCAAGCCGCATATGCCCGAACGTCTTCGGAAGTCCACACTTCAATCTCATACTTCTAGCCCGCTCATTCAATGTTCTGTTCATCCTCTCTGCTACCCCGTTGAGTTGTGGTGTCCGCTTTGGAGTCTTCTCCATACGAATGCCATTCGCAGCACAATATTCCCTAAACTCACCAAGCTCATACTCCCCACCATTGTCTGATCTCAACCACTTAAGCTTAAGTCCCGTCTGATTCTCCACCAAGGCCCTCCACTTCTTGAACACCTCGAAAGCCTCATCTTTCCCCTTCAAGAAATAGATCCAAACCTTCCTTGTAGAATCATCAATGAAAGTCATGTAATATGACGCACTACCCAGAGATGTAACCGGAGATGGCCCCCACAAGTCCGTGTGAACCAATTCCAACTTTGCTTCACTCAAACCCCTACCTGTCCTCAAGAAATTATTTCTCCCCTGTTTGCCAAACATACAATCTTCGCAGATCCCCACATTGACTGTCTTCAAACCCGATAGTAGTCCCTTTGAATAAAGCACCTTTATCCCCGTCTCACTCATGTGACCCAATCGACAGTGCCACAAATTCGTATCACCCTTGGCTGATGCCACCGCGATACTGTCCTTGGTGTTATTCGCCAAATACAAAGTCCCCTCCTTATTACCCCAAGCGATCTCACAATCCTCCTTGGTAATAACCCAGTTTCTGCAGCCGAATGTCACCTTGTAACCTTCGTCGTCCAACTGCCCAACTGAAAGTAGGTTCTTTTTTAAACCCGGAATGTGTCTGACCCCGTTCAGATGTAAGACCTTCCCGTCCGATGCTCCTATTCTCGACATCCCCTTCCCTTGATTTCCAAAGGCTCGCCATCCGCCGCATAGACCTTACCGAAATCACCTAAGTGTAATTGTCCATCTCTTCCTTATGCCCGCAAGAGTGGAATGATGCCCCGAATCCAGCACCCATGATTCTAGTGCACTACTAACACTCGTAACCGCACATCATCACCTTCGACCGTCACATTCACACGATTGCCCTTACGATTTGGACAATCCCTCTTGAAGTGTCCGAACTCCTTACAATGATAGCACCGAATGTATCCCTTCGCAACCTTTGGTTTGTCTTTGTTCTCCCCAGTCTTGCCCTTACCACTCACCACGTTCTCCCTAGATTCGGTTCTCCCTTGTTTGCTAGTACCCGGCTTCCCCTTGCTAGTAGTAGCTAAAGTCGATCCCGAAGCACTCGATGTCCCCAACTTCTTCATGCGATTTTCTTCGGCCAAAAGAAAGTCTTTAACATCATCATACTTCAATTTCTTCTTACCTGTTGAAGCGTTGATTGCAGTCACCGTTCCGCTCCAACTTGCTGGTAAAGAAGCTAGCAACAAACACGCATGAACCTCATCATCGAACTTGATCTCCACCGCTGTCAATGAGTCTATAACATCCATAAACTCATCGATGTGCTTAGCCAAGGATCCTCCCTCTTGCATCTTGAGACTACCCATCTTGCGTATCAAATCAACCTTATTTGCAGCAGATGGAGTTTCAAATCTCTCAGTAAGATAATCCAATAGCTCCTTGGTGGTTGTCGCCTTCTTGATAGTCTTCGCGATCCACTTTGACAAAGTAGATCTAACCACCCCTAGGGCTTTCCGATCCATGAGTTCCCATTCTTCCTGATCTTCATCTTTCGGTTTGACACCCTTCAGAGGCTTATAGAGGTCTTTGTTGTACAAAAGATCCTCAATCTGCATCCTCCAATATCTGTAGTCAGACCCATCGAATTTCTCAACCGCCTGTTTGTCCTTGCCCATTCTTGATTGCTTGGAACAACTCCCTTGATCTTGAAACCAAAAAGCTCTGATACCAGTTGTTGTGAATATTTCCCTCCACACCCAAGCAAACCTACAAGAACGATTAGAGCACACAAACCAAGCACAAGAAATCAAAGAAACAGAAAAGAACACAAGAAATTGTTAACCCAGTTCACCAATTTGATTGGCTACGTCTGGGGGCACTACCAAGCCAGGATCTTGCACTATGTATGTAGAATTTGTGTTACAATAAGAGAGGGGGCGGAACTTTACTTATATATGAACTAGGGAACAAACCAAAACCTAAACAAACAAGGAATCCTGAACTGCTGAAAATCGGGCCCAGCGCGGCCGCCCTCATGCCAAGCGCGGTCGCGCTACTGTCCAGAAGTTTCAACGCCTTTAACAAGACCTCCAGCGCGGTCGCCCTCCCCTTCAGCGCGGTCGCCCTTGAAGAAATTCCACCGAGCCATATGTTTTACGTCCCAAGAGCGCGGTCGCGCACAGGAGCAGCGCGGCCGCTCTTGAGTCCAGAAACCCCTGACGAAATTCTTCCCCCTTGCTTCGATGTCTAACCCGGTTGGTCCTCTATCCCAACATCATCCACCACTAGCTGCTTCCGGTCGTGGGAGAGGACGGGGTCGAGGGCGAGGTCGAGAACGAGGACGGGATCAGGGTCAGGGTCGTGGAGAGGGAAATCGAAAACCCAATCACACTAGTATATACAGCTCTACGTATTTGACGTCTTTTCCACCTTTCATTATCCCATTTATTGGAGGCATCACAGATGTGGCATCTGATGGACATTGTGGCTATAGAGCGGTAGCAGCACAGATATACGGAGATGAGGAGATGTGGGCTCGAGTGCGCTCAGACTGTTGCAATGAGGTGCATGCTCGCCAAGACCTTTATCAAAGAGTTCTAACTTGGATAAATGCAAAGGAACTCTTACGTAGGATTGCTTGCTATGTTCGGCCAACGCTGGACAATACTTATTGGATGGACCTCCCAGATCTTGGGCACATCATTGCCACGAGGTATAATGTGGCGTTCATTTCGTACTCGGCTAGCGGCGGCAGCTTATGCCTTCCAGTGACTGTACCAGCAGGAGTAGGACCACCGATAAACACAGTTGTGGTGGGACAAGTGACAAACCATTTTATATTGGTATGATACTTAACTGTCTCATCTATATTTGTAATATTTAAGTGTATTACTTAAATTCGTTGTATTTAACTGTTATTACTTTTGCAGCTGCACATGTCAGGCAATGATTACCCAATACCACCACCACCGAACACTTGGAGGGAACACTGTGATCCAAGCGCAAGTCAACTGATCCTCCGATACCGAGATAGGATAGCAGCATTTAATGAACTCTATGATCAGGATAACCATGCAAGAAGAGAAAGATTACGTAGGGGATAGTATATGTGTAATGGTTTTTGAATTATAAAGTTTGTATGAATGTTTGGATGTTTGAATTATATGCTTATGCATGTTAACACTTTTATTTCGTATACAATTTATCTATTGGTCCCTCCCACTGTTTTGTGGAGATGTGCTATCATATCGAGAAACAAATTTCAGTTCTAGTTGCTTTTGATGTTGCTGTTGTGAAAATGCAGGTTCAGACACCATTTCGTGTATACGTACACGATATGTACTCACTCATCTCGTGTGAAATTACACGAGACATCTCGTGTGCATATACACGACATTTATTTCGTGTATATGTACATGAGACATCTCGTGTAGATTCACACGGGATAAGTGAGAACATCTCGTGTATACACACACGAGACGGGTAAGGGCAGAGTTGGAATTTTTTGTTCCCTGTATTTAGTATTTACCCTAAAATCTGAAATAAAAATGAGTTGAAAATTGAATTGCTACGTGGCCTTTGACGTGGCCTTTTCTGGAGTCTCTAAATAGTTTTGCTATATTTATAATATATGATTACTATCATTACACCCGCACTACGCACAACGACAATTTTAGTTCTTTCATATTAGCAGTTGAACATTAAAAAAAAAAAAAAACTGGTTTTGTATAACAAATATTGAAGAAAATCTATATATTCCAACAAAAGTTTTTAATATTTTTTTATTTAAAAAAAAAAATGAAAACTAATCTCTTCCCACATTTGTTGGCAGAAACTTTTCTCAAATAATACCTTTTTAATTTTTTATTTATCAAAGTGACTTACTGTTCAAAGTTTTGTCCAAAATGTCCCATTTTTTTTAAACTCGCTACACCGTGTAGCGATTTTAAAATTTTCCGTTTAAAATCGCTACACGGTGTAGAAATTTTAAATTTGTTAAAATTTATTTTAATATTTATGATATTTAAAAAAAAAAACAAAAACAAAATTTGAAATCGCTACACGAAGTAGCGATTTCAAATTAAAACCCAAGCCAAAGTCCGTACACACACGTCCAACCAAAACAAACGGTAAAGATTGTACTTCGACCCGTCCAACTTTAAATTACAAAATAATAATATAAAAATTATATATTAATAAAAAAATTAAATAGAAATATTATTTTTTCCATATCAAATAAATATTTTAAAAAATGTACTTCTATAAAAAAATATATTCTTCGTTTCAAAAATAAATATTACTTTCGACTCAAAATGAATAACCAAAAAATAATACTACATTTTTTATCCCAAAAAAATGAGCATTACTTCCTTCATCCCAATGAATATTTTAAAAATTAATACTACTTCATTCGCCTCTAAAATTAATGTTTGTAATGTTAGTGCCTTCGTCTCAAAATATAATATTAATTTTTTTGAGGCAAATGAAGAGTATAATTTTAAAAATTTATAGAAATACATTTTTTAAAATATTTATTTGAGATGGAAAAAATAATATTTCTATTTTTTTTTTATTAATATATAATTTTTATATTATTATTTTGTAATTTAAAGTGGAACGGAATGAAATACAATCTTTACAGTTTATTTTGGTTGGACGTGTGTGTACAGACTTTGGCTTGGTATTAATTTGAAATAGCTACTGTTTTGGTTGGACATGTGTGTACAGACTTTGGCTTGGTATTAATTTGAAATCGCTACTTCGTGTAGCGATTTCAATTTTTTTTTTTTTTAAATATCATAAATATCATAAATATTAAAATAAATTTTAACAAATTTAAAATTGCTACACCGTGTAGCGATTTTAAACGGAAAATTTTAAAATCGCTATACAGTGTAGCGAGTTTAAAAAAAATGGAATATTTTGGGCAAAACTTTGAACAGTAAGTCACTTTGATAAATAAAAAAATAAAAAGGTATTATTTGAGAAAAAATTCTTTGTTGGCACATCTCTCCACCAAAATAGATTTATCAATTATTACATTAATTACTAATTAGATCCCAAAAAATTAAGTTGACAATTATTGCTTCAAAATACTTCAATTAAGTAGAAAAACACAAATCACGCCATTTTAGCCATTCAGTTTCCTTATTTTGAATTTTGAAAATAATAAAAAAAAATACCATTTTAAACTCATTAATTTTCAAAGTAAACTTGACCATCCAAAATTGAAGAAAGGGAATTACAGAAACTTTTCGTATAACAGTAATTATCTCCTTTCCTTTTTTTCTCAACTCAATTATCTTATCTATAATTATATAAAGAGGGAAGTGCATAAGAACACTCATTTTCCCTCCAAAACAAAGATGATTCTAGAATTTAGCTATTTTAAGTGCACCAATTTCAAAGTAATGTAGAAAATCTTTAATTGCTTCCTTCAAGTAGCCAATAATTTAATTAATGATTCCTCAAATTTTCTTAATTACTCATTTCTCTCTTTTTAAAGATCACCTTCACCCAATTTCACACTCTTGCACCTTTTTTATCCTCCTCCCCAATATCACATTCATAAAACTGTTTTCACCTACAAACAATCAATTTTGAATATTTCTTCATGATAAATTCTTAATTTCTAAGATGGGCAGAAGTCTAAAATGACAGTTAATTTGCTAAGCATATTCTAAGGAGAATAACAACAGCTATTGATTTATCGAATTATTTAGATCAACTTTTTTATATTTTCTTTATTTAAAAAAAAAAAGAGACACTACTTATACTACAATAATGCTACTAATTACCCCTCTGAATCACATAAAATGATATTTTTTCTTTAATTTTATTCAGCCACTTCAATTTAAGTAATTGTTTTTTGGGAAAAAAATTATATTCATTGTAAAAAAAAAAAAAAATTATATTTTGCACTTTCCTTATTTGTATAAATTTGTTGTCACAACTTTTTATCCGTGCGTTTAACGCACGGGTGCTACACTAGTTTTATATAGGCGTACGTATCGACATTTTGAACCCACGTACTTTAATTAACATTCGATTTTAACTATCATTGTTATTTTTTAGCAGTTTTAACTCTTGTACTTTAGATATGTACTCATTTTTCCCAGAAGTAGTGAAAATTAAGGTATATTTTTAGCAATTTTAACCATTGTACTTTAGGATTTTTTGGGAAAATGAATGCGTATCTAAAGTAAAATTGTTAAAACTGCTAAAATAAACATCGATGGTTAAAACCAAATATTAGGCAAATTGCAAAAGTTCAAAATGTCAATTGGCCTTTAATATAAATTAAATTAAATTATAAGCAACTTTCTTTTATTTTCTTTTAAGTATGCGATTTTTTAAGTAATCATCCATATAATTTATTTCCTTATTATCACATTTTTTGAGCAAATTTTCTTTTTATCACATAGAAAATTAAAAAAAAATCCGAATATAATACAATAATTTTGGTAACCTTTTTTAAGGGGCAATTGTGGTAACTTTTTAAAATAAAAAATACAGTATATCTTATTAAAATGGAATGACAATCAATAAATAAATATACTATTGAATAGTAAAGATGGTTTAAAAAGAAATCATTTATGAAAATGACTATTTAGACTAAATACTATCTCAGTTTTAAATTGAATATTAAAAAAAAAATTACTTTTAGTCAGAATAAATTTAAAACTTGTTTGGACATTTATTTTGAAACAAACATACTAAATTGATTGCCTCACATTTGTAAAATTTATAAACAAATGTGGCTAGATTTTTTTATTTTTTTTATAAGAAGGAAATTTGATAACTTTGGATAGAGAGATAGAAATCTAATAAAGATGGATATTCAAAGTTGACTATTCCTATCAAGATAATGACATATTTGCCCTTTTATTAAATTGCGATAACATACTAATTGAATTTCAAATGAATGATTGTGATTGGTGGATGATGGATAGATTGACCAATTATATTGTGCCACTTGAAGTTTTATAGGAGCTTAAAAAACGTTTGCTATTATATATAATAGATTATAAGAGGCAAACTGGTCTTTTATATGTCAGTTATAAGAGTTAACTGAAATTTTGGATAGGAGGACAGTTCAGTCATTTGTCAGCGAGAGATGTTTACGGTATTTTAAATCTGGTATATCATAAGTTGCCCAATAAATTTTTGTGTCTTTTTAAATGAGACAAAATGAGTACATGTACGTACAAAATAAAACATGTCTAAAAGACAATTCTTGGCTGCTTGGTTTCGTTTGAGACCATCATAACATTCCATAATATTCGACCTAAAAAACAATTAGGAAAGTGACATTAATTATGGAGTGAATATCTCCATAATATTTGACCTAAAACATTATATTTCCTTTGTTTTGAAATAATTTTCTCATTTTTATAATTAATATTAATATGAAAGTTCTTTAAACAATATATTTAGATTAATTTAATAAAAAATTAAAATTTGTTATTAATATATTATTATAAATACTATCACTATCAATTTTTAAATATTCACTAGAATAATTTTATTAATTTAAAAATAGTTTTCAAAATACTTTCGTATTGATAAAAAAGTAAGAAGAAGATCAGATTTTTTCGAGACAGGAGAGAGTAAAAATTATTGCAATCAAATTCCACAATATTTTGGGGGAAATTAGTTTCTCCCTAAGTTATAAAAAGTCCTGTTTTTTTAAACTGGTCTTATATTCGTTAAATATTTGCAAGTTGAAAAAAATTGGACTTTTTATAATTTATGGAGAAACTGATTTCTCCCAAACCTTACTCATCAAATTCACTGAAATATAGTTACCAAAGATATAGACACTCTCCACAAATGTTAGAATATGTTTGATACTTTCTTGCAAAAAGATAGTACTCCCTCCGTCCCTAAATGTTTGTCCCTAAAAGTTTATTCCATTTGATTTTTTTGTTAAATTTTGACCATAAATATATAACAATTTAATTATGTTCATGAAATTATAAAAGTTATTGTTGATAATATTATTAATGGTGAATCAATAGGAATTTTTAGAATTTAATGAACATAATTAAATTGTCATATATTTGTGGTCAAAGTTCAACTAAAAAGTCAAATGGGACAAACATTTAGGAACGGAAGGAGTATATTTTTAAATGTTTGAATAATGACCAAATCAAGCTTCTAATATACTCTGTATCAAAACACGTAATTAGAGGGGCATTTAATTTAACATCAAAAAATCTCTATATAAAGATAAAGAGTTAAAAATCATCTCAAGTAGCAACATCCTCCTCCTTCTTCCTCATTTTTTCTTAGCCCAAGTAGCAACATCCTAGCAAAAACAGAGATGAGTCTTACCAAGTTCTTCATCGTCATGCTTCTTGCAGTTGTAGCTTGCCATGCAATGGCTGCGTCGTCTTCTTTTAGTACATTCTCTCTCTCTCTCTCTCTCTCTCTCTCTCTCTCTCTCTCTATATATATATATATATATATATATATATATATAAATATATATTTAATCTACCTGTTTGATATAAAACTCTTCACACGCTGGACAAAGTTTCTTCAAAACATATACAGTTTCAACAAAAAAACGATTACATTTGGTTTTTATGCTTTACAAGTTTGCACAGATAGTTATAAAAACTTCAGACCTATTATAGGAATGAATCTTACAAAAAAACAACAATGTCTTTTAGATAATCTCAGACTTTTTGTTTTATTCTGCCCGACTCTTGTCAGCAACATCAAATCAAATAGGAGTATCCGACACGGAGTCGGTGGGATAAATCAAAGAGTTCGATCATCAGAGTGTATATATATAAATATAAAAGCGTGTGTGTGTTATCAATTGAATTTGTTAACATTTATGTATGTTTTGCAGATGAAAATGGAGTTATCCAGACGATATGCTTTAATGATAAAAATTTTCCTGGGATGAAATGTGTTGACATATTGAAGACTACACCGCTTTGCGAATACATGTGCAAGAGACATGGAACTCCTCGTGTCGTTGCATATTGTGACAGTATCTCTCAAGATTGTTGTTGTCGAATGCTTCCTTAAATTCTTGTATTATTAGATTAATTAAGAAGCTTTATTTATTAGTCCCATTTTCATAATCTTAAATGTCATGTATAATGGATAAGGTTGAAATAAAATCTACAAATGATTTCATTACAAGACCCCTAAAAAGCCTTGTGTGTCAAGTTTTAGCCCAATTTTGGTCACCTCTTTATTTTTATTTTTAAGATAATCGACACATTTTTCCATATTTCCCTTGCTGAATTGACTCGAATTCGAGACTTATGTTATCAAGGAAAAGTGCCTAACACTAGGCTACAACCCCATGTCCCAATTTCGGTCACCTAATAATGATAAGAATCACAAAAAGATTAAGAAAATAAAAATAAAAAATACTCCCTCCATCCCGAGTAGTTTGCTCCAGTTTGTCTTAATTTTATAGTCAATTAAATTAAATCTTGACCATACTTTTATAAAAAAACCTAATTCTTCTATTGCATTTTTAAAAATCTTGATATTATTTTTAATGGTGGTGAATCGATAATAACTTTAAAAATTGCATAAGAATAAATAGACTAGATTTTCATAAAGCTATAACCAAAGTTCCATTGAATTAATCATGAAAATCTAAATGTTTTCGGGATAGAGATAGTACTCCGTAGTAGCAGCACTAATAATACACATGATCAAAAGATGAGACTTGGGAGATTATGATATGATGATGTCAAAAATGTTCGTATCGGCCCAAATCTAGCGGTAGGTTGTATCCGATATGTTTGAATAGCCTGAAAAAAATGAACAAACACGTAAACTAAGCCGTGACTCGAACTCGTGACTTATGTTATCAAGGAGAAGTGCCTAACACTAGGCTACAACCCCTTTTCCAATTTCGGTCACCTAATAATGATAAGAATCACAAAAATATTAAGAAAATAAAAATAAATCAATACTCCTTCTGTATCGGAAAGATTGTTCCAGTTTGTCTTAATTTTATAATCAACTCAATCAAATTTTTGACCAGAATTTTATGAAAACTTAATTCTTCCTATGCATTTTAAAAAATTATTATTGATAGTCACTACTACATTTTTGAGCTAATGCAACACTAGCTCCTTCTGTATCGGAAAGATTGTTCCAGTTTGTCTTAATTTTATAATCAACTCAATCAAATTTTTGACCAGAATTTTATGAAAACTTAATTCTTCCTATGCATTTTAAAAAATTATTATTGATAGTCACTACTACATTTTTGAGCTAATGCAACACTAAAAATCGTTATGTTAGGGGCCATTTTATGTTGCATTAGCTCTAATGCAACGCAAAATGATCGTTTCATACGGTTGCGTTGCATTAGGTCTAGTGCAACGAAAAATTAATCTGATGTAGCGCCTTTACCATGTCGTTGCATTAGATTGCAATCTGATGCAACGGTCTGATTTGCAACTATTTGGTTAACTAATGCAACACTTCATTTTTATTGCAACGACTATCAAAACACTTGATGCAACGGCTACATATTTGTAATATTAATAATAATGATTAGACATGATATTAACATAAAAAGTAACATAATATATACAACAAGTTTCGTGCCAAATACCATTACAAAAGATAGTGTAATAATTACATTAACAAGTTTTGTGCCAAATACATATTGTTCCATAGTGTGTTTCAACCACAAAAATGATGCAAAAACAAAAAAAACACATTCAGATTGGCCTCCACCAGCCTCCACCAACATGATGCATCACAATGTACCTATAAGTTAAAATATGCAATAAATTAGAACAAGATTAAAAAAAAGTTGACTTGGTCCCTTCAATCATTTTTTTACCCTAAGCTAAATATTACTTGTACTTAGTTAAAAATCTGGACTAGATTAAAAAAAGGAAGTAAGTAAATGTCTATACCTCCAAAAGTTTTCAACTAGCTCATATCTCAATCACTCTCTACCTGAAAGGAGAAAGAAGAAAGAGAACTCATTCAGTAAAACAGCTTGAATGAGTAATAATTGGGATTGTTTACCTGTTCTTGCCTTCTGTATATAAATTGTAACACTAATAATTTGTGAACAAATCTTTACAAAAGGATACTTCTACCATCCCTAAATCAGTAAAACAACTTAAACCAACAACTAAAAACAACTTAAACCAACTAGTTCATATCTCAATCACTCTCAATCACATGAAAATGGTTTAACACTACTAAAATGTACCTACTATCAAAATATATACCATATCCATGGACTTCTTCATTCTAGACAACCCCAATTCAAAAATATATCAAAACAATAAAGAAATTCAGAATTACAATAAAAAATTGCTGACAAGAACAAGAAATAGACAAAACCCAATTCAAGATTTCAACAGTTAATTAATTATTGGAAGAAAATAGGAGAAAACCCTTACTATCCACCTATAAACATGTAGCATTACAAATGTATGTTGGATTATAATACTTGTTGAGGTGATTGTAGAAACATCCTTAAAATGAAAAAAACACAATTTGCTTAAGCAAGTCCCTAAGCACACAAGCACACACTACAATATCATTTTATCCATAAATACTCAAAGTCAGAAGGCAAAATTAGCATGAGCAAGGGAAGAGGTCATCTTCATTCTGTGTTTACAGACAATGAAACTCTAGTTTGCAGACAACACACCTGGATTTTATGCTTCTGTTTTGTCAGAACTTTGTTCTAATTCGATCTCCAGTATGTCATAATGACCATAGCCATGAAATAGAACTTTAATGGGACTTTCTCCGTCCTTCTGATACTCATCGCCATAATTTGCTATGTTAATCATCTTACCCGAGCTTCTATCTAACATGTAGACGGATATCATAGTCCTGTAATGACACAAAGATATGAACAACAACATGAGCAACAGGAAAATGTTTTTGTCCATTAAGAAACTGCTCAATCCTGTTTTTTTTTTTTCTTTCAATAAGCTAAAGAGTTCATTTAAACGCAAAAGAATTCATCTGAGATAATATATGTGAACAATAATCACTGTAAATAGAGCAAGTGAATAAAAGAAAATAGAAAGCACGATTTTCAAGGTCCAAAGTAGCATGCATAGTTAATGACAATATTCCTTGAACGTTGTAGTTGAGAGAAGTTTGGCCAAACCCAATTTACGACCAAAATGTTTCGCTAGATATATATATATGTATCGATAATTTAGCAAATGTAATATTCCCCATTAAAACAATAATGATGTACGAAACAACCATTGATAACACAATTGCAAGTTAAAAACAGGAAAAATATACTCACTTAAGAATATGAGATGCCATTAACAACTCAGGTTCACCACCCCATACATAAGGTTGTCGAATTCTCTCTAAATAAGCATCAAAGTCGCCTTTGATGAACCTAAAAGAACATAGCAAGAGAACTCCCAGAAAGGTTAGAAAACTGATTGCTGCATTTCACAACTTTTCCTTCTACAAATAGCATTTCCAACTACAATTACTGCTAATATTGACAGAGTAATATCAAGGAATAAAAACACTTGCCATTCGGTATCTTTGCGCCTCATTAACAGTTCATCAACCACCTGTATATCCATCCACAAAGGTAACAAAAAGCATCAAATTACTATGAAATCAATTCTGCAAAGGCAAAGCTTTGTGAAAAGAGGGCTAACAACCATTTATGTGGCCTACAATTCCAAAAATGTATAAATAGATTAGCAGGTGCTCTCGTATTTAATTTTAATTACAGATAAATATTATGCCATTCAAGCTACCACAGTCAATCCATGTCAACAATTCAGTTATATTTTTTGACCTAATCCATGTTTTTTTCAATAAATGAAAACCATCATGCAATTATATTTAGTCAAATTATAAAATATAGTGAGTCTATTGTAAATTATGGCATAATACGCTACAATAAATGGTTATTTTTCATTGAAAAGAATTATACTTGACCTCTTAATTTATCAGCAAGCTCCGTCTGCTGTTTCTCACCAGGGGCTTCTTTCCCATTTCTCAAACAAGCCATGTGAGCAATTGCTCTAAACAGGCATCTCCCATCTTCTAGGACCCTTGTATTGTCACAAACTGATTCAAAATATAAGCATTAAGGAATTCAAACATCCATTTTGCATCAAATATTGAACTAGGTACACAAGGCACAATTTAATTAAAAGATGAAAATGTTAGCTTCTAAATTGATAAATTAGATGGAAATTTTGATCAAAATGTGTAGCTTATAAATTAGAATAACTTAAGAAAAGGACAATGAAACTCTAGTTTGTATACCTTAAGAAATCCCCTTTGCATTATTTAGGAAGAATTGAGAGTATGTTCTGGTAGCTGCGATTGATTAAGGCTTCACGAACTGAGGATTGGGGCTTCACGAACTGAGAATTGGATACTCCCCAATACCATACATAGCAGCCTACGTGTTGCATGTATGGTAAAAGTTATTAATTAAAAAAATTATGCAAGTTATTAATGAAACAAAAGGAGCCTACGTGTTGAACCACACAAAAATTGCATCTCAGAAATCTGACATCATATTTGAGATTTGTATGATTTAAATCTATAACAAAGAGAATTATCTTGATCACAAGAGAGAAAACAGGAACAAAGCCAACTGATTGTGGCAATTATAGGAGATAATGAGAGACTGAGAAATGCAATTTTCAGTGCCAAAGAAGTTCCTATCTTTCTGCCCATGTAGCAAATTAACTATCAAGATATGTACAAACCAAATCAAAACCCAACTGTAATAAAGATAAGCAGTGCTGCAGAAAGCAGACCAGGCTCTCATACACACATTTCATCAAACACGTTGTGGGTGCAAACCCACTGGCCCTAAGCTTACCACCTCCCTCACTCACTCCCTATCAATCAAGATAAATTATGTATCTTTCTAACCTTTGTTCACATTAAAATAAAGTCGAGAAATTAAAGTTGATCAATTTTGATTTGTTTGAGACATTCAAACAATCACATACAAGTGATTCATTCCATATATAAACAGATATGATGAGACCTAAAAACAAAGCACGGGCAAAGGCATACCTCGACTGAACTGTGTATGTTGAAACATTCCTATTCCAATAACCCGAAAGCACTCAAGTCTAGATTAAGTAAGAGAAGAAGATGAAGGCGGAAGTGTGATACCTGTTGAGTCCATCTTGATACTTGATGACGTTCTTCAAGGAAGGAAGAGAAGAAGAAGAAAATGGAAGAGGGAGATGTAGATGTAGATCTTCTTGATGATAAATGCCTTCCTTAGAACTCAGATTATGGAGAGAGTATATAAGAATGATGTAGTTGTTTTCTAGGCTGATGGTAAGCCTCTCTATATAGGAAACAATGGCACCTCATCAAGGGACTACACCCTTTCAATTAAGCGGTGTGAAATTACCATTCTGCCCATCATAAATAGGTAATTTCCACCTCAGAAATTCTACATATTTAATTAATATTCTATACTTTATAATAACATTATTTTAATGATTTATACATGTATGTCTACATGTCACTTATATTTATTAAGTATACACATTTTGCAATCCATGTTCTTACAATCTGCCACTTGGATTGCCCAAACATGTGTTTATACTTTAACAAATTCTCATAAAATCATATTCATAATGTAAATGACAATCCATATGTGCACTTCATTGTCATTCTAAACAATCTCGTCTATTAGTTTTACAAGTATAGGAACTAAAGGGGCAGTCATTGTAATTGATCGCAACTAAACCCACATTAATCACATAAATATGTTCAACTAAATGACATAGATTAAGTATAAATGTGTAGCATGGAAAACTTAATGAATATATTAAAACATGTACTCCCTCCGTCCCAGCCCAGTGTACACTTATTTCCCTTTTGGTCCGTCCCAGCCCAGTGTGAACTACCATAAATGGTATGTCCTTTAATATTTTATATTCTCCCTACCCCACCCACTCATTAACTCCACTCATTCTCCACCACACAATTTATTCAACCAACCTACTATTTACTCCACTCATTCCCTCTCTTCATTTTCTACCACACATTTTCATTATCTTAATAATATTTCTTAATCGGCGTGCCTTGGTCAATGGTGCACACTTGGGTGGGACGGAGGGAGTATGTATATTCCATCAATTAGTCCTAATTAACCAAATGAGATCAATATGAATAAAACAAATAGCAAATAAAGCACAACTCAAACTCTCACTATATTGTGCATTATCAGAAGTCGTTTCACCCAAATGAGCAGTATGCTCGTGAAACATTAAAAGAGATAACGCCTTATAAAATGGATCCAATAACATGGAGTTTGTTCCTATAAGTTGTATATTTATTTGTTCATTTTACACTTACTTCTCTTCAACAAGAGACATAATCATACGATGTCTTTCGACATCTTTACATCCAGTAACAACAGAATCGAAATACCTAATGATCTAAAAAATGATCCGATTTTGTATACATAGGTTTGTAGTTTAATGTTTTATAGGTACTTCATTATTCTTTTGGATGCCACTTAATATTCTTCTTTTCAAATTGCTTTGGTATCGACCAAGCATCCAAACAATAAATGCAAGGTCTGGACGAGTACAGACTTGCGCATACATTAAGCTTCCTACTGCCGGTGCATAAGGAATATTTTCCATATACTTGGATTCAAAATTATTTAGGACATTGATTTAAACTGAATTTATCTCCTTTAGAGACAGGGTGTCATGTGGTTTACAATTTTCCATGCTAAACATTTGTAATACCTTCTCTATATAGCTCTTTTGCGATAATCCTAAAACACCTCGTGAACGATCACGGTGAATTTAGATTCCTAATACAAAAAATGCTTCACCAAGATCTTTCATTTAAAATTTGTTTGAAAGAAATTTCTTAGCTTCCTTTAGAAGGTCCTTATCATTACTAGCAAGTAAAATATTATCCACATATAAGACCAAAATTATAAATCTACTCCCACTGAACTTATGGTATACACAATCTTCACCAAGATTCGTTTCAAACCAATTGAAAGAATAACTTGATTAAATTTTAAATACCATTGACGAGAAGCTTGCTTGAGACCATAAATGAATTTCCTAAGTTTACAAACTAATTGATTAGTTTGATCTGAATCAGTCACCATTTCTGGTTTCTTCATATTGATAGTTTCCTCAATGTCGCCATTGAGAAAAACTGTCTTTACATCCATTTGATGAAGCTCAAGATCATAATGTGCCACTAATGTCATAATGATTCTAAAAGAGTTTTTAAAAGATACCGGAGAAAATGTTTCCTTATAATCAATGTCTTCCTTTTGAGTAAATCCTTTAGCGACAAGACTAGCCTTATATCTTTCCATATTACCTTGTGAATCCCTTTTGGTCTTAAAGATCCATTTACACCCAATGGGCTTCACATTTTTAGGTAATGGGACAAGATCCTAAACGTCATTGGATTTCATTGATTTTAACTCCTCATTAATGGCACTGATTCACTTATGAGAATTAGGACTATTAATGACTTCATGGAAGGTGATTGGTTCATCTCCCACTAAACCTTAGGTGTCCTCATTCTCCGCGAGATACACATCATAAATATTCGGAATAGCACTTCTTCTTTCTCTAGTAGATCTCCTTAAAGGCACTGATTCATCCTCATTTTGATGTTGTTGAATTTCCTCATGTCCAACATTTTCATGTTGTCCGTTATTTATGGAAGTCTCTATATTATTTTGAATTGTATGTTCTTGTTGAATTTCAGGTGTAATTACTTGATTTCCAACAGGAACTAAAGTTTGAGGAATATAGAGTGGTTCCTCTAACTCTTCAAATTCAAAATCATTACTATTTCTCCCACTAAATTCAACATCCTCAAAGAACCTAGCATTGTCAGTCTCGAAAAATGTTCTAGTTTTCGGGTCATAAAATTTATATCTCCTAGATCTCTCAGCATCCCCTACAAAGTAACTACCAACGGTCTTAACGTCCAGTTTTCCCTAATTAGGCTTATTAGGCCTAGCTTCTGCTGGACAACCCCATACATGAAAAAGATTTAGGGACGGTTTCTTATTCGTCCATAATTCATACGGAGTTTTGTCGGTAGCCTTTGAAGCAGCTCTATTGAGAATATAAGTAGCGGTTCTTTAATGCATCGCCTATAATGAGTGAGGTAAATAAGTACAAGAAAATATACTTCTTACCATATCCTTAAGGATTCTATTATGTCTCTCCACTACGTTATATCATCCGTAGTTTTCACCACCATGATCGGATTTAACGTTCTTAATAATCTTTCTTATGCCTTAAAAAACTTGAAAACGTCCAATGATTGAGACTTTACATGAAGAAAATAATGAATCCATAACGAGAGTAATCATCCATGAACGTAATAAAATATTGTTGACCATTCCATGAAGGGGTAGTGAATGGTCCACAATTATCCATATGAATTAGTTCCAAGACGTTTGATACTCACAAAAATCCTATTTCCTTTAATGTTTGTAAATTTTTCTTTAAGACACTTAATGCAAAAGTTTTTATCCGGAGTATCAATTTGTTTTAGGATTCCCTCCGACATAAGCTTTATCAATTCTCCCTTTAGAGATATGACCCAAACGCCTATGCCATAAAATACAAGAATTTTCACTTAATAACTTTTGCTTAGTTGTAAGTGTCCCAATCCGAGCCACCAATTTTCCCTCAGCCCAATTTAACGTTTTCCACATCAAATAGACGTTTAGGGGCATTTTGGTCACTTTCTAAGACAATTTAAACAAGGAAGGACCTTAAAGGAACAACAAAAATGGTTTGGATCTCACTGGAAAGAGTAATTTCCAAGAAATGGATCAGCTTTGAATTAAATGCAAGCAGCCAAAACTGCTTTCTGCAAAGTCAGGCACGCTGACATCCTCATCCGCGCGGACAGGAATGAAGCTCAGCCTCATCCGCGCGGACATGATTGAACCCTAACTTCAGCCTATAAATTCAATCCTCCTCTCTCAGTAAAGGGTCCTTTTTTGAAAACCCTACCACTGTATTACGAAATTCTCCAGAAACAGCCCAAACACTCACTTAAAACACTCATTTAAACACTCATCCAAACACTCAAACACTCATCAAAACACTCAAAACACTCATCCAAATACCAAAATCCACACATAATCCTCAAACCCTAAACACAAACCAAGGAAGATAGGTCACAACCATTGGTATAACCTCCTTCTCCTTACCTTAATCTTCCTCATTCATGTATATTTATCATATTTGAAAATGATGTAACTTGTTTACATGCTTGTTGCTCTTTTCTTTTAAATTCTTGTCTTAAAATCCAAGAGGATCTCCATGGAGTTCATCTCCATGGATGATTCTCTACAAGGATTTACATTTTCTCATTATGTCATTTCCTTTTACATCAACTAGCTTATGCTTGTTACTTGCTCTCTTGACCTAACAAGATGGTCACCTTGGAACCCATTTCCATGGATGACCACTTCAAATGGTCCATAATCTTAACTTTTCTTGTAAATGTCCCTCCCCATAGTCTAAGATGTTCACCTTGGAACCATTTCCATGGATGAACATCCTTAAGACTTTCACAAATTAGGTCACACAAGATGTATAAGATACACTTGAGCCTAGATTTCAAGGATGGTTATCTTAATGACCACCTTAGAAATCTTCCTCTAAAAGTTGATACATCTTGACCTATTTCTTGTCTAATTACATTTACTTTCATGTTAAACCCCCATCCCAAGCAAATGAAGTGCTTACAAGTCCTAATGTACCCTAATGATGGCTTGATATAGTAGATCACAGCCTAAGGAAAGTGGGGACAAGCATGGATGCAAAATCCAAAAAATGCTTTTTATTTAACATTTTCAGTTGCAAACTCCAGTTCATGATCCTGTAACTCCAGTTGACATTTTGGAAATTACAGAATCAGACTGGAAAGCTGCAAAAAGAATATTTTACTGCCTCATCCGCGCGGACAGGAATGAACCTCGTCCTCATCCGCGCGGACAAGACTGTCATGGCAGACATTTTTTGTTCCAGTCTCTTTTTCACTCACAGAAGCACATTATTTTGAATTAATCTCAGTCCAGTCCGGTCAAACTGTTTATTTCCTTGAAAATCCCTTTTTCGGCCAAACCTTTTGCAAAACACACACACACACACACACAAATTGTTTCAAGTTTGGAAGACTCGTCCACGAGGCATTCCGGGTGAACACCAACGTTCTTTCCGGAGTGTAACGTGACCTCCGAACCCTTTTCTCTTTCACGGGCATTTTTCAAAGTTTTGGCCCTAAACTAAAATGGCGTGGCGACTCCGTTTGAACCTAAAAAAGGGAAGTCCGCTATGATTTGACCCGATTTCATTAAACCAAACTTTGTGGAAAAAAATTGGGGGATAATCACATTAGTGCCTTTAGTTTTGGTTTCATTATTATGGGACTCATTCATTTTCTTGACTGTGTCAAGTAAATAAAGATTATCGATATATGACAAAATACTAGTACCGACAAGTTTGGAATTTAAAATAAAGATCACAATTTTATTATTACCAAAAGAACAAGAGTAACCTTCCTTGTCCAAAACTGTGATAGATATTAAATTCCACTAAAGGACGATACAATGAATGTATTATTCAATACAAAATAATAGCCAGTAATTAACATTAATCTAAAAGTCCCTATGCCTATAACTTCAACCGGATTTCCAGCTCCCATATACATGTATCTCTCATCTTCACTAGGGATTCGGTAATTCAGGCAACCCTGCCCTGCATACATGACCTAATGTGAGTTGTTGCACCAGAATACAACCACCATGTATATTAAGGAATTGAAACCAAATTTGCCTTAGTACAAACAAGACCAAATGACATACCATTCTGAATTCGCCATTCGCGATACTTATGGTAGCCGTTCTTCATGCGAGTAAGGTCCTTGCAAAAGAAGCATTTCTTGACTTTATGATCATTAAATGATCCTTTATGCTTCTTACTTGCAACCGCAATTTCCTTCCCTCTTCTCTTAATCCTACAAGAAGAAGTAAATGCTAAGTGAGTACTTTCTAATTTAAGATATTTCATCCTATCTTCCTCTTGTGTCATATGTGAAAGTAATCCATTAATATTCCACTTACACTTTTGACATTTATAGGTCACCTCAAAAGGACCAAATTGAGGAGGAAGATAGATCAAAACTAAGTGCACGAGCAAATCTTTATAAGTCTCTAACTTAAGTGCCTTTTAGTTTGATCGAAAGATGAAATAATTCAATAATGCACTCCCGAAGATTTTCGTTATCCTTGTACCGTATGGAAACAAGTTTCCACAAGAATTCAAGAAAAAACTCAGCATTTTCGATCTCAGAGACATTGTTCAAAAATGTCTTCGAAACTACATTTTCCATGATCATTAGACTCACGCGGTTGGACCGTTCCCATTGCTCAACATTTTTCCTTTCTATAACGGTATTTCATTTAGTGAGAGAAGCGGGACTTGGTTCCCCTAATGCGTGATCGATGTCCATACAGCCTAAGATCATCGTTATATTATTTTTTCAAGTTTTAAAGTTAGTCCCATTAAGCATCGGAACATTGTTCATAACAGTAGTAATAGATGAAGCGTTTATATTAATATGTGGTAACATGAATTTCCCAAAGGAGATCTTGTTATTGACTAAATATTTGCATTCATGGGGTAATAATTGAATAAAACGTTTGGTCATTTTGAATACTTTGAACCATCCCAAAAGGAAGGAGGGTATTTAAAATGAGTTGTTTACATTCTTTATTGCCGGGTAACAAATACTTTAAATGTTAGGACATTTTTAATACTTGAAACGGCCCAAAGGAAGGCAAGTATTTGAAATGTGTTGTTTAAAGTCATTTATTACCCTAAGATAAATCAAAGTCAAGGAAAGTGCTCGGCCGAGCAAAAGACTTTAGAAAACACCAAATAAGTCGTGCTCGGCCGAGTCAAGGAAAGTGCTCGACCGAGCAAAAGACTCCAGAGAACACCCCTTTTGGCTCCCTTGCGCTCGGCCGAGTCCAAAGGGGTACTCGGCCGAGCATCATGACCGTTGGATGCCGCCTTTTCAAAAAAATTCAAACGTTGTGCTGATACAAATGGGGTGCTCGGCCGAGTCAAGGGGTGTGCTCAGCCGAGCAGCCCCTGAATGTCAAATTTTCCAGATTTTGACTATCAATCCTTAAATTAATGGTGAATCAATTTTCAATCAAAGCAAGTAGATCCGCATACTCACAACACATTTTTAAAAACTCACAACGCATCCAATGATGGTGGTTATGTTCAAAATGGGATAATCTTACATATAGAATTGAAAGCCTTTTGAGTAAAACCAAAATTTTATAATTAGAATTTAACACAATACTCTAGAAATGAATTAGAGTATTCATATAACATCATAACATAATGATTTCAACAGGATTAAAAAATCAAAGTAAAGCAAAACATATGCTATATGAATTCAAACTTAATCCAAAACTTGAGAGGCTCTGATACCAATTGTTGGAACATTCCTATTCCAATAACCCGAAAGCACTCAAGTCTAGATTAAGTAAGAGAAGAAGATGAAGGCGGAAGCGTGATACCTGTTGAGTCCATCTTGATACTTGATGACGTTCTTCAAGGAAGGAAGAGAAGAAGAAGAAAATGGAAGAGGGAGATGTAGATCTTCTTGATGATAAATGCCTTTCTTAGAACTCAGATTATGGAGAGAGTATATAAGAATGATGTAGTTGTTTTCTAGGCTGATGGTAAGCCTCTATATATAGGAAAAAATGGCACCTCATCAAGGGACTACACCCTTTCAATTAAGCGGTGTGAAATTACCATTCTGCCTATCATAAATAGGTAATTTTCACCTCGAGAATTCTACACATTTAATTAATATTCTATACTTTATAATAACATTATTTTAATGATTTATACATGTACGTCTACATGTCACTTATATTTATTAAGTATACACATTTTGCAATCCATTTTCTTACAATGTAGCCTTTGATTTCCACTTTTGTTCTAACCCTTGTCTTCTGATCAACTTGTATTCATGAAAATTAGAAACTTAGGGCATGAATATTGGGGGAAATCAAAATCAGATGGAAAGGAAGATTTAGGGCAAAATCAAAATCAGATGGATGGGAAGGGTTTAGGGCATGGATTGAATCAGAAGAGAGAAGAGAGAAGAGCGTTACCTGTATTGAAGGATTGTGACGACACGACAACAAAGCTTGAAGAGCTAGGGCAGCCATTCTAGAGAGAGAAGCGGGAGGGGATTTGCAGAGAGAAATAAGGAGAAGAGAGAGAACCGAGTTTTGTGGTCCTTCAATTTTTCCCATTAAAAAACGAGGGAAATATTAATTTGGGGAAAATATTAAAGCCCCCGCGCATAATTCATTTGGCTTTACAGAGGGTGTTGCATTACTAACTAAGCTGTTGTATTAGAAAGATCTAATGTAACGCCAAATATCCTAATGCAACGCCAAGGTCATAGCTATTGCATTAACTCAAAATCATTGTTGCATAGATAAAATAATGCAACACCATTTTTAAATCGTTGCATTAGATGCGTTACATTAGCTCGATCGTTGCATTAGCTTCGTTACATTAGTTCAAAAATGTAGTAGTGAGTATTTCTAATAGTGGTGAATCGATAATAACTTCAAAAATTGTATAAGAATAAATAGATTAAATTTTAATAAAGTTGTGATCAAAGTTTCGATTAATTAAGTTGAATGAAAAATTCCCCAATGGCCCTCATATTCAGATTTTATTCCATTTTAAGTAGAGGCCTTTTGTAAATTTCAAATAAAGAGCTCAACCCAAATTCCCCATACACCCTTAGGCTCCTCCTCTCCCCCACGTCATTTTATTCCTCTATCTTTCTCCATCTAAACACACGCACACACACACACACATACACACATACACACATACACACACACACACACTCTCTCTCATTCTCTCCCCCTCTAAACTCTAGATCCAGATCTGGAGTCCTACTACCTCCTCGTCGCTTAGCCACCATCTCTGGCCATGTCTCCCTTTGTTCAAAGCCAAACTCAGACCTGGCGCTCGTGGTTCCCCGGCGAGATTCAGATTCGGCCGCCGCCTTTTTAATTCTGTTCCTACCTTCGTCTCTATTTTCATCTTCTTCTACGACATGTTCTATTTTCGTTTACTCTCCTTCTCCGACAAGAGCGATAACCGACCAAAACATCAGATCCAGTGACCATCTTCCTCGATCTCCGACACACTTCTCCCACCAACAATTCAGCATCAAGTCAATGCACCAACAATGAAAGGAACCTTCCTCTCCGTCGTCCACCGTCGATTTTCTCTCCATCTCCATCTCCGACCATAAAACCACAAATCAAATAATCTGAATAGCATCTCTGATGTAGAGTGTGATTGATTCCTTTTTTTTTGGTAGAAAAATTATCTTATAAGTCAAGAAAGAGACGAAGTAGTTCAGCCCAAATTCCCGATACACCCTTAGGCTCTTACTCTCCCCCATGTCATTTTATTCCTCTCTCTTTCTTAAAGTCTGAGGTTCCACCTTAAAATCAATTGGTACTAAGGGGAGTGACACAGGATCTTTATATATTATAGGCAAGGTTTGTCAATTTCCGATATGAGATAATATCTCGAACACACCCCCTCATGTGTAGCGGGCTTTTTGCCAAAGCTTACAACGTGGACTTATCAATCGGGTGGCGAGGAGTGACATCATCGTGGGCCGTTGGGCCTGCACGTGTACTGAACCCGGCTCTGATACCCTCTTAAAGTCTGAGGTTCCACCTTAAACCATTTGGTATTAAGGGTATTGGCCCAGGATCTTTATATATTATAGGCAAGGTTTGTCAATTCCCAATGTGGGATATAAGGGGAGTGACCCATGATCTTTATATATTATAGGCAAGGTTTGTCAATTCCCAATGTGGGATAATATCGCTAACACGCCCCCTCATGTGTAGCGGGCTCTGCCAAAGCTTACAACGTGGACTTATCAATCGGGTAGCGCGGAGTAACATCGTGGGTCGTTGGGCCTGCACGTGTAAAGAACCTGCTCTGATACCATGTTAAAGTCTGAGGTTCCACCTTAAAACCAATTGATACTAAGGGGAGTGGCCCAAAATCTTTATATATTATAGGCAAGGTTTGTCAATTCCCGAGATGGGATAATATCTCTAACACTCTTTCTCCGCCTAAACACATACACACACACACACACACACACACACATTCTCTTTCCCTCTCTATCTCTTTAAACTCTAGATCCAGATCTGGCGTCCTACTACCTGCTCGTCACTTAGCCACCATTTCCGGCCATGTCTCCCTTTGTTCTAAGCCAAATTCAGATCTGGCACTCGTGGTTCCCCGGCGAGATTCAGATTCGGCTGCAACCTTTTTAACTCTGTTCCTACCTTTCTCTCTATTTTCATCTTCTTCTACGACATGTTCTATTTCCATTTACTCTCCTTCTCCAACAAGACCGATAACCGACCAAAACATGATCTAGTGGCCATCTTCCTCGATCTCCGAATCACTTCTCCCACCAACAATTCAGCATCAAGTCAACGCACCAACAACGAAAGGAACCTTCCTCTCCGTCGTCCACCGTCGATTTTCTCTCCATCTCCATCTCCGACCACAAAACCACAAATCAAATAATCTGAATAGCATCTCTGATGTAGAGTGTGATTGATTCCTTTTTTTTTTTTGGTAGAAAAAATTATATTATAAGTCAAAATAGAGACGAAGTAGTTTTATAATTTACTTTTAAAAGTTGTAAATATAAGACTATTTTTAGTCTTATATGTTAATTATATGACCATGAAAACCGATATAAAAGACTGTTCACTTCCGTTTTTATAGTAAATAACCTTCTAATGTCTTATGTGCTAAATATAAGACCTTTATAGGCACACAAAATAACAGTAATAAAAGCTTACTTGTGTTTGACCATATAAGAGTCAACGTTAGTATTTTTTAAAAAAAACAGGTTTTATGCACAAAAATGACATTTATACTTCAATTATAAGATGCGAATTGGTATAAGAGTTTGACTGGGATTTGACTAAATAATATTAACGTTTTTTTAAAAAAAAAATTGTGATAAAAATGACTCTTAAACTTGATGTATAAGAGGCGGATTAGTTTTATACATCAATTATAAGAGCTGACTGTTGTTTGACTGAACATCATAGTCAACATTAATAAAATATAAAAAAAATTATTTTATTTTTGTAAAAAAAGTGACTCTTACACTTTAATTATAAAAGGCGAACTGGTCTTATATGTCAGTTATAAGAGCTGACTGAAAATTTGGATAAGAGGACAGTTTAGTCATTCGTCAGCGAGGGATGTTTATGATATTTTAGATCTGGTATATCACAAGTGGCCCAATAAATTATTGTGTCTTTTTAAATGAAACAAAATACGAGTACTTCTGATCTGATGTACGTAGTACAAAATAAAACAAGTCTAAAAGTCAATTCTTGACTGCTTAGTTTCGTTTGAGACCATCATAACATTCCATAATACTAGTTTAACCCCCGTGCGATGCACGGACAGTTAATAACGAATAACTGATTGAAATCTAAACAAATACAAAAGAAATAGAGATGTTTGTTTACATTAAAAAAAAATTATTTGTAACATATATTGTGAGTAAAAATATCAGATTGAAGATCACTAAAATAAATATAGTGTTACTTCCGTGCGATACACGAATAGTTATTGATAGGGGTGTAAACAAATTGAATCGGATCGAATATCATCATATTCGATTCGTATTCGATTTATATTCGAATATAAAATTTGATTCATATTCATATTCGATTCATATTCTAATATAAAAAATTATTTTTATTCCATTCGAAATTGAAATTCGAATTATTCGATTCAAATATTTGATTTGGCCTACTTTTTGGAAAAATACAAAGTCAAAGCCAAGGGCACGGCCGGTCAAAACCAAGCCGGCCATTGGATAAAGCCACGGACGAACCATGCATGCTTGGCTAAGCTTCATCCTCATTATATAACCAAGGCAACCCATCTTACTTTGATTTTTTTTCTATGTGGGATAAAAGCCTAGGCCAAGGCCAAGGCAAAGGGAAGGCCAAGGCCGGGTCAAGGCCAAGGCAGATTTCCCACATAGAAAGAAAACAAATCAAAAATGACATTGGCCTTGGTATATAAAGAGACTTCAAGTTCAAGGTATGTGTAATTATATTTATATACATATATATATAATTGTTAATATTAAATATACATATATAATTTTAAATATAAAATATACATATATAATTTTAATAATTATTAATATTACATATATATATAATAATTAATAAATTAAAGCCCTTCACCAAATGGCGACACGTGGCCAAATTTCCAAAAGACAAAAAAATATTAAAGGCCAATCACAGGTCGCCACGTATCTATTAAGTCGCTTTTTTTGCCACGGCGTGAAATGATAAAATTCCCCTCAAACCCCCCTTTAATTACCACAATCATATTATTATATATATATAGATATAGATATAGATTTCAAAGAATGACTCATTTTAAATATATAGATGAAGACTTAAAAAATTGAGACCAAGCTTTTTAGTAAAATGAGTACATACACCATTTTCTATGCACATTAAAAAAATCAATAAATAAAATAAATTGAAATAATAATTTATTTCTCTAAAAATATTATTTATTTTCTTCACTATTTTTTATTTTTTTCAATCAAATTACTTCCTATATTATAAATACACAATTTTTTAAGACGAATAGAAAAATCGACAAATTTATTAATACTTTATTTACTATGCTTCAAAGATTTATTTTAAAAAACAAAATAAATTGTTAGATATAACGAAATAAAATAAACAAAATAATCATATTACCCCATCCCACTTAACCAAAACCCACAATCATCACACTCCCCCATATATATATATATATATATATATATATATATATATATATATATATATATATATATATATATATATATATATATATATATATATATATATATACATATATATAAATACATATATATATATATATACATATATATAAATACATATATATATATATATACATATATATATATACATATATATAAATACATATATATATATATACATATATATATATATACATATACATATATATACATATACATATATATACATATATATATATATACATATACATATATATACATATACACATACATATACACATATATATATATATATATATATATATATATATATATATATATAATAATTAATAAATTTAAGCCCTTCATCAAATGGACGACACGTGTCCAAATTTCCAAAAAACAAAATAAAAATATACATTATTATCTTAGCATTTTCTTTATTTTGAAATTTTATTCTTACATTTGCTAAATGTTAGCAACTCTGAATGACGTTTTACCTTCAGAAATGGAAAAAATTCCAAAGCTTTGTTCGCCAAATACCCAGCTACACCGACACCGACAAGTAGAGGAATAGGGATTAAAGACAGCTTCTTTACATAAGCACAATAAGAAATCTCACTGAGGGAGACAACAGCCATTACAGGCAGATACAAGTATTTGATGACTGCCACAACAAGGTCAAGAGCGATCTGAACGAAATTTTCCAAGGTTGTACCCCAAGGGAACCTCTTGACTGGTTCAGGACAACTATCCCACAGTTTTCTTGCCTTCTCCATTATGTCTTCTACTCTTACTCTTCTTCCAGCTTCATCCGATTGTCCTGCAGACATGTTTATTGTACAAGAAATTCTGGACCCCACCTTCCTATGAACCCCGTACGGTTTCAAGCTTAACATGGATTTTTGCATCTTCTTACACGACGAGCAACCCTGGATAGAATGGGATTTTGCCATTTCAAATAGACTACAAATGAAAGAAATCCAATCTACTTAAAAGATAGGAGAACTAGTTCCAGGTTAATCCAATGCATGATTTTAATCAATTTTAGCTCATTCCACTGAACAGAAACTAACGGCATGAAATGACGAAATTGCCCCTCAAACCCCCTTTAATTATCACAATTTTGTTATTATATAGATATAGATATAGATATAGATATAGATATAGATATAGATATAGATATAGATATGAACCGATAACCAATTTTTTTAATGTTTACAACAAATAATACTTTGAGAATATGCTTGTAAGTTACACAAACTGCATGCCCAAAAGACGACAATGAAAATAAAACAAACAGAAAAGCGAGTTGTTTTATATATTGTGAAAACTTTCTTGAATACTATATTGTTAGTACAAACATCAAAGTGGTAAGTATTATCATAATTACATATCAATATTTAAAATCATTTATCTTTTAACACTGAATGTAGCGACATATAAGTATTCATGCCAAAATTTTGATTTTTACAAAATAAAAACTAATTACTTAAAAAAAAAAAAATAACTCATTCTGGGATGAAGGGAGCTATAAAATTATTTAAATTGCAGAGTAGATGAAACATTGATTAGTATAAAGAGCAACTATAGAGACATTTTACTACTCAATATATCTTAAAATGAACGAATGACCCATTTTAAATGTATAGATGGAGACTTAAAAAATTGAGACCACTTTTAGTAAAATGAGTACATACACCATTTCCTACCCATATTAAAAAAAATAAAAACATTGAAATAATAATTTCTTTCTCTAAAAATATTATTTATTTTCTTCACTATTTTGTTAATTTTCCTTTTTAATTTTTAATATGTTTTTAGTCAAAATTATTTTTGACGAAAAAAGGTGTTTTTAATGCGTCCAAATCAAATGAAAATAGTCTCTATTTAAAGAGAAAAAAATTATAAATTTTGGTATTAAATTTTTTTTTTAAAAAATAATTTATTATAAAATAATTTAGGTAAAAGAAATGGGTAAGAAATAAAAAACCAAAATCCAATCAGCCAATAGGAGGACGCCAAGTGTCAAAAAAAAATTCTTCAGCCTCCAAGTATCCACGCGCCGTTGTCGGCGCTTGCATCACACGCAACCGTGAAATGACGGAAACGCCCTTCACCAAAATGGCGACACGTGTCCAAATTTACAAAAAAAAAAAAGAAAAAAAGAAATGAAGCCCAATCACATCCTGCCACATGTCTTTTAAATCAATTTTTTGCCATTTTGCCACGGCATGAAATGACGAAAATGCCCCTCAAACCCCCTTTAATTACCACAATCTTGTTATTATATATCTATAGATATAGATAGAGATATTGAAAAATTAGAAAGGAAAATTAACAAAGGATAATTAAGAAATTTATATTTTAAAAAGAGGGTTTTTTTCTGTGTCCAAATCAAATGAAAGAAGTCTTTATTTAAAGAGAAAAAAAATTATGAATTTTGGTGTAAAAATATTTTTTTTAAAATTAATTTATTATAAAATAATAGAGGTCAAAGAAATAGGATTTAAAAAAAATATATGAAATCCATCCAGCCAATCAAACGATGCCACGTGTCAAAATCCAACAAAACAAAAAAAAAGAAAAGAAAAACTTCATGGACGTGCCGTTGTCGGGGCGTGTTACACACGCGCCAAGGAAATGACGAAAATACCCATCATCAAACTGCCGACATGTGTCCAAAATGATTTTAAAAAAAATAAATTATTTTCGCCTAATAACATATCGCCACGTTGATTTTTGGCCTTCTTATTTGCACTTTTGCCACGAAGTGAAATGTCGAAAATGCCCTTCAATGGCCAAACAATTACCACGATCTTGTTATTATATATAGATATAGATATAGATATAGATATAGATATAGATATAGATATATAGATTATTATTATTATTATCATTTATAATTAAAAAAATTACTTGAAACTTAATTAATTTTCACTAAAAAAAATTGAAAAATTAGTAAAGAATAATTAACAAATTTATATTTAAAATAGAGGATATTTTTTCTTTGTCCAAATCAAATGAAATAAGTCTCTATTTAAAGAAGAGGATTTTTTTTTCTTTGTCCAAATCAAATGAAATAAGTCTCTATTTAAAGAGAATTTTTTTTATGAATTTTGGTGTAAAAATAAAAATAAAAATTAATTTAAAAAAGAGGAAATTTTTTATTATCATTTATAATTAAAAAAAATTACTTCACACTTAATTAATTTTCACTAAAAAGAAATTGAAAAATTAGTAAAGGATAATTAACAATTTATATTTAAAAAAGAGGATGTATTTTTTTTCCAAATCAAATGAAAGAAGTCTCTATTTAAAGAGAAAAAAAATTATGAATTTTGGTGTAAAAAAAAATAAAAAAAATTAATTTAATATATAATAATTGAGGTCAAAGAAAAGGGATAATTTTTTTTTTTAGAAAAACCAGCCAATCATGCGTTTCCATGTGTCTAGAAAAAAAAAAAAAAAGGGAAATGCAGACAAACGTGCCCTTGTCGGCGCGTGGTGTACACGCGCCTACGAAATTTCTGAAATACCCCTCTCCAAACGTTTGACACGTGGCCGAATTGGTTAAAAAAATAAATAAAAAAAAAATTCCAACCAATAACATAATGCCACTTCGCCTTTTGTCAACGTTAATTGCAAATTTGCCACTAAATGAAATGTCCAAAATACCCTTCAATGGGAAAAAATTTACCACAATCTTATTATTATATATAGATAGATTCGACCTAAAAAACAAATCGAAAACAATTAGGAAAGTGACATTAATTATGGAGTGAGTATCTCCATAATATTTGACCTAAAACATTATATTTCCTTTGTTTTGAAATAATTTTCTCATTTTTATAATTAATATTAATATGAAAGTTCTTTAAACAATATATTTAGATAAATTTAATAAAAAATTAAAATTTGTTATTAATATATTATTATAAATACTATCAATATCAATTTTTAAATATTCACTAGAATAATTATATTAGAGTTGGTCTTATAAAAAATTAGTTTTTTCTTAAGATAAGGAAAAACGTGTTTTACAAAGCACCGTTCAAAATAAACGGTGGCAATTTTGTAATTACTGGCAACCATGTTCAAAATAAACGGTGGCATTTTTGTAATTACTGGCAACCATGATAAATGCCAGTGTTAATATTACAAATGACCAGTGATTTCATACTGGCATTTTATAAATATGAAACTGGCACTTTTTACACGGGCACTTTTAAATACATGAACTGACACTCTTCACACTGGCAATCTGTTACACTAACACTGGCACTTTGTTACACTAATATTTTTGCTGGCTCTCAAAAATACATTCAAAAATACATGGACTGGCATTTGAAAACACATTTACTGGCACTCAAAAATGCATATACTGGCACTCAAAAACACTGATAATTATTTTTGCTGATATTCAAAAAAACATGAACTGGCATTCAAAAAAACATGGACTGGTATTCAAAATTACAAGAACTGACATTCAAAAAATACATTGACACTCAGTTACACATTTACTGGCACTCTATTATACACTAACTGGCACTCCAAAATACATGGACTGGCACTCCAAAACACATACACTGGCATCTAATTACCCAGTCCACCAATGCATCAAATTCTCAAACTGGTACTCAAATTAACATGTACTGGCACTCGAAAAAACACAGACTGGCATTCAAAATCAATTAAACTGGGCATTCAAAATCAAACAATCCTCAAAATTCCAATTTATCAATCCTCTCTGTTCGAGTGACAGCCATGGTGCTTCATTGAAGCTAGGGTTTTCTAACTCAACCTTTCAATTCATCAATGGAAATGCTAGGTAGGCATTCTAATTACACATTACTCAGCCAGATTCCCGACGATCACCTTCAGCGTGTAACAGGGCCAGGCAGAAATTGATATTTACAGGCTTGGGCTTAGAACAGGGAACGGTTGTGGTTGAACGGGCTTGGTCGGAATCAGGTGAGGTCTCCGGTGAAGGATAGGTCGCCGATCAATTGGTATTGGACGGGGGAAGAGGTTACCGTTGATTTTGGGTGTAGAGAGGGTTGGTGTGGATTTGGCCGGAGATTGACGGGGAGGTTGCCGATTGATGGAAGGGAACCGGAGAAGATGGCGATTGAAATTGGAGAAGATGGCGATTGAAATTGGAGAAGACGATCGATCTATGTGAATTGCGTTTAGAGAGAGAGAGGCTACGGGTAGAGAGAGAGAGCGGATACATCTATTCTAAAGCACGTTATTTTTAAGCAAAAAAAAAAACGCATTTTTTAAAAGTTTTTGGCATTATATTAATATAAAATATTTTTCAAAATACTTTCGTATTGAAAAAAATTAAGAAGAAGATCAGAAATTCACTGAAATATCGTTACCAAAAATATAGATACTCTCCACAAATTCACTGAAATATCGTTACCAAATGAAGCTTCTAATATGACTGTATAAAAACACGTAATTAGAGATGAGTCTTAACCCAAGTAACAACATCCTTCTTCTTCTTCTTTTTCTTTTTTTCTTAACCCAAGTAACAACATCCTAGAAAAAACAGAGATGAGTTTTACCAAGTTCTTCATCATCATGCTTCTTGCAGTTGTAGCTTGCCATGCAATGGCTGTGTCTTCTTTTTGTACATTCTCTCTCTCTCTCTCTCTCACTATATATATATATATATATATATATATATATATATCCTCTATTTCACATTAGTGTTAACTTATTTCATATTTCATCACTACCAGTTGAGTGTGAACTTCCATGGCACACTTTTTATAATTATATATATATATATATATATATATATATATATATATATATATATATATATATATATATATATATATATATATATATATATATACTCCCTCCGTCCCGGCCGATTTAGGACTTTTTGCCATTTTGGGCGTCTCACCCGACTTAGGACGGTCCAAAATGGAAACCTTAAATCACTATTCTCTCCACTCATTCTCTCTCCTACATTATTTTAATACTCACGGCTTACCATTTATAATTTACTATTCCCTCCACTCATTCTCTCTCCTATTTTTAAATTACACTCACAACATTTACCTTTTTCTTAATCCCCGTGCCATTTCAAAAATCCTAAGTCGATCGGGGCGGAGGAGTATATATATATATATATATTTATATATATATATATATATATATATATATATATATATATATATATATATATATATATATATATATATATATATATATATATATATATATATATATCCTCTATTTCACATTAGTGTTAATTTATTTCATATTTCATCACTACCAGTTGAGTGTGAACTTCCATGGCACACTTTTTATAATTTTATATTCAATAAAACCCAATTGTAATACTCAAAACAACAATTTACTACTATTCCTCCACTCATTATCTATATGAATGTATACTATGATTCTCGGACTTTTTGTTTTATTCTGCCGGACTCTTGTCAAAAACATCAAATAGCAGTATCCGACACGGAGACGGTGGGATAAATCAAAGAGTCCAATCATCGGAGTGTATATATATATATATATATATATATATATATATATATATATATATATATATATATATATATATATATATATATATATATATATATATATATATATATATAAAGTGTGTGTGGTGTGTGTGTATGTTATCAATTGAATTTGTTAACATTTATGTATGTTTTGCAGATGAAAATGGAGTTGTCCAGTCAATATGCTTTCAAGAGAAAAAATTTTCTGGGATGAAATGTGTTGACATGAAGACTACACCGCTTTGCGAATACATGTGCAAGAGACATGGAACTCCTCATGTCGTTGCATATTGTGACAGAGACTCTCAAGATTGTTGTTGCCGAATGATTCCTTAAATTCTTGTATTATTAGATTAATTAAGAAGCTTTATTTATTAGTCCCATTTTCATAATCTTAAATGTCATGTATAATGGATAAGGTTGAAATAAAATCTACAAATGATTTCATTACAAGACCCCTAAAAAGCCTTTTTTTTTTTTTTTTTTTTCTTTTTCTTTTTTTTTTTTTTTTTCTTTTTTTTTTTGATCATCATAGGGCTCCCCTAAAAAGCCTTGTGTGTCAACTTTTAGCCCAATTTTGGTCACCTCTTTTTTTATTGTTAAGATAATTGACACATTTTCCCATATTTCCCCGGCTGAATTGACTCGAATTCGAGACTTATGTTATCAAGGAGAAGTGCCTAACACTAGGCTACAACCCCCTGTCCCAATTTCGGTCACCTAATAATGATAAGAATCACAAAAAGATTAAGAAAATAAAAATAAAAAATACTCCCTCCATCCCGAGTAGTTTGCTCCAGTTTGTCTTAATTTTATAGTCAATTAAATTAAATCTTGACCATAATTTTATAAAAAAACCTAATTCTTCTATTGCATTTTTAAAAATTGTTATTGATATTATTTCTAATGGTGGTGAATCGATAATAACTTTAAAAATTGCATAAGAATAAATAGACTAGATTTTCATAAAGCTATAACCAATTAAAGTTCCATTGAATTAATCATGAAAATCTAAATGTTTTCGGGATGGAGATAGTACTCCGTAGTAATATATACATGATCAAAATATAAGACTTGCGAGATTACGATATGATGATGCCAAAAACGTTCGTATCAGTCCAAATCTAGCGGTAGGTTGTATCCGGGGTGTATTTTGAATTCTTGTATTAGTAGATTAATTAAGAAGGAGTCGGTCTCTGGAGAAACACGTTTCTCCATAACTTATGGAGAAACGTGTTCTGGATATCCAGAAGCTTTGGGATGGATATTCAGAAAAAAAAAATTCAAGGCCAAGACCAAATTTATGATTCTGGATATCACTTTCATAAGGTTTTGGATATCCAGAACATTGAATATTGATATCCAGAAGCTTTGGAACGGATATCCAGAAAAAAAGATTTGGGGCAAAGGCCAAGGCCAAGGCCAAGGCCAAATTTCTATTTCTGGATATCACTTTCATAAGGTTCTGGATATCCAGAAGCCTTGGGACGGATATCCAGAAAAAAGAGTCGTGACATACTTATGGAGAAACGTGTTCTGGCCTGCATTGTCGCGCGATAAGTCGGGCCCCGTTTCTCCATAAATTATGGAGAAACGCGTTTCTCCCCAAATTTTACGATTAAGAAGCTTTACTTATTTGTCCCATTTTCATAATCTTAAATATCATGTATAATGAATAAGGTTGAAATAAAATCTACAAATGATTTCATTACAAGACCCCTAAAAAGCCTTGCGTGTCAACCTTTAGCCCAATTTTAGTCACCTCTTTTTTTATTTTTAAGATAATCGACACATTTTCCATTATTTTTCCCTGAAATGACTGGAACTCGATATTTATGTTATAAAGGAGAAGTGCCTAACACTAGGCTACAACCCCTTGTCCAATTTCGGTCACCTAATAATGATAAGAATCACAAACAGATTAAGAAAATAAAAATAAAACAATACTCCGTCCCAAGAAGTTTATTCCAGTTTGTCTTAATTTTATAGTCTATTAAATTAAATCTTGACCATAATTTTATAAAAAAACCTAATTCTTCCATTGCATTTTTAAAAATTATTATTGATATTATTTCTAATGGTAGTGAATCGATAACAACTTTAAGAATTGCATAAGAATAAATAGGCTAGATTTTCATAAACCTATAACCAAAGTTCCATTGAATTAATCATGAAAATCTAAATGTTTTCGGGATGGAGATAGTACTTTGTAGTAGCAGCAGTAATAATATACTCCCTCCGTCCCGCTAATATTAGCACACTTTTCTTTTTGGGCGTCCCGCTAATATCCGCACACTCCCAAAAAGGAAATTTTATATTAATTAAATATTCACCCAACCCCACTCATTCTCTCTCCTACATTATTTTAATACTCACAACACCATTATAATTTATTACACCCTCCACTCATTCTCTCTCCACTCATTCTTTTACACTTACAACATTTTATTAAAATATCATATTCCTTAATTTCCGCGCAAACAGTGTTTGTGCTAATATTAGCGGGACGGAGGGAGTACACGTAAACTAAGCCGGGGCTTCACCGGCGAAGGCCCTCCGGCCTGATAGTAAGTATTTCTGTTATATAGAGAGCAAATAAATTGACAAGAGTTGATAGTCAAAAGATGCGTTACCTGAATTATGTGGATTATGTCTTATATTTATAGATGTAGAATGTATAGTCCATCTTTGAGTATGAAGTTGTATGAGAGGAGGGTTATAATCCTAGTTGGATTATAACTTTCCACAATTCTTGTTTGAGTAGGACTAGATAATTGCCTTCTATTTGTATGCATTGGATGGATGCTCCTCGACATGTGATGTTGCACTACCAGAAAAATATGTTTTAGCGGCGGAAATTTCTGCCGCTAAAGTAAAAATTCCGTCGCTAAAGTCAATCACCGACGGAAAAATTTCGTCGGTGGTCTGCCACTGTCAGCCCGCCGCAATGGTCCGACGGAATTAATATTTCGTCAGTGATCTTTTGATATCAGCGACGAAAATTTTCGTCGCTGAATTAATTTAATTTAATTTTTATTTCAGCGACGGAATATTCCGTCGCTGAAATTAAAAATTAATTAAAATGAAATAATTTAGCGGCGGAAATTTCCGTCGCTGAATTAATTTAATTTAATTAATTTTTAATTTCAGCGACGGAATATTTCGTGGCTGAAATAAAAATTAAATTAATTCAGCGACGAAAATTCCGCCGCTATTTTAATTTAATTTAAATAATTATTTATTCCAGCGACGGAATATTCCGCCGGTGAAAATAAAAATTTAATTAAAATAAAATAAAATAAAATAAATTGACACAGCGGCGAAAATTTCCGTCGTTGGAATAAAAATTTAATTAAAATTAATTAATACAGCAACGAAAATTTCCGTCGCTGATAATGCAATAAAATAAAAAAAAATTAAAATATCAATTAACCAATTTTTTTGTACCTGATATAACAATTCCATTGATAAAACTAAAACTATAAATCTAAAAACCAAATATCACCGTACCAAATCGGGGACCAAATATCACCGTACCAAATCTAAATGGGGCTCCCGCGGGTACCAAATCGGTGGGGAGGCGGGGACATCCCATTACCCAAAATGTTATTACAAACAAATATCACAAATGTTGTTACAAAAAAGTATAAAATAGTACGAAATCAACTCGAGGGGGATTGGGGAGGCTTGAAATTATTACCCTGCTGCTGCAGATTCTGCATCTGGGCCATCAACATCCAAAATTTTCGATCATTCTCCTCCTGACGCTGATCATTCTCCGCCTGACGCTGCGTCTGAGCCTCCAAAGCCTCAAAACGCCGTTCCCTAGTCTCTGCAGCCACGTGTCTCTCCTCAACCAACTCAGCCTCCAGAGTGTCGATCCTCGAAGCATTATACCGATTATCGGGCGTGAAAACATTTGGCCGACGGGCGATCGACGTCGATGGGCATTGCAACCCGTGATCCCCCATCCCTAACACTCGGTCTCCTCTCTTTGGATGTCCATCCGAGGTGGCCGAGCGCCAAACTTCAGGCACGAAAGGAACGGGCTGGCCGGGAGGAGTACCTTCGGGAACAACGGCGGCTTGATATGTACTCTGTCAAAATAAAACAAACAAATATAATCATATACACAATGTACATAAATAAATTTACATATTCAAAATCAAGTCATTTAATGATAGTTTACTTACAAAGGCCAATGCAGAGCGATCGTCAACCCATTGCGGAGGTTGATCGGGGGATGTAGGAGCTCGAACATGGGTGCTAACGAAAACATCCAAAAATATGACATCTGGGCCATGTTCCTTTTCCTATAAATAAAAGAAGCGAGATTATTATTTTGAAATGGTATAAATGCAACATTTAGCTTCCCATATTATCCTTGTGATAAAAAAATGTTCTCTTTAATCACTAAAGTTGTGAGTATAATATTTACTTTCATTAGGATTTAGGAGTAATCTTTGAAAATAAAACATACACTAGATTTACACTAAAACCACGGATTTCATAGCATCAACATGGCTCCCAGCTAACATACGTACATAAAATTATTTAAAAGCATGCATACACTACATTTAAACTAACATACATACCATACGGTAGTGATGCTCGCCGACTGGTATCATCCCCATCGTATGCTTTGTCGCTGACCCCGAGGAGCCTACTCTATTTGCCCGAGCCTATTGGGCGATAGCTATCGCCCCATCCGACGACCAATATTCGCAAAAGCTATGAAACACCTCCTCGATCATCCAAGGAGGCGTCAAGGGCGCTAATCCCGCCGCGAGCCGGTTAATATAATAAGTAGACTTCGTGGTACCTATAAAAAATATGAATATCTCGTCAAGGAGTCCTTGTATGCAAAGTTAAGCTAGTGTGAGTTGGCTTGAGAGGATTCCAAATTTTGGGTTCTATAGTCTTAAACTCGGATGTTACCATGGATCTTATGAGGATTGAGTCTGTGATCTTTGGGTTGGTAAGTACTACCGAAGGAATTTTTAGGGAATTCTTGAGAATTGTAAAATCATTGATTTAGTTAACACTAAAGAATATATAAATGGTGTAGGATGTAATAAGGATGAATCATATTGATAGAGATGGAGAATAGATTGGCTATAGATTCGATCCTTACCTTACCTAATGGATGTGAGGACCTTGTGAATTTTAAGTGCGTATTAAAGAAAGATTAGGTTGTGATATTATGAGAAATGGGAAAGTAATAGCGTGTGCTTCGAGGAAGTTAACTTAGATAGACCGGAATTTTCTTACCCTCTACTCGAGAGTGGCTGCAATTGTTTTATGTTGTCAAGTGGGAACCTTACCTTTTTGAAGCTCTCTTGTGGGATTTGTTACCGATACTAAGAGTTTGAAGAATTTAGTTACTTGAAAGGAAGAGATTAGAATACTATCTAGATTCTTGATGAATAGGTTGGGTGTTGTGTGATGGACTTCCTTTCAAGTTGAGAAGTTAATTAACTTTAGCAAGTTTGCGTATAATAATAGTTTTTAGTTAGCATTGAATGGGTACTGTATAAAGCTTAGTATGGAAAAATTTATTTGTATGATCATTCGTACGTATGGAGTTCTTCAGTTAGTTAATGATGATTTGGCGGATTTGACTTATGTGGAGAAACCGTTGAGGGTTATTAGAATCGAAATTCCGGGATTAAATTTTAGAATATCCGGGTTGTGAAAATGTATAGAAGAATCATGCCGTTAAGGAAACTATTTGGAAGTTGTAATTTGAAATGCGTGAGAGGTAACCTTTGTTATTGATCCTTAAGGTAAGCCAGTTTAAAATTCGGGACGAATTTTTTTTTTTAAGGGGGAGTGAATTTAACGACCCTAACCCTAGGCACCTATTTTAGTATCATATTATATGTCTTTTATATTAATTGTTGACTTTATGTGCTTTTAATATTATTGTTAATATTATGTGTTCATTTTATATCCTTGATTTCTTATATTAGGATGAAATGATTGGGAAATAAAATAATGTTCTTGGGAGAAGTATAATAATAGAAATGGATAAATAAATAAAATGTGGGTAGTTAGGCTTCTTTGTGTAAGGAAAAGAATGTAGAGGGTTTAAAGTCAATTCTTAAAACATTTAGGGGCTTTATTGTAGGTTGTGGAAAGCCTTTAATTAATTGGGGATGGAGGGCCATGACTTTCCCCTTATTTCCCTCACCTTTCCTTCCTCCTTATTCAAAGTCCCATACTCCTTCCCCATACTTCCCCCATCCTCCTCATTCTTCCTAATCATTTCTTCTTCATCCTCCTTCATTTCATCCATGGAAGCTCCCATCTAGAAACCCTCCTTCCAAATTATTTTCAAGTTAAATTCTACTCCATTTTTCAATCCAATTGTACTTTTGTGCTTGGCGCATTTAAGGGAGCTTATCAAGCTAAGAAGATCCTTAATCCATCTCATATTTGCTAGGTAAGTTATTATGACTTCTTTCTAAATATTGCTCACTTTATGTGTTTATGAATATTTGTGAAAATAAAATGATTGTGGTATTTTTGAATGATGTTATTTGAGTAAAATGATTATTTAAGATTTAATTGATTTTAGTTATGAGATGGGGGTTTAAGTTGAAGGAATGGGGGTATAATAAGTGTAAGATGTTAATGACCTTAATGGAGTTAGTGTATGTGATTATATACATTTTACTTTGATTTGAGAAAGATTATGAGTTTATTTTATTTGGGTAGAAAGAAGTAGAAAAGGACTTGGTATACTTTAATGATGTGAGTATTATGATCTTCACTTCTATTCAATGTTCATGAACTATTTGGTGTGTTATTATCATTATAATGGTTATTTGATGCTTTAGAAATCTTCTTTGAGTTGATAAATTAGTTAATGATAAAGAATGATGTTGTTGTTTAAGGAAGTTGATCAAGAATGTAAGAAAATGGGTTGAGTTAAATTAAGAAGGTTAAACTTGAAATGTGGTAGTGAAATGGGTGGAGAAATTAGTGGTAAATGATCTAGGGTTATATTATTTGGGGTTTAAATGATTTAGAATGAGGTTTGTAAAGTTAGAAGATCCTTTTGGTATTTATAAAAATAAGAAAGATTATAAAAAGGAAAAAGAGTATGTGTGAAAAGAGGTTTGAAATCTGAGTATAGCTGGAAAGTGCCTTGGGCGGTCGCCTATAGGGGGCTTGAGCGGCCGCCCATGTGACCAGCCCTTAGTTTGCCTTTCCTTCCTTCTTGGGTGGTCGCCCAAGAAGTCTTGTGCGGTCTCCCATCCCTGCAGAAGCCTTGAACCCTCTTTTGAAACCTTCTTGGGCGGTCGCCCATGTCACCAGAATCTTCCCAGATTCCTTTCTTGCTGATTTTCACCAATAACCACTTAACCTGAATTCTAACCATTTCAAAGTAGTGGAAACCTAATATACCCCGGATATGAATTAATCCTTTTAAACCTAGGTTAAAGTAGAATACCTTGGCTAGGCCATGATGTCTTATTTGGTCAAAAAATGGAATTGGGAGAATAGTTAAATATTGTCCGGAAATTGGTGGATAAGCTTGATTCGTAACTTCACCAAAGTGGTTCAGACTTGGGAAGTAGATCTTGAACTTTTATTAAGATTATTCAAGGTTGAGTAATGACTTCGTAGGAATGATTTATGGTTCAGGGTGGCCTTATTTGCTCCCGCAACCTTGGTGATTAATTTGAATAGTGTAGAAACTATAAGTTACACCATTGCGCTAGTTGAGAATGTATATGTATTACATCATTGTATTGTATCCCAAGTGTGGATTAATTGGTATATGGTTGTATTGTATCCCAAGTGTGGATTATTTGGCATATGGTTGTATTGTATCCCAAGTGTGGATTATTTGGTCATATTGTTACCTTACTTGAATTCATATTCATTGATGGTATTATGCATAGTGTATTAATGACTGTTGCACTATGGTATTGATTTAACATGAGTATATTTTACCATGTTGTTATATTATTATCCCTTTTGTGGATTTTATTTCAAGTAACTATTATGTGCTTGGATATTACATGTGATTAGGGGGTATAATGGAATTCAATCAATTATTGATTTGTTCTATAAGTGATTGAAGGTTCATCATACCTGTGACCTCTCCCCTCTGTGGCCACAGAGTGGGTGTGCTAGCAGCTGTATTGAGCCAAAAGCCTTACAGTCCGCTGCGATTTGGTGATTAGGGGGAATGCTTCTGTATTAAGCCAAAAGCTTTACAGATAGCGGTAATATTGTTGGATACTCTGATTAAGTATCTGATTTTCTTATATGGATCTCTGGAGTATGATTCCTATAAGAGGTGAATGTGCTGGAGGCAGTTCACCAAAGAGAGGAGTTTCACTCCCACATTGTACGACTTATTGTTCAGACGGGAAAGGTAAAATGAGGTAACGTAAGGTGTTTACCGCTTTAATAATGTGCTATGTGTAACCATGCTATGTGTTGCATCTTGTTTGGCATCTTGCTGCATTCATAATAGCTTATTGAGATTTATTCTCACCCCTTCCCTTTTACTGTTTTAGATTGTGCTGAGACAGGTGACCTGAACCAGTGAGGCCGGGGAAATAGTTTGGACTCTTGCTTTTGGGACTTGTCAGGATAGGTATATGAGTGGGTTGTCGGGAGTCCTATTAAAGTATTACTCTTTTATAAGTTGTATAGAAAACTCTTTTGTTAAACAATGTTAATTAGGGTTTTCAATGTAATTGATTAAGTATGGTTATTGAAGTATTTGTTTAAATTCCTCCGAGTGGAGATATTATCAGTTGATTTTATTTTGGAAGTTTGAGAATTGATTTTCTTTTCAAGTGAAATAAAAGTTTTAAAATTTTAAGATGGGTTTTCTTAGTTTGAGCTCCTCAAGCTCGGGACATGCGTTAGGTCCCGGGTTGGGGTGCTCACACATCCGGTCCCTACAAATTGTATTACCATCAATTAGAAAATTGCACAATAAACAACAGGCTGTATGACATTTCGTGTAACATTATACGAGATGGTCTGGCACATCTCGTGTAACTATACACGACTTAAACGCATTTATCTCGTGTGACATAATACGAGGTAATACACCATCACTCGTGTAGACACACACGACAAATAGCATAAAACTCGTATAATCTCACACGAAATAGAGTAATATCAGAATTTAAAAATCCAATCTTGAAAAACAATTTCGTTTCAACATTGGATTTTTATTGCGATTTTGATCAAAACACCAAATATAACTTTAAAAACTTACTTCATTGCTGCTTGGATTTTGATTTTGATGTGGAGAATTTGGTGGCAAACCTTCTTCTTCAAAAATATATTCCACAAGATCAAGATCAATATGATCATAAAAACTTGGAGAATGTTGTGGAGAATCCATACTATGGTGTTAGATGATTTGAGAATTAATGAAAATAATGGGTATAAATTTATGGGTGTTAAGACTTGGACAATGGTGTGGAGTATATCAATGCTGCATGGGTGTACAGCAATGGTGTTTCTCTGTAGGGTTAAGTTGTCTGCGTGTATATCGTGTTTTATGTAGGGGTTCAGGGTGTATCTCGTGTGTATATACACGAGATACTATGGTACATATCGTGTAAAACCACACGATATAGTCTTTGTTTCTGGTAATTATCTCGTATGAACAATACACGAGATACACCCTGATTAATTTCGTGTATTGTTCATACGAAATGTCTTACTAAATGTCGTGTATTTCAACACGACACACCATATAATAAAATAAAAATTAATTATAAATAAATGTGGTAGGTTATATGATATTGTATGATGTTGGTTCAATCTTATATGTAATCATTGTTTGTTTTCCAACTTATTATAACAAGAAACATATAATCTTGATTAACAAATATGATAATTTCAAATATATAATCTTGAGTAGTTGGTATTCCTCTAATGTACAACTTATCATTAACCCCGTTTGGCAAATCATCGAAACAACTTAACTCGTTATATAACATGTTTAATTAACTCATTATATATAATCTTGATTAGAAATATAACACATAATTCATTAATTTAACATAGAACATGCACATCATAACATCGGTTGTTAGTTGATAAATAAAGTGGTATCACATTAACCTAATGAATGTGGTAGCTTATATATGATATTGTATGATGCATTATAACATGTTTAATTACCTCTTTAAATATATTATTGATTAGAAACATAACACCACAATCATTTGTTAGGTGATTATAAATAAAGTGGTATCACTTAAATGTGATAGGTTATATGATATTGTATGATCCAATATGAGGTTTGTTCCTTGTCATGTATAAGTGTATAAATTTTGCTCAATTAACAACACAATTCAATAATATAACATAGCATATGCGTATCATTAGCATCGTGTTGCAAATCATCGAAGAACACCTTCATTTTGATATGTCGTATGGATATACACGATATTAGGACATCATATCGTGTGGTTGTATATGACATTATTCAGGGTGTATCTCGTGTGTATGTACACGAGATACTATGGTACATATCGTGTAAAAACCACACGATATAGTCTTTGTTTCTGGTAATTATCTCGTATGAACAATACACGAGATATAATGTTTCATTTCGTGTATTGTTCATACGAAATGTCTTACTAAATGTCGTGTATTTCAACATGACACACCATATAATAAAATAAAAATTAATTATAAATAAATGTGGTAGGTTATATGATATTGTATGATGTTGGTTCAATCTTATATGTAATCATTGTTTGTTTTCAAACTTATTATAACAAGAAACATACAATCTTGATTAACAAATATGATAATTTCAAATATATAATCTTGAGTACACTACAAGAAAAAAGGCTTTTTGTGATTGCTTTTGGAGACTGCAAAAAAAGCAATCACGTTAGACCATAAAAGGAGATGGCTTTTGCCATTCCGTTTAGTTCATTCGTGTTATACAAATTTTTCGTTCAAGCGCCAATTATGATGTTTAGGCGGGGCTGTGAAAATATAAGGAGACTGCTTTCAAAGAATGCACGATTGCTTTTGCAGTCACTTTTGACGAAAAATAAAAAATATTTAATTGAAATATAGAAAAAATCTAGAGCGATGAACTGCCAGTCGTGTAATACACTAAATTAAAAAAAAGGAATAACAAAAGAACTTTTGTAGATCTGATAAAACCCATTTTTGAATTACCCTTCCCTTTATTCCCTTTCCTCTCTCGGTCCATCCCCATAGCTCTCCCCTCCCCCTCTTCTCTTTCTTAATAACTCCAGATCTATGTTTATCTTTTGCTTGTTAACTCCAGATCTTTGTTCGTCTTCCTCTGAATGGCCGTGTGCTAGGTAATTTTCTCTTCTTGCTATCTATGTCTTCCTTATAGAACTGCACCTAAAAGCTAGGTCAGATCCAGGAGGCGTCATATAGAAAGGTAAAAATCTCAACTACGGGTTTTTCTGCTGGGTATGATTTTAGTGCTTTTTGTTTTATACCTAATTTAATTTTCCGATTTTCATTAGCTTTTCTAATTTATGTTCGCTGTTGAGACTAACAACTGATTCTCGTTTTAGAGTTTACAAATATATTTTAATCTTTATTTAAGCACCTCTTTTGGTTTCAGATTTTCCAAATTTACAGATAAAAGCTGCATCATCTTGTATTCATGGCCAATTTGCACACATTCTTGAGCCCTCTATGTTTCTTGGACTTGAGCCCTCCATCTTTCTTGGACAAGTGCTTAATTTCCAGAAGTAAGTTTCTGGTTTCGATTAATGAGGTCTGATAGATCATGACATCAATCATGTCTTCTTGAAGTTTGTTCACTAATTTGTCTAAGTACCCTTTTTGTAAAGCTTGTGTGATTGTTTGTGAAATTCAGTATTGGTGAGTATCAATTGAGTTATACAAGCTTGTTATTTTTTTTTTGTTACAATATATTTTTCTCTAAGCGGAGGATATCATCTGATTATTATATTTCAATTAAATGAGCAAGTATTTTCAATTAGAGCAGTTCAAATAGTTTGTCCTGCTTTAATACTTACTATCTATTGAACAATAATGGACACATATTTGGGATGGAACGAGTATTAAATGAGCAAGTAGTTCTCAATTGAAGTAGTTCTCCTATATATGTGTAGACTGGATTTCAAAGCTTTCTGTTTTTTAGGTGGGACTGGAATTATGTGTAATTGATTCTCAAGTAGTATATGAGTTGTATGAGAGAGGTAAATCCTGGTATTTATGTCACATAAATGGTGAGTTTTTGACTGTGCGTTCCTGGAAAACTGAGCAGCTCATCATTGATTTAGAATGAGTGATGCTTGTAGTATTCCCTCTGTCACAAAATGAATGTCCAAAAACTTTTCAAATTTGCTCTTGATCAATAACAAACTTGAAAAGTTTTTAGACATTCATTTGGGATCAAATAATTGATGATGTATCACCAAGGAATATGGGGGGGGGGCAAAAGTTTACTTTACCTTTATGGAACCAGGATGTCATTAAGAGGATAATGGGATGACATTTTACTTAAGATTTTAGAAAGAAACTTGAATGATTGCACTATGAACTCTTTATGGCCTACTGGAACATGCTAGTTAGCTGAATTGGTATGACAAGTATGATCAAACTCCACTACTGCATTTGCATATCCCCTGTTTGTGTTTGGCTTATGTTAGGCTTAACTACCTTTGTCTTGAGCTTGTATATTTATTCTACTAAAAAAAATCATTGGCTTATAGACTTTTCTATTGAGCGAATATCTTGGTTACTCCAGGTGTTTATTGACCGTTCTACAAAATTTTAGTTATACTCCCTCCGTCTCACTATGCTTGACCACTTTTGACTTTTGACGGTCAATATATGTGAACTTTGACTAAAATTAATGTCAATCGAAACATCCTAATCGAATTTTTAAAATTTCATTAGGATAATTAGTTTGGCATTAATGTTTGGTCAACGTTCACTTATGTTGACCATCAAAAGTCCAAAAGTGGCCAAACATAGTGAGACGGAGGGAGTATGTAAGAAAAGGTTGCTAATTTTATAAAGAACTACAATTGACTTTAGGCAAGTATGTTGTTAGTCCCAATCAAAATGAGGAAGGACAACCGGAGAGAGCGAACAAATGTTGAAGCATCGGAAAGAAAGAAGGTGAATCATTTTGCCACACATTACTTTCACTTTCTGGACTTACTCTTTTTTTTCATTTTCTTCGTGAGCTATGTTTTTGTTGTGATTTTGGCTTTTTCGCAGAATCATATTCAAAAGAAATCAAGGCTTCCCAAGTTGAGTGTGATTCATTCATAATTGAAAAGTTGGTAAAAGAAATAGTATTTTGTTTTTGTGACAATAATCTTTTACTTTATTTAGTACACAAAACTCAATTTTTTTTTATTTTTTTGGCTTTGTTACGTGTATAGGCAGGAGATTACTAGGCGAGCGTTTAGGAGCATATCAAATTTCAAAATAGAGCATGGATAAGAGTAACGTGGATCTTCTTTTGACGATTGGACGAGTGAAGATTTGATACAAGTATTGATGGATGTTGTACGTAAAATCTAGGGAGAAATTTCTCCATAAGTTATGGAGAAACGGGTTACGGGTATCCAGAACTTTTTGAAAGGATATCCAGAAACTTTTTGTATTGGCCATGACCTTGTCCCATGGTTACTTCTGGATATCAGTCTCAAAGGTTCTGGATATCCAGAACCCTTTGAAAGGATATCCAGAAGCTTATGAAAGTGATATCCAGAAACCTTCAAAATGATATCCAGAAACTTTCAAAATGTTTCTGGATATTCATTTGATGATTTCTGGATATACATTTGAAGGTTTCTGGATATCCAGAAACCTTCAAAATGAATATCCAGAAACTTTTAAAATGTTTCTGGATATTCATTTGATGGTTTCTGGATATACATTTGAAGGTTTCTGGATATCCAGAAACCTTCAATAAGCAATTTCTGGTCTTGGCCTTGGATTTGGCTTCAAATCTATTTTTTCTGGATATCCGCCCAAAAGCTTCTGGATATCCGTTCCAAAGCTTCTGGATATCCAAAACCCTTTGAGACTGATATCCAGAAATTTTCTTCTGGTTATCAAACGTATAACTTCTGGCTATTAAAAACGCGTTTCTCCATAGTTATGGAGAAACGCGTTTCTCAGCAGACCTACTCGATGTTGTATATTTTTTTTGAAAAAAAATATAGTTGATTATGGATATTATGTTATAATAAATATTTATTGAAATTATTTTATTCATTTGTACATGCATTCTGACTTTTGTTTGAACTTTTTTTTGCAATTTTGGGGAAAAAAGAATAAAAAAGTAAATTTAGGAAATAAAGCCAAATCTTATGCCGGACTGCCAAAAAGCCAGCCGTCACATAATGTTGTTGGTCATACGCGACTGCTTTGGCCATGACTTTTTACAGTCAAATGCGATGGCATTTTTATATTTTAATAATTAATAGAATTAAAAAAATACACCTTTATGTGACTGCTAAAGCCATCGCGGACTAATGTGACTGCTTTTCCCATCGCCTAAACCTTTCGCGACAAGGCTTTACACGACTGCCGTAGCGATTGTTTTCCCCGTCGCGTTAGCTTTCCGCGACGGCTTTTGGGGTTTAGGTGACGGCTTTTGACAGTCGCAAAAAGCTGTTTTTCTTGTAATGGTAGTTGGTATTCCTCTAATGTACAACTTATCATTAACCCCGTTTGGCAAATCATCGAAACAACTTAACTCGTTATATAACATGTTTAATTAACTCATTATATATAATCTTAATTAAAAATATAACACATAATTCATTAATTTAACATAGTACATGCACATCATAACATCGGTTGTTAGTTGATAAATAAAGTGGTATCACATTAACCTAATGAATGTGGTAGCTTAAATATGATATTGTATGATGCATTATAACATGTTTTAATTACCTCTTTAAATATATTATTGATTAGAAACATAACACCACAATCATTTGTTAGGTGATTATAAATAAAGTGGTATCACTTAAATGTGATAGGTTATATGATATTGTATGATCCAATATGACGTTTGTTCCTTGTCATGTATAAGTGTATAAATTTTGCTCAATTAACAACACAATTCAATAATATAACATAGCATATGTGTATCATTAACATCGTGTTGCAAATCATCAAAGAACACCTTCATTTTGATATGTCGTATGGATATACACGATATTAGGACATCATATCGTGTGGTTGTGTACGACATTAATGACAGAGTGAATTTAAATTTCATATAATTTCATACGACCTAATATTTTACACAATTAGTTGATGTCGTGTAAAAGTACACGACATGAAGGCTTCCTGTCGTCCTTTCGAACACGACACGCGAAGGGTAGTTTGGCCATTATTGGTGCCTTGTATGTAATATGTCTTGTATATAGAATTTACCGTATAAATGTTAGGGTTAACAAAGACATTTCCTTAGATGACATTTTTAAAATAAATGAAATTACGGGTTTATTAAACAATTTTACGGGTTTATATAACAATTCTCATAAAATACTACTTAGGTATACAAAAAATTGTCTTATTAGAAGAGAAAAGTCACTAATTATTATGTTAATCAATATATTCATATTTGATGTAGGATGGATTGTTGAAGCAAGCAAGGAATGTAACATGGGTTGTTATGGCAAGGAAGAATCAGAACAATACCAAGGACCAGGTGAGCAGCTTCATGCGGACACGGCCGTGCATATTATAAATAGTATGATCGTGCAATAGAAGGCCAAGAATTGACATGCTTGGGGAGCTTTGGAAAGTACTCCCTCCGTCCCTGAAAAAGATTGTCTCATTTGTTATTTTGACTTGTCCCAAAAAGTATGTCCCATATCTAAACTTAGGCATGAATGTTAGTGCAAATCTACTAAGGTACAAGAAGGTGAAGCTCTTCCTTAATAATTGCAAAATGTACGACAGGAAAATCTTTTGGAGACGGAAGGAGTATGTGTTTTAATTTCTTTGTTTAGTTAAAACTCGCCATGTATTATTCTATCGTTATTATTTGTTTTATTTATATTATAATAGGGTAGTTTAGTAATAAGGATATTTTTAGGGTTTTATTATTTGTTAGGATTTTATTGTTTTCTAGAATATTTCATGGTAATATAAGCCAAAAACTTGTAAAAAAACGCATTTTTTTTAAGCTTAACAAAAAACGTGTTTTTAGAACACGTCGACTCTTCCGCCTCGCTCGCTGCGCTCAACTCCCATTCATCCCCAAATTCAAAGATTCAAAAAATCTTTTAATCCACCTTCTCCCCCAACTCTCAATCGAAATCCCCCAAACCAATCAATCGAAATCCCCCAAACCAATCGTTTCCGACAAATGCGAGGTTTTCGGGAACAAAACCACCGTTGCAGACGTAAGTAGTTTGCTTGGGCATTTCATTTTTTTAAGACTTGAAGGGACTGTAATATCTGATTCGCTTGGGCATTTCATTTTTTTTCTGTTTCATTTTTCACCAAAGGTCTTGGCAACATTATACTAAAGTGAAACGTATATAGAGGTTTTCACTCCATGTGAAGCTGGAAAAAAAGGAATTTATAGCAGCAAACCCTTTACCAGTGTGATTGGTGTGATTGATCATACAAGATTTTCCGACGAATGCAAGGATTTGATGTGCCAGTGTATTATAATTTGAGTGTCAGTGTAATAGTTTTGGAATGCCAGTACAACTCGCGTGCAAAACAAATCAGATGGGAATTTGAGTGCCAGTGTACGTGTTTTTGAGTGCCAGTGTATGTGTTTTCAAATGCCAGTCCATGTGTTTTTGAATGCCAGTGCTTGTGTTTTTGAGAGCCAGCAAAAATGATTACCAGTGTTTTTGAGTGCCAGTGTATTTGTTTTTGAGTGCCAGTTCATGTGTTTTTGAATGCCAGTGCATGTGTTTTTGAATGCCAGTGCTTCTGTTTTTGAGAGCCAGCAAAAATGTTAGTGTAACAAAGTGCCAGTGTTAGTGTAACAGAGTGCCAGTGTGTAGAGTGCCAGTTCATGTATATAAAAGTGCCCGTGTAAAAAGCGCCAGTGTCAGTTTAACAAAGTGCCAGTGCCAGTTTACACTGGCACTTTGTTAAACTGGTACTGGCACTTTTTTCACTGGCACTTTGTTACACATGCACTGGCACTTTGTCACACTGGCACTTTGTTTAACTGAAACTGGCACAAACGGGGAAACACAAAACACGTTTTTTCTAAGTGCCAGAAAAAGCGCGTTTTTTATAAGACCAACTCGTAATATAAATATTATGCTAGGATTTTAATTATATCAAGATTTGATTAATAAAAGACAAAAACTTATGTGAGAACACTATGACCCGTCTCATGAATGAGACGGGTCATTTTTGACCCATGACCCAGCCCATTGAACCATGACTTCCTTTCGCTGGCTACCACAAGATAAGGTTTATTGGCGGGAGTTGCCAAACGCAGAATGAAGGACCATGACTTCGAGGACGATGATGATGAGAATCAAGTGTGCAACGCCTACCTCATCAATCCATGCTCCCGACATCCTAACCGTTCATTTGAACCCTCCTCCTCTTCCTCCACCTCCGTCACATCATCGACGGCGACAAGAAGAGGTTTCTCTCTTCTGGCAATATCTACGGTGGTCGCGACGTTTTCTAATGCTAAAAAGAGCTGGTCAACGACCACCATTGCTGACTTCTCGGAGCTTGAAAATTCAGGAGGAGTTAAAGCGTTGGAGCTTCGAATTGGCGATGGAGACCTTCCTAACAATGGCGATCAGGTACCATTCCCATTTGCCTTATCCAAAAGTTGTCTTCCACATTGTGGCGTGGGTCCCACAGGCACTACAATTGTTTTACTGTTCCATTTCCATTCATGAGTTCTAAATTGACACGTGGCAGCCTCTCATAGGCCAAAAAAAAAATTTTAATTTTTAAATTTTGTTTTTTTTGAGTTTGTGAAAAGTAATAGTTACTATAACATAATATAATAATTGTATGCATATAAAGTAATAGTTTGTATACATTAAAGTAATACATATATAGAGAAAAGTAATAGTGTTTTTCCCTATGTTTAATTCGTTTGGCAAAAGTGTTGGGATTGGAGTCCTAAACTACAAGGAAGAAAAGGGGCCTAAGTCGGAGGAGTCGGGAAGGTCGAAAAGGAGTTCAAAACGGAGCAGAAGTTTCTGGTGAGCTGCGCGACCGCGCTAGTGAGCTGCGCGACCGCGCACATGGGTCGAGGCTTCATGGTCTGGCGGAATCAATTGAGGGCGACCGCGCTGGAGTGAGGGCGGCCGCGCTTCGGACGGGTTTTCTGCAGCAGCTTTGATTTTGTTTCCTTTTCTGATTAGAACTCTTCTTAAATTAGATTTAGGGTTCCTTGTATTACTATATAAACATAAATCCGGTCTAGAACATATTGTAGCAACATATTAGAGAGACTAATAACATATTGGCTTGGCAATTGCCCCCGGACGTAGTTCACGAGTTGGTGAATGAACCGGGTAAACAACTCTTGTGTTCTTGTGTGTGATTGTTTCTTTCTTGTACGTGTGGGTGTGTGGATTTCTTTGTTTTGATTGCAACGGGGGAGCACCAATTTCACAACAACTGGTATCAGAGCTTTGGTTCGGAGGATTCAAAATTCTTTTTCATTAGTTGATTAATTTTTGAATCGCGTTCTTGGGGATTTTGGTGAAGCAGTCAAGATGAAGAACCATATCGAGAAATTCAGCGGTGTGAATTTCACGTTTTGGAAGACAAGAATTGAAGACTACCTTTATTGTAAGGATCTTCATAAGCCCTTGAAGGAGAAGCCCGAAGACATGTCACAAGGAGATTGGGAGACGTTGGATCGGAAGGCGTTAGGAGCGGTAAGGAGTGCCCTAACCGACGACGTTGCACGGAACGCTATGGAGGCCAAGACAACGGTGGAGTTGCTACAAACGCTGTCGGACATGTATGAGAAGCCGTCGAATATCAATAAGGTGCATTTGATAAAGAGGTTTGCGAATGCGAAGATGTCGAGAGGGCGACGGCGGCAAGTCATATCGGCAATTTCAAAGGTATGGTGGACCAATTGAAAAGTGTTGATATTACTTTCTCCGATGAAGTGCTAGCTTATTTTCTTCTAAAATCATTGCCTCGATAGTTGGGAGGTTACTTGTCACAACGATTAGTACGTCGAAACAAGATTGGGTGTATACGGAGGTTAGAGATCTCGTCTGCAAGAGGAGTTGCGAAGGAAGGAGAAAAGGGGAGAATCGTCCGTAGATGGGGCCGCACTTAGGGTGGAGAGAAAAGGGGTGGACCTAAGGGAAAAAGGTCAAGTGCTACAATTGTGGTGAATTGGGGCATATCGGTTATGACCGTCCGGAAAAGGTGGTGGTGCGCACGTGGTGGATGATGGTGGTGATGTATTAATCCTAGGGGAGGAAGCAATCGGGTGAAGATTGGGTGTTGGATTCTGGAGCTTCTTGTCATGCTAGTGGGGATGCGGAATCAATGAGGCGTTACAAAACCGGAGATTTTGGGGTTCTCTATCTTGGTGATGGTCAACCATTGAAGATCAAAGGTAAGGGGGATGTAATGATGAAGACACCTAATGGGGCTGTTTTACAACTACACGACGTGATGCATGTTCCGGATTTGAGGAGGAGAGTGATTTTTGTGGGACAACTTGACAGTGAAGGATACGGTGTTTCTTTCATTGGTGGGTCTTGGGAAGTCACAAAAGGGGCTAAGGTGTTGGCTCATGGGGTTAAGGGGAAGATGTTGTATTCTACCTACAATATCGATGTTCGTTCCGGTGGGAGCAAGAGGCTTAAGAACCGGCCTGTTGGTGTGAAAAGGGGAGACATCAAGAAACGGTATGTTGGGGAGGACTCAAAGTTGATCAACGTGGTGTGGAAGTCCAAGGGCCCTAACAGAGAGCGGTTTCAGACCAAGAACAGTCGATGCAAGAAACAAGGTGTGTCCAAGTTTCAAGGGGAGGCATTGCGAGGAAGGTGGGTCTGGAGGGAGAAGGCGAAGTTAGACTTGCGGGGAGAAATCAAGGTAGAAGCTGATTTGGGGAGGCAAGAACGATCTAACACGGAGAGGTTGAAACGTCGCTTGGTTTCAACTCGCCTTAGTACTTGAGGAGAGGAGAGGTAGTGTCAAGCCAATATGGATGAGGGGGAATGTGTTCGAAAGTCTTTACTCCGTGGTGGGAGTTAATGGGTGATTTTATGTTTGTTAGTTTAGTCTCCGGTGGGAGATTGTTGGGATTGGAGTCCTAAACTACAAGGAAGAAAAGGGGCCTAAGTCGGAGGAGTCGGGAAGGTCGAAAAGGAGTTCAAAACGGAGCAGAAGTTTCTGGTGAGCTGCGCGACCGCGCTAGTGAGCTGCGCGACCGCGCACATGGGTCGAGGCTTCATGGTCTGGCGGAATCAATTGAGGGCGACCGCGCTGGAGTGAGGGCGGCCGCGCTTCGGACGGGTTTTCTGCAGCAGCTTTGATTTTGTTTCCTTTTCTGATTAGAACTCTTCTTAAATTAGATTTAGGGTTCCTTGTATTACTATATAAACATAAATCCGGCCTAGAACATATTGTAGCAACATATTAGAGAGACTAATAACATATTGGCTTGGCAATTGCCCCCGGACGTAGTTCACGAGTTGGTGAATGAACCGGGTAAACAACTCTTGTGTTCTTGTGTGTGATTGTTTCTTTCTTGTACGTGTGGGTGTGTGGATTTCTTTGTTTTGATTGCAACGGGGGAGCACCAATTTCACAACAAAAAGTAATACTTATTATAACTAAAATGTAACAAACGTGTTATTTATATGTAATAGTATTTGTACATAATTGTAACACGTATGTATAGATATCTATATGTTTTCAAACAATAAGTTACAATGAGTTCTAATTTATCATGATACATGTAAAAGTATTACATTATCTATAGAAATATGTTACAATTTCATCTATCAAAGTGTTACATTTACTTGTATAAACTATTACATTCATATACATAAGTTATTACATTTCAAATGTAATACATATAGTTTGTATTACATTTGAAAAAATGGGTGAAAACGAGCTTTTATTTTTTTAAAACAGGTATTACGTTTACTTATGAACAATGTTACTTTATATGTATACAGTCATTACATTAAGAGATGGTAACTATTACTTTTTCTAAACCACTGAAAAGCCGAAAAATAATATAAAAACTAAAAAAATACAAAAAAATTGGGTCTATGAGAGGCTGCCATTCCAAAGGGACACACGGCTGTAACTGAAAAAGGCCTAGGAAATAAATAAAGACCAATTAAAATACAAAGAAGGCCCCAAATTGCTTGGCTGGAATGGCTTTTGGCGTGAACTAGGAATGATTGGTTTGGGCGGTCATGCCTCATGGGTCATGGGTCGACCCGTCTCATGCATGAGACGGATCCCCTTGTTCTCATGGGAGATCAACTCTTAATAAAATTGATATTGTCGTGTGCATTATTTGGATTTTATCCCTGTAGCCATTTGGCTTGTTAAAATCCTAATACCTGGAATGGGTTAGACCAATAATATTTTCGATAGATTATTTCTATTATAATTGTATTTCGCTGCATCAATATTAGGATTTTTTTTTTAAATATTCCTTTTTAAATTAATATTTACCTAAATGACTTAAGGGAAAATTTATGTACCAAAATGACCACTTTGAGAGAAATCGGCATTGGTAGTACCGTTTTTGGCTTGAAGTCGGCACTACCAATGCCGTTTTTGGTCAGTCAAAAGTCAGCCATTGGGAGGATTAATTGGGAGGATTAATGGGGAGGATTAATTGCATTAATTAGTAATTTTTAATTAATTATAAGTAAAGTCGGCATTGCTAATACCGACTTCAATTAGGATTACAGTGAAGTCGGCATTACCAATGCCGTTTTCTGGAAAAGTAGGTAAAAGCGGCATTGGTATTGCCGTTTTCTTCTTTATTGTCCCAGGCGTGCTTGACCGAAGCCCCTTCCCTTCATCCCCTTCATTCCTATCTTCTCTCATCTTCTCTCTATCTCTCAATCTCTCAATCTGCCATTGCCAACCAACCAACCAAGATCTCATCAAGCCAACCAAGATTTAATCAAAATCCTAAAAACGTTATTCATACTTATGTTTTTAAAATATAAGGTTAGTATTTGTTGATTTTTATTTCTATAATTTGTGTTTTAATTCTTTCTATAATTTGTGTTAATTTTTGTTGAGTTTCCTTAATACATGTTGTTAGGTTATTTATTAAAATTTGATGAAACTTGATTTTTAATTTATTTGAATTTTGTTAGAAATTTAACGAAAATGTTAAGTTTCTGTCAGAAACTTAACTGAACTGTCAGAAATGTAACGAGTTTTTCGTTGTTCAGTTAAATATTTAGCAAGAAGGGGCTTTTTACTGAATTATAGTTTAATAATTAACAGTTGTGTCTTTTTGTCAAAAAAATGCCATCTTATGTCAAAAACTTAACTAAAACGTCAGAAAATTGATCTTTTTTAGTTAAATATTTAACGGGGCAGCCTCTTTTTCACTGAATTTTAGTTTAATAGTTTTGTTGTTTGTTTGTTTCAGATGGACCAATTTCATGATACCCAAGCATTTGTTGATCCCGGGCCGTCAGAACGCACATTATTATCAAAAAGCATAAAATCCATGATAATATACAATTGCAAGCTACCAATCCCACCTAATTGAGCAGAAACATCAAACATGACTTTCACACACATATCATCCTCGACTTCAAGCGGAATGTAATTTGCAAACCCATTGCCCATCATATGAGGATATCTACAAATAACTTTCAGCTTAATATCCCTTGGATCTATATCCATTTTCTTATATAACTTCCTAATCAATTTTTTGTAACTCCAACGAGTTTTTGCCCTAAGTGGAAATTTCGGTCCCTGTTCAAGATTACTATCTCCAAACGGGTGTTCATCATCTCTTCCCCAGTAGCACATGAAAATAAGTGGAAGTCCACTCATATTTTTCCCTAAACAAATTAATTCAACAATCAAAATATATAAAAAAGCAACAAATCACATTATACAAATCAAAATATATCAATTCATTCGATAGTCAAAACATATAAAAAAACAACAAATAACTCTAGTTTAAAATCACATTATACAAATAAAAATATATAAAAAAGAATAAAATGTACTTTAAATAATGTTTAATTCACAAAATATTGAAGAATGTGAGCTCTGAAATTGAAATGGACGGAGAAATGGTTATGAAAGGAGAAATGGTTATGAAAGAATGAGAAAGAAGAGGTTGTGAGGGGATGAGAAAGAAGAGGCTGTGAGGGGAATTTATGATGGCCTGAAATCGGCATTGCCAGTACCGACTTCACTAAAACCCTAGTTGAAGTCGGTATTGCCAATGCCGACTTCTCTTAATCCAAATTATGCCATTAACGCCTTGACAATTAATCCTCCCAATGGCTGACTTTTGACTGACCAAAAACGGCATTGGTAGTGCCGACTTCAAGCCAAAAACGGTACTACCAATGCCGATTTCTCTCAAAGTGGTCATTTTGGTACATAAATTTTCCCTTATGTCATTTAGGTAAATATTAATTTAAAAAGGAATATTTTTTTTAAAAAATCTCAATATTAGAGGTGATGAAAAGTCTAATTAATAATTAATAGTATATGAGAGGTACTCCCTCCATCTCAATTTTTTTTTTATCTCATTTTGATTCTTGTAATCAATTCAAAGGAATCTTGATTATAATTTAGTAAAATACTATATATATATGGATATCTAATATACAATACAAGGGGAAAATAACTGTCTCTTAGCTTGGGATAAAGAGGGGCTAGGATTTAAAGTTGGAGAGTTGATCCAACGGCTCAAATCCTTCCTCCTCCTTAAAACCGTCTGTAACCTCCCCTGCGCATATCTCATTTTTTTTCAACGCAGAAGAAAGAAAACAACCGGTTCTCTCTTGCTCTCTCTCTCTCTCTCAATTCCAATCGGTGCAAACCCGTCACCGCCAATGTCGTTAATGGAATTCAAAGAGGAAGCTTCGCAATCCGAATTCTAATCTGTCTTCCTCTATTCGCCGGCGAGTGTGCGAATAGATCTGAGAACATCCGGGTATGAGGTTAGATTTCTAGGTGGGTATGTGAGAGTTGAATTTCGGTTGATTTGTGGGGTTTAGTTTCATGGCGGAGAAGTGATGAATGAGGCGGAGTGCGGTGGTGCGCCTTCGAAGCAGTGGAAGGGGATAGGGGGAGCGACGGCAGTGACGGGGAGCATGGTGGTTTTACTTCTTAACCCGTAAGTTTGCTCAATCTTTTCATACTTTGCCTCCCAATACACGTGTCTCATGGGTTTAGGTCTACAATTTCGTATCCGTTTTTCTGATAATTACTGAAATTAATCGTAAAATTCTTAATTTTTATTTTTTTTTCTCTATCGTTTTTTGCTTTTGTAAGATTGTATTACATCATAATCGGGTGTGGTTGAGTGAATGGGTGTTGATTGCAATTATATTGAACACACTTCTTTTTTAATAATATTTTTTCTATTTTAAGATGAATACAACCATTTATCTTTGAAAATTTGATGCAATATGTTCTTGCTTCAGGTAGTATTCTTAGTTCTTGGTTTTTTGGAATATAGTGTTTGGTTGTTTATCTATTCCTCATTGAGTTTTTTAAAACATTCAGAATTTTTGTCTGGTTGGTTCAACAACAATTTTTATTTTTGATTGGTTCTCCTCGGTAATGCTCATATTGGATCCTTTCTGGATGCAAACTTGACGATTTCTGCATCCGACCATCTTGCATTGTCCAGGATTTCCTCACAGGAATTTTTGATGGTGCTCCAAGATTTGCTAATGGCCTTATCCCATTTCCTTTCGGCCGAAGCCTGACTCTTGAGAATCCAAAAGTTCTATTAGTCAATATCTTTCTCACAGATGCTTCATTCAATAAATGATAATTTTGATCTTTCAAGGACCTAATGGATTGTGTCATTAGCTTCTCCCAGATTGACTTCTGATAATAGAACACCTCCTTTTTCCCATGCTCACTTTCGCCACATAGAAGTTAGCTCGCAGCAATGGCCTCACAAGATATGAGAATAACCAATATATCCAGCAATCCAAAAGTTTTTGCTTTACAATATCTGTACCATTCTCGCCTCCACTTAATTCCTCCTTTGTATTAGCATTCCCTCCCTTTAAAGTTCCTAGCACATGATTGTTCAAGCAATATGAAGAGTTTTTATTTGAGAGAAAGGGGAACTTTGACTTCTTTAATTTATGCATGCATTGCTTAAGTGAGAATTTCTCAAATCTCCGTAGACTAATAAACTTGGATATGTTCCTTCTGAGAATTCTCCAATTATGTGAAGTTCCTAGTAGATCCGGAGGAACAATATTCCTACAAACAGCCCACCTTCGCTTTTGAGCTGTAAAGCTTGATTGGCCCAACAGCAGCTGTATTGGGAGATATCTCATGAAATTACGGATCAAGAGGACAATACTCTTCAAGCCGCCTGCTGGGTCATCACCCTTCAACCCAACACACTGTCTCACGCATGCATTAATTTGACATTCATTCTCCTGAAACCAAGAATCTGAAATATATAGACTTTCTATGGTGAAGCAAAATAAATGTATGGCGTAAATAATTAGTAATAGAATTGGATGAGGTATAGATGTATAATTCTTATTCATTAAATCGAATTCATAAACAATATTATAGATAGAGGGATATTTATGGAATCCAAGAGTTACAAACCATATAGTTAGCATGCGATTTCAGTTTTCCCACGTCTTTCTCTTTCCATACTGTCTTCCTTTCCGTACTGACCCGTGCCAATGGCACGGGCTTTTGTGTACTAGTATATATGCAATTCAAAAAATTGTTATCGTTTCACTATTATAAATACTATTAATAATAATATTAAAATTGTATAGAAATATAAATATTTTAATAAAATTGTAATAAAAAATTTATTGAGTTGATTATAATAAACAATATGAGACAAATTTCAGACATCGAGAGTAATCTTATGCCGATCTCGTAAATTTTTTTCTGAGACAAATTTGAGTCACTTTCTTATTTTTTAATATCTAATTTAAAATACTTTTTATGCCAAAAACTTATAAAAAACGCGTTTTTTTGTTATCTTAACAAAAAACGTGTTTTCCCGATAACACACACACGACTCTCTCTCTTTCTCTCTCTATCCGGTCTCTCTCTCTCTATACGCAAAAGCCTCACTGCGTCTTCTTACACAGGGGAACAACTCCCTCCATTGCCGGCCCAAGCTCCTCACTATCTCACCTCATCGGACAACAACCCAACTTCAACCACCACCATCGCCTAACCTCCCTCTGTCTCAATTGCCTTCTCCCCAATCCAATCAAACTCCAATTCAACCCCCCACCGGCATCCTCTCTCCAAGTCAACCGGAGTAACTCTCCCTCACCAAATCCCTCACCGGCGAACTCACCAACCAAAACCGACCTTCCTCAACCAAACCTTCAATTCCCCTTCAACCTCCAACATCGCTCCAAGTCCGCCGTGCTCGATCTCCCTAATTGCTCTTGAATGAAGACGATCGTCGTTATGTTCTTTTGTTCTTGGTGGATTAGTATAAAATGTGCCAGTTTCCATGTGCCAGTTCCGGTGTAAAATAATGCCCGTTTTTGTTTTTTTGAGTGCCAATTCATGTATTTTGAAGTGCCAGTTCTTGTGTTTTGAAAGCCAGTAAAAATATTTTTGAGTGCCAGTGTACGTGTATTTGAGTGCCAGTGTACGTGATTTTGAATGCCAGTCCTTGTTTTTTTGAATGCCAGTGCTTGTGTTTTTGAGAGCCAGCAAAAATATTAGTGTAACAAAGTGCCAGTGTTAGTTGAACAGAGTGCCAGTGTGAAGAGTGCCAGTTCATGTATATAAAAGTGCCCGTGTAAAAGTGCCAGTGCCAGTTTAACAAAGTGCCAGTGTCGCTTACACCGGCACTTTGTTAAAGTAATCTTGGCACTTTTTTCACTGGCAATTTGTGATACATGAACTGGCACTTAATCACACTGACAGTTTGTTAAATAGACACTGGCATAAACGAGGAAACCAGTAATTACAAAAATGCCACCGTTTATTTTGAACATGGTTGCCAGTAATTACAAAATTGCCACCGCTTAATTTGAAAACACGTTTTTTCATATCTTAAGAAAAAACTAGTTTTTTATAAGACCAACTCCTAGTTTTTTTCTAATTTAAAATACTTTTTGATGAGCCCGGATCTACTGGACCGGGCCCGCGCTCGGTCTAGTCCAAGGAACCAAAGGATTTAGCAGCCTTAGATCACTTGGAGGGAAGACCGCGGACAAATAGGCCCTTGTGGTCAAGACCGCGTCCTCCTCGCATCGTCCCTATCGGGGACCATTGGGACCACCTTTCATTTGGATACGTGCCCGCATGAGCCATGACCGCATCAACCGTGCTCGCGTCATATATCTTTGACCGCGGGCACATGCTGCTTCCCGGTTAATGTCAAGCCTTACTGAGCAAGTTAGCTTACTGGCTCGACAGCCACTGCCGGCTCCCCATCACGCATTCAATGCGGCTCGGTCCGGCGCCTACTATTCCATTTAATGCACTAAGCCGGCTACACGGCTCATGTCACTTTCGGCCATGTCCCCGGGATCAGTCAATGTTCCCTCCCACAGACGACCAATTAGGCTGCGGACACGTGTAGGCCGGTCAAGTACCAAAGTGCCCCCTAGGGCTGATCTCATGGCTTACATCAACAAGCACCATGGCATTGCCTATAAATAGAAGGCCTTTACCCCCTTGGGCAAGGTAAGTTCCATATACAATTGAGTAAGCTCTATTACTCTGAATCCTAAACACACACACACACTCCAAGGTATTCAAAGCCTTCTAAATCTCAGTATTCTTACTCTCACACCCGAGGGCCTGAGTTGGAGTAACCTCCAACTTTGACCTTAACGGTGCTTGTTTGTGTTGTGATCTAGGTACATCCAACCACCAAAAATATCCTAGCCGGGTATCCTCGAACCGCTCCCTCGACCCCCGGGAAAAGCTTGGCGTCATCGGTGGTTCCGATGCCGGAATCGACTTTCTTTCGTTTTCTCGTTAAAAATCTTTTGTTTTCAAGGCACCTCACGTGTCCTAAACAAATTCGGTCCGAAAGGCTCTTCTTTTTCCATCATCTTCTTTCCGAATATGGCTAGAATATTGGAAAATGCCGGTCACTGACCACTAGAGGAGGATGATCAAGCCTCACCCTCCGTCATTAATAAAGGCAAGGCCCCAAACTCATCTTCAATAGAATGGGGGCACGTTCCCGGCCACCAAACACCCTCTCTCCCGGTCGAAAGCCTTGCACAAGCTCACGGACCTGGATACGTGCTGAAAAGGCACAGGCCCTACTAAACAATAGCCCAAAAACGCCCCGAGCTCACATAAAAAACACCACTCTAACCACCCCACTTTCCCCGCAGAGCAAATCCCGAGAAGGAAGGAAATCCTGGCCTCCAAGTCAAGCGGTCGCGGAGGCCATGGCCATCAACGACGCGGAGATGGAAATGTTTGAAATAGAGGCCAATGGAGGGCTACATTTCCCTCAAGGGTCACAAAGATTCTCCCAACGAGCTCCCACTAACTCGCTTGCTAGTCAAGCTGTGGGGGCAAACCGGGTTGAACCAGCCCTTGAACGCGGACGGCCCAAGCGGAGCGTGGTACATGTAGAGGATAGCGAGGAGATTGGGGAAGAGGCACGATCAAACCACCGTGCGAGGTCCAAAGCCGGACCCTTGGCTCAGGCCAAGGAGAAGGCCGTGACTCCACGAGCTAAGAAGCGAAGGTTGATGATCGTAACCCCGAGTTTGTGGAATTTATGCGAAGATGTGGGAGACCCATCGAAGGCCGCCCGAAGTGTGGTCGCACCATGGACGCCTTCGCCGATAAAATTGCGCGGGCACCGATCCGAGAGGGCAAACCCCCGCATGGACACCTATGACGGATCCAAAAATGCCAAGAGTCATATGGGAAGATTTGAGGGCCGAGATGGCTTTATTCTCCGCGGACGAGTCGGTGATGTGCAAAGCTTTAGGCTGCGACCTTCACGGGCAAGGCCCTATCTTGGATGCTAGCCCTCAAGCCCCGGTGTATCCGGTCATTCGGCCGGTTGAGCTCTTCCTCAATGCCTTTGCCGGAGCGAGTGTGCCGCTAGACCAAAGACAGATCTTGTCCGTGTCGGCGAGGCACCAAACGAGCCTACCAAAGATTATATATCCCGGTTCGGGAAGGTGAGCGAGGAGATTGTGGACTGGAAGAAGGAGATATCGGACTATGTTTTGAGGCGGCCTCGGTTCCTCCTTCCTCAAAATGAATTTTGCCTCCAAAGCAAACCTAAATCGGTGGAGGAAATGTATGAAAGGGCCTCGGCCGTGCCTCCGCCGAAGAGCCTAGTGTGCCCGCTCCCCGATCTTCTGAAAAGAAAGGATAAGCCAAGTCCGGAGACCACCCGCAGCCTCGCTCACACCAATAATCGTGGCAAAAACAGAGGCCGGGGATCGAAAAGCTCAAAAAGGCTATGGCCGAAACAGCTTTTACGTAGCTCACCGACCCAAGGGTGGTGATCATGAGAGCCTCGAGACTTTCCTGCTCCTCCCCCATGCTTCGAAAGCCAAATGAGAGGAGTAGACTTACGTTCACAGTGAGTATCACAATGACCACGGGCACGGACCGAGGACTGTTTCCAGTGAAGCGAGTAATCCAGCGAGAAAATCAATAACAGGGAGCTAACCCAAGTGGGTTAAGGAAACAATCACGCCCCTAATAACAATGATCGGCGGCGGGCACGACACACGCGCGGGGACCGAGAGAGAAATGAAAGAGACAATTTTGAGGATGACGATGGAGACTACAACATAAACTTCATTGGAGAAGAACCTCCCTCCAACAAACAACTCTCCCTCAAATCCGGACATTGGAAAAGGTTTTCTCCATCCCATGATGGCTCAGGAAGAAGAGCGGAAATTGGGTTGAAAGGAGTGAACTTGCCTCCACCCTTTTCATTCCACTCGCCCTCTTACCCTCGAATGAGAATCAACCGGGCAAACATAGGCCGAGTGTTGGTAGATCTTGGAGTGCCCGCGACATACTCTACTACCATACTTTGGTTGGAATGAGAATGGCGAAGCGCATCTTACTCCATATGCGGGCATGCTCGAAGGCTTCACTAACCACGCTGTAAGGGTAAAGGGGACGATTGTGTTTGATGTAACTATTGGTGAAAAACCCATGCAGTAAGACGGCCAAGATAACTTTCATGGTGGTCGATCTTCCTTCCCGGTACAATGCCATTCTCGGCGTAGCTGCTCGAGCCGAATTGGGAATAGTTGCGTCCGTCCCCACCAAAGGGTGAAATTTAACACCCGGGCGGGGTTGCTACCATCAAGAATCAGCCCGGGAGATTCCTCGAGCACTTTGGAGGAAAAAAGGAAAGAACGAAAGGCCGGGCATCCCGCCCGCCAATACAGGCGAGGACAAAATGATAGAGGGAAAAGGCGAGGACAAGTCAAAAAGGGAAAACTCTTGCACTCCCGCCGCCACCCATACCGATTGGCATGCTTTCTTTCCATTCCACGAAGGTGGAGCTCAAGATGAGCGAGAAAATCGAAGCGAGTTAGGCTGCCCCTGTTGAGGGAGGTTATATTGATCGAGGAATAGAGGGGAAATTGGCCGTGATATCATATATTCTATGGCAACATTAACGGAGCTCAAGTCGGCCCCCTACCATTGTCATTGACTCCTTGCACAATCGTGAAATCAGCGACCTTCAACCTAACGACGAGCTCGAGGAGGTGGTAATCAATCCCCACTTCCCCGAGCAAATAGTTAAGGTGGGGCTGGAAATTCACTGCGAGGAGAGAAGGATACTCATCGAGTTCCTTAGAGCAAATTGTGATGTGTTCGCTTGGAGGGTGGAGGATATGCAAGGCATCAGCGAGGACGTGATCCTCCATAAAATCAACGATGACCCATCCTTCAAAAACATCCATCAGAAATCAAGGTACTTCTCCCCGGAGAAGGAGATCGCGATCAAGGAAGAGGTAGAAAAACTGCTAAAGGCGGGGATAATAAAGGAGATCTCCTACCCCAAATGGCTGGCCAATGTGGTCATGGTTAAGAAATCCAATGGTAAATGGAGGATGTGCGTTGATTTCACCGATCTCAACAAGGCATGCCCCAAAGATTGCTTCCCTCTTCCTCGCATAGACAGTTGGTGGATTCTATAGCCGGACACGAGTTCTAAGCTTCATTGATGCATACTCAGGCTACCATCGGATCCGAGATGGCTCCTGAAGATGTCCGCTCTGTAGCTTTCATCATTGCGGGCAAGACATCTTGCTACACTATGATGCCCTTTGGGCTGAAAAATGCAGGAGCCACATATCAGCGCATGGTCAATCTGGTCTTTAAAAACCAACTAGGCAGAAATCTTGAGGCCTACATTGACGACATGGTCATAAAAACTAAGGAAAACTCCCACGAGCTCGATGTGGAGGAAACCTTCAAAAACTTGCGCCACAACAACATGAAGCTAAACCCCCTTAAGTGCGCTTTCGGGGTCAAGCGGGCAAGTTCCTCGGATTCATGGTCAACCAAAGAGGGATAGAGGCTAATCCGAGAAAATCCAGGCCCTATTGGACATGAAACCTCCGCTGCATGAAGGATGTACAAAAACTCAATGGTCGCATCACCGCACTTGGCGCTTCATCTCGCGGTCGGCGAGAGAGATGCCTCCCCTTCTTCAAAACTCTCAAAGGGGAAGAGAGCCGATGAATTTGCATGGAGCACCGAGTGCCATCAAGCTTTCGAAGAAGTCAAGACATACCTCGGGCGGCCACCTCTGCTCGGCGGCCGGTGCCGGAGAAGAGCTCTTTTTATATTTAGCCGATTCGATCCGCGTAGGCTAGCTGTTCTTGTAAGGGAGGAAGATAACTCCCAAAAACCAGTTTATTATGTATCCAAGGCACTGTCCGCCGTAGAAGGGCGTTATCTTAATATAGAAAAGTTAGCTTACGCTTTGCTTGTATCGCTCGAAAATTAAGAGCCTACTTTTACGCACATCCTATAACCGTACTAACCGAGGCCCCGCTTAGAAAGGTTTTACATAAACCGAGTCCTCGGGGAGAATGCTAGCTTGGTCTATAGAGCTCACCGAGTTCCGGATCACCTACTCCCGAGAAAGACAATCAAAGCGCAGCCTTAGTTGATTTTGTAGTAGAATCATCATTCAAATTAGCGGACAGCGACCTCGGAAAAATAAAGCGAGCGAGAATCGAAGATGACCCCGAAAGACCGAGCACGTAAATTGTTCAACCAAGGGAGCGTCCGTAAGAGGTGTGGATTTTATATGTGGACGGCTCCGCGAGCAAGTTAATCGGTGGAGCGGGCATACTTCGATCTCACCTGCGGGGAGAAATTTATGAGGGCCTTGAGATTCAAGTTCGAGGCATCAAACAATCAGCCGAGTATGAAGCGATTATAGCGGGCATGGAATTGGCAAGAGACTTGGGAGTTCGAATATTGAGATCAATAGTGACTCTCAGCTCATAGTTAATCAAATTAAGGGGGAGTATGATACTATCAACCCAGTACTAGCTCAGTACTGCGGCCTTGCAAAAACCCTCATCAAAAATTTCACTTACTATGAGCTGAACCAAGTCATGAGAGAGGATAATGTGGAAGCTGACCTCCTCTCAAGAATAACCGAGCAAGAAATTGGTGAATTGGAGACAGATTGCCGTGATTGAATTCACGGAGAGACCTGCTATAGATCGAATTCGGATAAACAATATTGAGGATCAAGTAAGGATTTGGGTAGATGAGATCAAGGATTACATTGAAAAGCAAACCCTCCCGAGGATCCAGTGAAGGCTAGAGCCATTGGAAAGGTGTCCGCGAAATACCTCGTCCTTGATGGAGTACTTTTTCGACGATCATTCACCAAACCTTTGCTCAGATGCGTCAAAACTCACATGGTCACTAACTTACTCTATGAGGTCCATGAGGGAGTTTGTGGCGGGCACCACAGTGCTCGCACCCTCTCGGACAAGATCAAATTCCGGGGTTTCTTTTGGCCTACGATGAGAAGGGATGCACGGGAGTATGTTAGAAAATGTGATAAGTGCCAAAGATTTGCGGACATCCCTAGACTACCATCAACGGAAGCGAGACTTTGGTTGTACCATCGTGGCCGTTTGATACGTGGGGATAGATCTTATTGGACCATTTCCAAGCGCTAGAGGAAGCATTAAGTACGCCGTGGTGGCCGTGGATTATTTTACCAAGTGGACGGAAGCAAAGGGCTTAGCCACTATTTCCGAGGATAACACGATCGGTTTTGTCCACGACCACATCTATTGTCGATTTGGGGTTCCCCGAGCAATAATTTCGTATAATGGCACCCAATTCTCCGCAAAATTCACCGTGAATGTGTGAGAATGAAGGTGCAACACCGTAAGTCCGCGATTGCCTATCCTCGTGGAAATGGTCAAGCCGAGGCGGCAAACAAGCTAGTCTGGCGCCTTAAAGAAAAATTTGGAAGGACGAGGAGGACGATGGTTGGACGAGCTACAGATCGCATTATGGATTGTCCGCACCACAATTAGAAATTCTACAGGAAGAAACTCCTTTCTCGCTCACGTATGGTCAGAGGCAATGGCTCCAGTTGAGGTAGCCCTACCCTCGTACAGTCACATACTTCGACGAGTCTCAAAACGAGGCAAACGAAGGTGTGACACGGACGATCTCGAAGGAAAGAGAATACGGGCATACGAAAAAATGGTAAACTACAAGCAGAAGGCGCAGAAGCACCATGACAAGAGGGCAAATAGGAGGAGTCTTTCAGTTGGAGACTGGGTACTCAGAAGCGTAGAGGTCCAAGGGGCCCAACCCGGTTTCAACAATTTGTCCCCGAAATGGGAAGGTCCATATGAGGTCACAAGGATAGTCAAAGAGGGCACCTACATATTGCGACCAAAAGAGGGAGAAGAGCTTAAGCATACATGGAACAACGATCACCTTAGAAAGTACTTCTTTTGAGATCTTTGTAATTTTTTAAGGGAGTATAGACCTCTATATATATATAAGTGAGAAGTTATCATCATATTTTGATGCAAAAATCAATTCCCACCACCTCAAAAGCTAGGGTGGATGCCGCGGCGGATGCCGGTGGGTTCAAGAGCCAACATATGAGCTCCTGCTTACCGATGCGCAAAGATCTAAGGATCCGCATGCCTATATATGTATAAAGATCCATTACGATCCGTACTATGATCGCGGAGGATACTCTCTCCTGCCCGCGTGACACCACCAAAAATAAGTGGATATAGATGAACGTAGGTACAAAGGCCATGATGCCCGTGCCTCACGGATTCTAGTGGGGGACAATGACCAGAAGTTCGGACCCACTAATTGCGCGAAGGACCTCGTTAGGGCCGTTACTCGCATGCCTCGTATGTGACAAAGGCCTACATATAAGCCCGTTCACCTCGGATCGCCACGAGACCCTCACGAAAAACCCTAGGGAGTTTTGAATAAAGGGTCAAATAAGTGAGAACCTCGATAAGGGGATACAGATGCCGTGGGGTTAAAGGGCCTCTATGCTAAAAATATGCTCCTACCTTTCTACATTACGCGGACCAATAGCCTCACGGCCACCTTACGCATGCCCTATGAAAGTATGCTTGCCTTGGCTACTTTTGACTTACACCACGGCCGCAAGGTAGGGAATAAGTGTAAATGGATGAGAGTGATCAAACTAGTTTAACAAAGCCAAACAGACAAACGAGGTTAAGGCCTCAAAGTTTGCCACAAGGCTAAACAAACGCGATCATAGAAGAATAAGGGTGATTCTCACGAAAAACCTAAGGGTTTTGAATAAAGAGTTAGGAAAACTCGAAAAATGCGGGCGAAAGGGCCTCTTAGCTTGCCGCATGAAGGAGAGTATAAAGTTAATTGCAAGTCAAAAACGCCGGAAAAAGTAATAGGCAAGAATGCAAGTGCGAGGTGCTCGAAAATTGCCAAACTACTCAAAATAGCCTACGAGACAAGCAATTAAGATAAATAGTAAAGGAGCCGAGTGGAGAAAAATTTTCTATTAATGTTGAGGAAATATTTACAAAGTCCTAAACTATTACAAAAAGAAAAAGCAAAAACCCTATACTAGTGGAGCATTCTCCTTGGGCTCCTCGGTGGCCGCACCACACAGCCCACTTCGAGGCCGGAGTTGGGGAAGCGGCTGGTCCCCAGAGGCACCTCGGTAATAGGAGCGGTTTGTTGCTCTAAGCAGAGGCGGAAGCGGGAAGGCCGGCCTTTGGGGAAACAGATCTCCTATGGCTGGCCCCTCTGGAAGAACACAGGCCAGGCATCCCCCAATGATAAAGGGTTCTCCCCGAATCGCGGCTCATCCATTGGGCGATCGAGGCCAAGGGCGATCGCCACGCCACGGGAGCGAGAGAGGCCGCAGGCGGAGAGATCCGAGACCCTTGACCTCGTCCTCGGACGGAGGAACTAGCGCATGCCGGAGTACGCACTCCGCGTCGGTAGCAACCAGGTGAGCCGATCCACGGCCAACCGTCTGACGGAGAACATACCGTGGCCGCGAAGTTCCGGATCGTGTCCGGACAGGCCTCATCTTGGGCCGGGATCTCCGCGTTGAACTCCTCGGAGTTCTTATACTCCTCGATGGCCTCCTTGCGAGCTTCGGCCCGGCATCCTCTCCTTCTCCAAGACAAAGCTGCGTCGAGCGGCAACTTCTCGGAGAGATCATCCGCCTTGGCCTCCCGGGATCTCGACTTGCTTTTGGGTGGCATCCGGCTTGACCATGAGCTCGGCATTTCTTTGCTCCAGTGGAGTTTGTGGCCCTTGAGCTCATCCCGTCGACCCTTTGCCTTTTCAAGGCTCTTCTCCCGGCTCGGTCACCCGATCCTGGAAGCCCTTCGCATCGGACTCCTTGGTGGCGAACTCTTTCTCCTTGGCATCCGGGAGGGAGCTCAAAGTCCCCACCTTCTCTGGCCGGCTCCGGCTCGCGGAGTTTACCCGCCATATCCTTGGTGTTACTGGCAAGCTCAGCGGACAGGCTATCACGAGGTCTCCGGAGCCGCATAGCCTTATTGCCCACCTGCGAGGAGGATAGTTAGAGCAAGGAAGGCTAAAAGTGACAAAGGGACGAGACGAAAGAGTCAAACCTCGGTGAGGGCAATCCCAATGTCTCCCATCAAGGCCGACGGGTTCTCCTTCTCCGCCACGGCATGATAGAAGTCCCGGCGAAGAGCCTATTGATAAGCCCGATCCCAACAAAGAGAGTTGTGGGAAGAGCGGGCATACGAGTCCACCCCTTCAATGGCGGGCACGTATCCCACTGTTTCCTCTTCTCCTGTGTCTCCTCGCGGGTGGCCAGTGGAGGAGATCGGGTAGGCTACCGAGCATATTGTCCCCGCGGTGGAAGGAGCAAAGGTAGAAGCGGTGGCAAGCGTCGGGGGCTACGAGAAGAAGTATCCACCACTTTCGGGTCTGGAGGACCTCTCCTATGCGCGTAAGATCCGCCTCTCTGTCGGCCCTTTTCTTGACTGCTCCGGTTATGCCCGGAGGCAATAGTACGGCCGGGAGATGATGCCCCGGAGAGCATTGGGTGGAGGAGGACCCCAGGAGGTGGGAGGCAGATTCCCGGTGGTTAGAATAGTTCTGGGAGCAGATAAAGGCTCCCCAGTCCTCCTGCTCGCTACAGGCACAGTCTTATCTTTTGTGGGGACCCCTCCCATCTCATTCTGCCTCTTCTGGGCAGCGTCCTTGTTGGCCCTCTGGTTCTTGGCCTTCACTGAAGCAAGACTTAGAGGGCCATCGAAGTTATACTCTTCCGGATCTACTCGGAGGGAAAGAAAATGGTTAGCAGAAAGGGCTCAAAAAATCAAAGGCAAAGTAAATTGGCAATGCTTTTATAAAGGAATCGAGACCGATTAGTTCGGGAGGATCGCACTCGCCGCCCAAAGATGTGTCTTACAATCGGCCTCAAACCTGTAATGTTCGTGCACCCGCCAATCGTGGTCACGGGCAAAGGCTCTATTTCTACTGGGGCATGTGGGCGCCCTCCTCGCGAGGAGCCACCCCGAGTAGATCAATAGGGGCTCATCTTCCACTATGGCGCCCACGTCATACACGGCTCCTCCCCGCTATCCAAATAAAGGGCTGATGCCTCTATGGCAGCCGCATAGCATCGGCCGAGGACGTGGTCCGGATAATCGCGCGGCCACCTTCATCGGACTGGCTCAAGGTTTGGAAAAGTGGCCATCCAAATCTTGACTCGATAACCAAAATATCCTTCGATTCCATTGGTCAAATTTGTTTGAGGGAGGAGAGAAAGTCCCGGTAGAGTAGTTCCTAGCCTTCAAGCTCAGGATACCACGGCTAATCCGGGTTCTCGATAGTAGGCATAGAGCCCAAAGAAGGGTAGTTTCATAACCCAGAATCTCGCATACGCCTATGAAGGAGACAATGGCCCTGGATGGCATCGGGAGTCGCGCATGCGTGGGCAAAGTGTGCATCAACTCAGAAGAAGTAAAAGAAAGGGTCCAGGGGCAGCCTCAATCCATTCTCAAACCGGGCCCCATAAAAACGCAGCTCGGTTGTCCCCGCCGACATCTCAAGTTATGTGTCTCTCGGCCGCAGCCTTGTCCTTGTCCTTCAAATGAGCATGCCCAAGGGTGCGGACACGGTACGCATTGCGGTCCACATTATAAACCTCATAAATCTCCTCCTCCCACCAATGGCGGCCACCTCCTCGCCTTCTTGCTACGGCCACGACCAGATTCACACCCCTAGCCGGCCTCTTGCCTTTGTTCCGGCATGGCCACAACCTCCTCCTCCTCCTGAGTCGAGCTCTCGAAGGCATCCACAATGTTGGTGGTCTCGCCGGCCTTCTTAGAGGTCCCCGCGCCCTCCTATCCCCTCCTCGCGGTCATCCTCTTCGGTCTCCGAGCTCGAGGAGCCAAAGAGACCGCTGGGGTCACCACGGCGTGGGCCACCTCCGATTCAACCTCACCGGCCCACCACCTCGAAATTGAGGGGGTCAAGTTCCTCACCGTCGCTCACTGATTGTCCCCGCCCTCTGGGGGCCGCGGCACAACGGGGGAAAGATGGTACTGTGCGTAACATCTAAAGGGTCACTCGTGGTCCCCGCGCTCGGTGCCCGCGAATTGTTTGATTGATCGTAGTCCATTAGTTCACACTTTTCCTGGGCCACAAACTACTTCGGGACGCGAATCGCTCTCCTCACTAATTCAACGGCGTTCGTAGCCGAGCCTCTCTCGCGGGGAAACCCGCACAAAACCCCCATTACAAAATTTCTCAAATTTACCGGTATCCCCCAACACCAAAACATCACCGTTCCTTTTTACCCTTTTATCCTGGCCTCCCACAACCTGGTGGGACAAAAGGCCCCTATCGGGATTTTTCACGTAAGTATTGGAAGCACTCGAGGATAACCTAAGCCACCCATGGCCTACCTTCCTAAATATCCCCCGTCCGTTTACAAACGGCAAACAGATCCGGAGTACTCCCCATCTCCTAACTCTATGGGACGGCGGGGTCCAAACTCTCGAGTGGTCATTATTCGTAAAACCGTAAAAGAAAAATGAAGGAGATGAAGAAGAAAACACCCAACAGCTTACTTACGAGAGAAAGATTGAGAGATGGATTCGGAAAACAAGAGCACGGAGTTCGCAAAGCAGAAATTTCTCTCTCAAGGGCTCTCAAGGTTTGGAAACGGTAAAAAGGGTTTCGAGGTTTAAGGGTTTGGTATTTATAAGGCCTACCTATACGGGTTAACCCGTTAACCCGTATTAATTAGCTCCACAAATCCAACCTCGGACCCCCGAACCGTCTCCAACGTTTGAAAATTCGAAAATTAAATACCTGCATTTATTGCCCCTCGATGACTCGACACGTACCCCTATACGTACCACTCGACCCGTCTTTTCATCTCGCCTCGGGGGTCCACCCGTTAACCTGGGAGGACGCCACGCAAGTGGGACACGTGTCTCTCACTCGGTGCTTCCCGAAAGGTGCAATAAGTCCATAAGGCTCAACAAAAACACCAACACCGGTGCTCGCCGAAGAACAATTGAGCAAACCGAGCTTCTAGTAGCTCCTCACCTGCACTATGCAAATAATCACACTTGGAGCCAGGGCCATCGATGAGCCCGGATCTACCGGACGGCCCGCGCCTGCCTAGTCCAAGGAACCAGCCGACGTAGCAGCTCCTAGACCGCTGAGGGAAGCACCGCGGACAAATAGGCCCTCGCGGTCAAGCACCGCGTCCTTCCTCGCATCGTCCCTATCGGGACCATCGGGACCCTCGCCGCCGGATACGCGCCCGCATGAGCCATGACCGCATCAACCGTGCTCGCCATATATTCACCGCGGCATACATGCCGCTGCTAATGTCAAGCCTTACCGAGCAAGTTAGCTTACCGGCTCGACAGCCACTGCCGGCCTCCCCATCACGCATTCAATGCGGCTCGCCCGCGCCTACTATTCCATTTAATGCACTAAGCTTCTGGCTACACGGCTCATGTCACTTTCACCTACGCCCCCGGACACAATGTTCCCTCCCCGACAGACCAATTAGTCAGCGGACACGTGTAGCCGGGTCAAGTACCAAAGTGCCCCCTAGGGCTGATCTCATGGCTTACATCAACAAGCACCATGACATTGCCTATAAATAGAAGGACTTTACCCCCTTGGGCAAGGTAAGTTCCATATACAATTGAGTAAGCTCTATTACTCTGAATCCTAAACACACACACACTCCAAGGTATTCAAAGCCTTCTAAATCTCAGTATTCTTACTCTCACACCCGAGGGCCTGAGTTGGAGTAACCTCCAACTTTGACCTTAACGGTGCTTGTTTGTGTTGTGATCTAGGTACATCCAACCACCAAAAATATCCTAGCCAGGTATCCTTTAACCGCTCCTGACCCTGAAAAGCTTGGCGTCATCACTTTTTATTGCATTTTCTTAAACGATAATTACTTAAATAATTTAGCTGATCCGGTATTCGATTCCGATTCCGATTCCGATTCCAATTTCAATTCCAATTCCAATTCCAATTTCAATTTCAATGAAATGAATAAGAACCAATTTTTCCAAAAATTGATATTTATATAAAACTCACCCACTTAAATAATAAGAAAAGGAAAGATAAAACAAGGAGAATCAATAGAAGGTCATAGAAAGACAGGACTGGAGCGGGACAGCGTGTCTTGAATAACCTTAATATACGATATACAGTATTTTATTTAACGTCGACTATCTCACGCAGCTCACACACATTAGATTAAAAAAAATTAAAAAAAAAACTTGAAGAAGACAAAACCACCATTGATTTCTTCATCATTCAAACAACCAGACCCATAAATTTCTCGCTTCCCTTCTTCGTCTTCTTCCCCAAAGTCCAATTCTCCTAACCAAACCCTAATTCAATACATACAAGCCTGCAAATTGTGCAAGTAAATGAGGTGTAAGAAGCATTTTACCGATCTTAGTAGCTCCGTCGGCGTCTGCGCTTCTTGTCTCCGTGAACGCCTCTTCTCCTTAATTGCCGCCCAAACCAAAGCCCAATCCCTTCATCATGTTCATGTTCATGTTCTTCCCCAATCCATAGACGATCAACACCGGATATCAGACGCCAATAATCAGCCGCCGATTGTCTTTCCCCGTTCCGTTTCTCCTTACATCAGCCGACGGAAATCCGATAATTCTGTTGCTTGGCCGACTGATCATCCTCATCAGCAGCAGCATAATCTTTGTTTGTCGGATAAACGGTTCTATAGTACGCCGCAGATTGGTCCCTCCGGCGCGTACGTCGCTGATGAGTCAGGCTCGATTAAGAAGAAGAGCTATAGATTCTCTCTCATCACCAATATATTCAGATTCAGATCTAGAACGCACAAGCGGGAGTCCGACACCAATCCTAATTCCGATTCCAGGTTTTCGGTTTCGAAGGAATCTGCCACGTCAGCATCAACATTGTCGTCGTCGTCTTGGTTTTCCGGCATTTTACCCGGTCGCCGGAGAAAGAAATCGCGTCTATTCTCTCTTGACGAACCAACAACAACTGCTGCTGCATCCGGTGGATTGCGGATACATCCAGGGTACCAAGATCGGGGGATGTCGCCGGCAAGATTTTCAGAAGACGGCGAAGATGATGAATGCTGCGAGAGCGGGTACGTGTCGGAGTCTTCGCAAGGGTGGAAGCAAACGCCGGTGAGGGGAAACAGGCCTCGACCGAATAATTCTCGAAACGTTAGCGGACTTGCGTTTTGTTTGAGTCCGTTGGTACGCGCGAGTCCCAACCGGCAATGGAACCAGAAAGGAATGCCGCCGGAGACGGCGTTTTCCGGCGAAATTAGAGTTTCCGTCAAGCCAAACATTCCCTATGCGTCGGCGTTCTGTAAGAATAGATCAAGAAAGCTCGCAGATTTCGGAAGGTCCAATCCTAACCATTGACATATACGATCGTTGACATTGATCAAATCGGCGAGGAAAAAGGACGACTTATATTAAAGTACGATTTTGCCCTTGATTTTTTAGTGCCTATTTTTACATGGTTTCTGTTTCTCTGTACATTTTCCATTTTCTTTTTTATTTTTATAAAATATTAGTAAATTTGTTTTTCTACCACAACAATTCAATTATTATTCTATACTCCACTTTCTCTCTTTTACTTCACTTTCATAATTACATCACTTACTCCACTAAGGTTCCATTTGTTAGGGGGAAAATATTTTTCGAAAAACGTTTTTCCCAAACACCAGAAAATGGGAAAAATATTTTCCCCCCTTTTCTAAGTAAAATGACTTACGAATTTTTACTAAATAAAATATTTTTCGAAAAATGGTAACACTCTCACACACCTAACTTTTCATGCACCCCCACATTACCCACCCAACATCAACCACCCCGTACCCCATCACCTCATAAAAATTATTTATATTAAGGCTCCGTTTGTTTAGCTTAAAACATTTTCCGGAATATGATTTCCTGGAAAATGTTTTCCGAAAAATAAGATAAACATGTTTTCGACTGTATGGTAAGAAAAATGTTTTTCGAAAAATATTCGATTGAGTTGACTACAAATTTACCCACCACAATCACCACCTCCACCCTACTCATCACCTCCGTCGAGTAAAAGAAAAATAATTTTAAATTTATTTATAACAACTCCTCCCCCAATCCAAGAAAAATGTTTTTCGAAAAATATTCGATTGAGTTGACTACAAATTTACCCACCACAATCACCACCTCCACCCTACTCATCATCGCCCCGTCGAGTAAAAGAAAAATAATTTTAAATTTATTTATAACAACTCCTCCCCCAATCCACCCCCTGTCACCCCACCCCCACCCCCATCAAGTCAAAAAAAAAATAATTAATCATTTTAAATTTATTTTTAACAACTCCTCCCCCACTCCACTCACCACGCTTGCCACCCTACCCCCCACCCCCATCGAGTAAAAAAAAATTAATCATTTTAAATTTATTTTTAACAACTCCTCCCCCACTCCACTCACCACCCCCTGCCACCCCACCCCACCCATCACCCCCACCTCGGTCGAGTAAAAAAAATTAATCATTTTAAATTTATTTTACAATTCTTCCTCCCCTCACCACCCCCCACCCCTCGCCCCCACCCCACCCCACCCCACCACCACCACCCCACTCACCACCACCAACCACCGCTCCCCACCCCCATCCCACTCACCACCATCACCCCACCCCTGCCCCATCCTATCTATTTCAACTTATCTCAAATTGTGTTTTTATCGAATTTTTTAATTAAATGCATGAAAAAAAAATTCGGAAAACATTTTCCTTACCAAACATTCGAAAACATGTTTATCTCATTTTTCGGAAAACGTTTTCATTTTCGGTAAAACATTTTACAGAAAATCATTTTACGGAAATCATTTTACGCGAAACAAACGGAGCCTAATATTTTTTCTTAATTCATGTGCAAATAGTAAGTGTGTAAATTATATTGAAACAGAGAGAGAGAAAGAGAGAGAGAGAGAGAGAGAGAGAGAGAGAGAGAGAGAGAGAGAGAGTATATGTATATATACATATATTTCCTCTTTCAGTATTGTGTATATACATACAATTTTAATACAGAAAATATATTATATAAAATATAACATTGTGCAATAATAAAAAAGACTCATTGTTATTCTATTTTGTGCACTATAATACAATATTTGAATGCATTATTCCATAATTCTATATGGAACTTCTGTGTATGAATAATTTTCTTTTTTCTTATAAAAACTATTCATCTGTCTCAAAATAATGATTTTTGAAATTTTTTTCTTCACTAAACATTATGCTTTAAGCTTTTTCCTTAAATGATTTTTTACCAATTATTTTTATAATATATTATATATTAGCAAAATTATAAGTTTGAAAGTCAAGAATATTTATCAATTATTTCTACTATAAAATAACATTTTTATAATGACCCTTAAATGAAGATTGATCATTTATTATGGGACGGAAGAAGTAAATAAAAAGGATTTTCCTCTAATTTTGTAAATTACTTAACTACCCTCATAAATGTCAACTAACAAGATTAGTGGATAGGGCCAATGATGAGCCAAATGGTCATAGTGGACAATGCTCCCTATTTTCATTACACAAGCAAGTGCAAAAATGGCCAAGGATCCAAAAGGTAGTTAGGTTTTGATAAGTGAGATTGGTTGGACAGAAAATGCAAATGTACAATTCAAATATAGTGTGGTGGGAATATGAGTGTTTTGGGAGGGCCTATAAGTAACTTTATTTATGGTGTTCATGTACTTTGACTCAAGTTTCTTATAGAAAGTAGAAAGTAGAAAGTAGAAACTTCTTGTTTAAGCATGAACACTTTAATCATGTTTGGTAAGCTATATATATAATCATTATGAATAGTTATTTGAAAATTAGGAATAGTGGAATACTACCATAACTCTTTTCTCTTTAGGTGGATAAAAATATGCATATGTATGGGATCCTAAAAAGAATGGTTAATAAAATCAGTAATGTACAATACGTATCAACTTTATAACGATTAGATTATCAATAAGTCAGGATTGTCGAAGTGAGTATCGCTAAAGTGATTGATATATGGAGGGAGTTTGGTCTCGTTTTCATCTATTGGAGATGATTTTAATGTCTGGTAGATCGTATATGACCAGTTAATTTTGGTCGCTTTTTGTTATAAGAGACGTGGAAAATCTAAACCACGTGTTGCACTTCCATATTCATATTTTCAAAATGACAATATTACCCCTTTTGCAGTATTTGTTAATGGTGGCATCACATTGTTTTTTTTTGTTTGAAATCAATTTAATGGGCTCTATTTCTCTTGCTTCTTATCGAAAATAAGAGTATTCAATAATTTTAAATAAAATAAAAAATATGTTTCCATTAAACCGAGGGGAAGGAAAGGTGCATTAAATATTGTGGAGGGCTGAATACCCACCAATGTTCTGTGTTACCTTAATTGGAGTGAGGGAGGAGTAATGGTGGAGTAAATACAAAGGGTCAGAATATTAAATACTTGACTTTGACCTAACAAATGCTAATAGTGTCGTGGGGTACTCTTCATATAAATAATGAACTTAATTTTATTTTAGACTATTTGATATTTTACTACTATTTTAAAAAATGGTTTTAAAATATAAATTTGTTTGTTAAATTTATATTTTAAATATATTCATAAATTAATTATTATAAAAATTAATTATCTACATAATTAATATATTTAAGAATAGTTCTTAACTTTTATATTAGTGTTAGTTTTTAGTAGTATTTATAAATAATTTAACATAAAAAATATTTTGAGATTAAAGGAGTCAAGTGTTCCCCTATTCATCTTTTTGTAGTGATCAAATTGAATGTCCAATAAATTTCCTACAACCTAGCTCCTCCTACATGATCCATTAATGTGTGTGCTTTTTAAAAAACAGAAAACTAACACTCCCTCTATCTCAAAAATTAAAACCTATTTTTTAAGAAAAAAATTGTTACTAAAAATGATTTTTAAGAAAAATAATTTAACTAAATTTTCAACAATCCATTATATATTTACTAAAAAAAAGTATAAATGTGTATATCAAAGATATTTATTCATTTATGCAGCAAAATTTTCTCAATCTAGTATGTTATTTTCATAATATCCCTTATATAGAAATTAGACATTTATCATGCGACGAAAAAAATAGTATCAATAACAATCATATATTGTATTATATTACGCACGTCTCAAAATAAGTACTCTCTATGTTTCATTCGAAAAGAAAAAAAAAATTGGTATTACATGAAAATTAAAAAGAGTATATAGTGGAGTAAGTGTTCCGTCTTACGCGAAAAGACACAAAAATGATCTTACACGAAAATTAAGGAGAGTGTATAGTAGAGTAAGTGTTGTGTTATAAGTATAAAATTAAGGTATGGAAGAGAATGTGAGACCGAGTTAATAAATATTATGATTATGACAAGTCAGTCAAATAAATAAACAAGTATTAAAAGTTTCTATTTTGGGAGTGTACTTTTTTAAATGAGACATCAAATAAGAAATTTTGTGTCTTTTCGAATGAGACGGAGGGAGTATTATATTTTAATTTTAAGTATTAATTAAGAAAAATTATTAGAATTTCCATTTTTTTTAGTATCAGTTTATTTGATAAAAATAAAATATATTTATTTAGAAACACAGTATTATTTTATTTTATTTATTTTATTTTATTTTTGACAAAGGAATACTATTATTAACGCGTGAAAGATAAATTACAAAATCTAAGGGGAAGCTAACGGTCATTTGGTACTTTATATGGGTATCTGTTTTGACCGTTACATACTAGTACCATTTTTCTCTCTCTTCTTTCTTTTTTCTTTTTTCTTTTTTCTTTTTCCTTTTCCCCTCATTTAAATTAGGTGATTCTTTCTTGTCCATACCATAAATTTTTTGATACTCCCTCCGTCTCAGGCTCTCAGCGTAGAGTTTTACTTTACTTTCTGTTATGTCTCCGGTCATTTCATTTCATGTCGCAAATATTCACTTTGGTAGAATATCATATTTTAATAGATTGATGTAATTTTTCTACCACATTTACATTTCCATAATTATGATATATTCAAAAAATGAAACTTTATTGTTCAGCATCTTGAACTAGTCATCTCTTATATAGGATGGTGTTAAAAGATCATCATTTCCTAATGAAATGGATGTAGCATAGCTTGTTGGAAATCAAGTGTCTTGACTTGATCCAATATATGTGAGGTATATGTCATTCTTCTGAAGTAACCTATTAATATACTAATAAGTCGTTTTATAGCAGTTATTTCTATTACTTTATTGCGAATTACTTGACCCGTTTTGACGTAAGTACCTCCTTATTCTTTATTCTGCTGAGTAGGATACGACAATGGATTTAAGTCAGTAATTGGAAAACTTCTTTTTCTCGATCTTGATTCGCGTAGAAATTCGTCACTAATTAGGGTGCTAGTTAAACAAGGGGACCTGAATTTGGATCCGTATAAGAGAATTAGTTAATTTATGAATCATATGAACAAGCCTGACAAAACCCTTGTATGGCTTCTTCGATTTCTCGAAAAAGAGAAATATAACCGATAGTAGTTCAATATATATATATATATATATATATATATATATATATATATATATATATATATATATATATATATATATATATAATCTCTTTTTTATACTTCTTACAATTAGAAAATGCCCATAAATCTCATAATAGGTACCAAAGATTCGTAAATTTCGGTGGAAATTTCTCTTACAGCAATAACACGTTTATCTAGTTACCAATGGAACCACATAGGACTATCTAACTTGATTCATTTTTGTTGATAAGCGTCAATTGCATTGATCGCCATTTTTTCCTAGCCAGCTAAATCAATTAACACGAATTTTCACGTACTTTTGCGGATCAAATTGAGATAGTCGTGATTGTCTCATTCTCAAAATCACAAATGATGAATAGCGTTTTGATAAGTAACACTTGTATAACCATAAAAAAAAAAAAAACCAATACTTACTAACCTATTTTTTTTTATCCACTTGAACTATGAATAGTATTTTGAAACGATATATTCTCAATCCACTTGAAATAATGCTTATGACTCATTCACATAAAATAAAATGTACGTGCGATTTCCCACTTTTTAGGTTCCTATTCCAAGCTTATGACTAAAATTTGTCAATGTGTAACTAGTTGAATTAATGTACATTTATTGTACAACCATATTTTCTTATTTATTTGGAAAAATAAATAAAATAAAAATCCAATTGCCATCAGCATTAGATAGAGGTCATTTGTTTGGAGGTAAGAGAGTGAAATACGCCTAGCATTAATTAGCAAGGGTGGAAGTTTTCATGCCTACTTTTCTTGATATTGATTGGTCAAGCTCTCCATTTTCTTTTGATTAATTGATATTTTATTAATAATAAATTCATACTTTTTTTAAATTGAATTGTAGTAATCCCTCGGCCACCAATTAATGTTAAAAAAAAAAAAAATCAAATTTGCTTTTTTAAAGAGCAAATTTTAATTTTTTTTTGGAAAAAGGTAGTAGTATAAATATTAAATTGTTGAAAAGATAAAAATTAATAGCTATTTTAAATAAGAAAGAGTATTTCAATAGTGATCCAAAACCAACAGTTTACCATTATCTATGACACCAACGTGATGTGAATCTCAATCGGTCCACATTCTACTTTTGGCGTGATGATCATTTCACCTCAATTAATTCCTCCATTCTTTTTTTTCAAAATAAATGTCGCATTTGAAATGTCAAGAAATTGTGTGTTTTTGTTTGAACATTGCCTGTAATTTTATAAGGGGTTTATTAAAAAAAACTCACTAAAAAGATGGTATTTAAAAAAAAAACATGTAAGATGGGAAATTACAAAAAAAAAAAAAAAAAAAAAAAATCTTTTTTTACAAAAAACTTTTTTTTTATTTTTTTTAATCAGTTTTGGTCAAACAAATGATAATTTCAGTTATCAGTTATTTACAACTGATAACTGAAATTATCACTTGTTTGAACAACTGATAACTGAAGTTATCACTTGTTTGAAGAGTAATTTGTGCTTCAAACAACTGATAATTTTAGTTATCAGTATGATAATTGAAATTATCAGTTGTTTGACCAAAACTGATAAAAAAAAATTTGTAATTTCGAACTTATGTGTTTTTTTTTTTTTTTGTAATTTCCATCTTTCTAAAGTAGTTTTTTGTAAATGCCTCTTTTATAAAATTGCACTAAATCTATATCTTAGTTTTGAAATATGATATTTATTTTGGGATTGATGAAAATGAAAAATTCAATATATATTATAATTATAAACAAAAGGAGTATTATACGTAAGATGATTTTAATTGTTTAAATTGAACAAAATTGGACAAAACAATCAATTAAGTTCAGTTCGACTGATACATGGATAATTTTGAGTTTAGTAAGTGAGTTCAATTGTTCATTATCTATCAATATATAATAATAAGATAGTGGTAAATTGTTTGCCATTGAGGGGTATTTTAGACATTTCATGCGGTGGCAATCTTGCAAAAAAAGGGCTGAAATGAGACGTGGCACACAGTGATTGGTCTAAAAATATTATTTTTTTTTTTAAACCGTTCAGGCCACGTGTCGCCAATATAGAGGAGGGCATTTTGGACATTTCCGTGGCAAGTGGAGTTCACGCCCCGACAAATGCGCGTCATGCCTGCGAAGTTTTTTTTTTTTTTTTTTTGAATTCCAGGTGTCAACACGTGATTGGCTGGATGGATTTCAAAAAATTAAAAATTCACCCTTTTCTTTGACCTCAAATATTATATATAAAATTTATTATTTTTTTTTTTATTTTCACCAAAATTCATAATTTTTTTTTCTCTTTAAATAGAGACTTCTTTCATTTTATTTGGACAAAGAAAAATATTCCTCTTTTTTTCAATTTAACTTTGTTAATTACACCAAAATTAATACAAAAATTTTCCCTTTATATATAGACTTCTTTCATTAGATTTGAAAATATGAAAATATTCCTATTTTTTAAATATAAATTTATTAATTATCCTTTACTAATTTTTAATTTCTTTTTATTTAAAATTAGTTAAAGGATAATTAACAAATTTATATTTAAAAAAGAAGAATTTTTTCTCTCTTTCAATAGAGACTTCTTTCATTTGATTTGGATAGAGAAAAAAATTTCTCTTTTTTTAATTTTAATTTATTAATTATCTTTTGTTAATTTTCGATTTTTTTTTTCAATATCTTTTTAGTAAAAATTAAATAAGTCTGAAGTATTAATTTCTAATTATAAATGATAATAATAATAATAATATTTTTACTGATCAAATTTTTTTTATTTTTTTTCACCAAAATTCATAATTTTTTTTTCTCTTTAAATAGAGACTTCTTTCATTTTATTTGGACAAAGAAAAATATTCCTCTTTTTTTAATTTAACTTCGTTAATTACACCAAAATTAATAAAAAAAAATTATCTTTAAATAGAGACTTCTTTCATTTGATTTGAAAATATGAAAATATTTTTATTTTTTAAATATAAATTTATTAATTATCCTTTACTAATTTTTTAATTTCTTTTTAGTTAAATTAGTTAAAGGATAATTAACAAATTTATATTTAAAAAAGAGGAATTTTTTTTCTCTTTCAATAGAGACTTCTTTCATTTGATTTGGATAGAGAAAAAATTCCTCTTTTTTAAATTTAAATTTCTTAATTATCTTTTGTTAATTTTCGGTTTTTTTTTTCAATATCTTTTTAGTAAAAATTAAATAAGTCTGAAGTATTAATTTCTAATTATAAATGATAATAATAATAATAATAATATTTTTACTGAGCATAAAAATGAACAATATAAAATAAAATAAAAGTGATGGGATATAGGATGATGAGTTGGAATGGTGTTGAATTTTTATAAACAAAACAATTGTGTATTTATAAAGTATACTCCCTCCGTCCCAATAATAAGTTCACCATTTTAAGACCCGACACGCAAATTAAAGGTGGTGAAAATGTTGTGAGTGTAATAGTAAATTAGGAGATAGAATGAGTGGAGAGAATAGTAAATTTGAAAAGTGTTGTGAGTGTAATAGTGAAATATGAGAGATAAAGAGTGGAGAAAATATTACAGATTATTTGCCAATAAAAGAAAGGTGAAGCTTCTAACGGGACGCCATTTAGGGTAATTGGTGAAGTTATTAATGGGACGGAGGGAGTATATGGTTATTTAATATAATAATAATTTATATCTATATATATGGGGGATTGTGATGAATGTGGGTTTTGATTTCTATTTAATAAGTGAGATGGGGTAATATGGTTATTGTGTTTATTTGTTTGATATATCAAACAATTTATTTAATTTTGTTTTTAAAAAAAAATCTTTGAACCATAGTAAATATATATATATATATATATATATATATATATATATATATATATATATATATATATATATATATATATATATATAGGGCGGAGTGTGATAAATGTGGGTTTTAGTTTCTATTTAATAAGTGGAATGGGGTCGGGTTTGATGAGTGAGTGTAGTGTTTGGGGAAACTTTTTTCATTTAATTCTCTTTATCCACTATTTATCTTTTTTTACTGATTTCAATAACTTATTTCGTATGTAATAAAACATGTTTGTGTTTTCTATGTTATTTTTATCAAAAATAAATACTTCAGAATTGTACGATAATCTATTTTCCATTTGATGTTTTCTTTATTTCTATTTGATTTTTTTCTTCTTCTTATAATTTTATTCTCTTATTTTTTTCAATTCAAGATATTTGCATTATTGTTTTCCTTTTATGCTATGACGATTAATAAAAGTCAAAGGTCAATATTTATTCATTATTGGCCTCCTTTTATATCTATACTGTGTCATTTGACGTTGTCAATTATATTTCGCATTAACGAGCGTTCACAATCCCGATGGTCCGAATATATTGATATGTAATGATGCTCTTCCTTTTTCTTTCGACAGTACTGGCACCGATAATGTTGTCTTTTAAAGATGTGTTTCACAATCTATTTAATTTTTTATTTAATAAGTTGGATGGGGTAATATGGTTATTTTGTTTATTTTAGTTCGATATATCAGACAATTTATTTAATTTTTTTTTAAAAAATTAGCATAGTAAATAAAGTATTAATAAAATTTTCAATGTTCCAATTCTTCTAAAAAATTATGTATTTATAAAGACGAATATTGGGAAAGATGGCCATCATTTTTAAAATTTTGATTGAAGTGTATGTCAATATTATAAGAAATAAAGATAGTGTAAATTGGTATTTTAATTATATATTTTTGTCTGAAAAGTGGCACGCGCGTACAGAAGCGCGTCTATGAAGGTGATTTTTTTTTATTTAAATGGGACACTTTGTGTCCGTTCATTGGGCGATTGGATTTTCGATTTTTTTTATCTGATTTCTTTAACATTTAAAAATAATAATACTAATTAATCCAAATTCAATTAAAATATAAATCTGAAAATTAAAAATTAAGAAGTAAGAATTAATAATTACAAATTTAAAATTAAAATTAAAATTTAAAAATTAAAATTAAAAAAATTAAAATTAACATTTAAAAACAAAAGCGTTTTTTTGTGATATTCAGGGAGTTTTGTTGTAACAATCAGCTTCTTTGGGTTGTTTTTTCCCTCTTTAATATCCATCTTTTAAAAGTTCTTTTTGGTAAATGGCCTTAAGATTTATACAATTTTTACATTCAAAATACTGTTTATTTCTTTGTTTAATGACTAATTTTTTATATTATATTTACATCTGATTAATGTCTCATTAATTTCTGTCAAAAAATATATTTTAAATTGTACGATATATTCTATATTTTTAATTTCAAGGTATTTGTATTATTGTATTCCTTTTATGCTATGACTATTAATAAAATTCAAATGTTAATAGAAATTCATTGTTGACCTCCTTATAAATCGATACTATGTTAGTTGTCGTTTTCGATTATATTTCACATTAAAAAATGTTCACTATCCCGATGGTCCAAATATATTGATATGTAATGATGATCTTCCTTCCTCTTTCGACAGTTGCGCCGACAATGTTGTCTTCTAAAGCTGGATTTCACATTTTATAAAAAAATATCTCTCATTTAGTCATTTTATCAATAACTCCCCGTGCATCGCATGAATGTAACACTAGATTTATTTTAGTCACATTCAATCTGATATTTGTATTGAGATTATAATTTTCAAATAAATGTTTTACAATGTATACAAACATCTTTATTTTCTTTTGTATTTATTTCGATTTCTATAAGTTATTCGTTAGTAACTGCCCGTGCATCGCACGGGAGTCAAACTAGTAGGAATAAAACAAACAAAAAATCTTACTTAGATTGTGACAGATTAAATGTTGGAAAAAAAGTGTGTTTTGAGGAAATAATGAGTTATTTTCTTAATTTGTTATTTGTTAAAATGACAAATTGATTGTTGGATTGTGTTCTACTCCATGAGTACATTGAAATCATATATTCATTTGTCAAAAATGGTTGAGAAATGAATGAGATATGAAGACTCAAAGTTAATGGGTTGGAATGGGTAAAATGTGGTTATCCCACATTGGAAAAAGATGAAAAAGTGGCTAAGTTTAAATACTCTTACACTTTGGTAGGGAGTAAGATTGTGGTACATAGAGGCTCTCTCGCGCACAGGTGCGCAGGGGGGGTGCAAATCATGGACCGAAATAGGCTTCGGGCTATCGAACTCATGTGCATGCGCGTCCTGCGGACACGAATGTAGCTCCGAAATAGCCTGTCCGCGCGAGCCCACTTTTTGCAAAACTCAAATAAATTGCAAATTTATTGATTGATTGACAAAATTAAAATTTGGTTTTAATTTTTTGGGCAGTTTTTCTGTGGAAAATCTATATAAATTGGAGAACACAACAAATGAAACATACACAGATTTCCAAACTCTCTCTACATCAGATTTGTTGCATATTGAAAATTCTTTTCCCTTGGCCTCCTGCATATTACATTGGTGGTGATATCGTCCAAGCATCGACTTCAATTCGCCGGAGGTAATTCTTGTGCAACCACCGTCCGGTTTATCCGTTTCATCCTGGGAGGCAAGCGTCCCGTAAATTCTTAAGCACAACGTGGTGAGGGGGCGTAATTTGTCTTAAGGAGAGTGTGATTTCACACGACTCGGATTTCAACGACAAATTCATTTTCTTCTTTTGTATTTTCTATTTCTGTTTTAAATTAATTTCTATATTTTCAGCAGAGATTTTGTAATAGTTATTTCAACATTAAAATGAAAATAAAAACTTTACACATAAACGAAGGAAGTTACTTAAAAAAAAAAAAAAAGAGCAAATGACAATGACATTGACAATGCTTGAGATGATTTAATACACACAATTTTTCTATCCCTATAAGACCATTCACCCAGTGGTGAATGGGGCATGATTACTCTCTCTCTGTTCTACACGTCAGCTAAACGTTATCAGTTATCAATAACCATAATTTTATCATATTTTATCAATAATGGTGACAAAAGCCATCAATTTCTTTCTCATACTTTTTACTATACCCAATATATTTTCTTTTTCATACTCATTTCAATACCAATTATTATTATTATTCATATTATTTTATTATTATTAATTACATAAGATAAAATAATATATATATTTTAATTATTAATTAAATGATTTTATTAATATTAATATTATTTAATAATTATAATAACTAAATGATTTTATTAATATTAATATTATTTAATAATAATTTATATTGGTCCACAATGTCAGCACATGAAATTCCTTGCATTTGCTTTTGGGCCGTGAGTTACACTTTGCTGGGAATTTGCAATAAAAAATTTAGAGGTGAACAGTATAAACCGAGATACGAATATGGGTTTGCTCTAGCTGGACTTAATTGAATTGAACCATGAATATTATCTAAATAATCAAGTATCAGGGCCGAGTAAGGTCTTCCTTGTATGACGAGGAACGTTTATCTCAGCCTTATGTCAACATGCTTGGGCCGTTACGCAGCAAGTGACGAGGAAAGAAAAGTTCTTACCTCGGCATTTCATCACCATGACGAGGAAACAAAATCATTTACCCCGGCATATCTTCGTGCCGGCTAATCTCCAAATGACGAGGAAGCAGAATCATTTACCTCGGTCTATTTGCCAAGGCCGAGGTAAAACATTTGTGTTCCTCGGCGTTCCGGCTAGCAGGATATACAGTCCTTATACAACAAGGATTACACATTCATGATTCAATCAGGATTGTAACCAACTACACCAATCCAAGTCAAACAATGACTCCTTAACAGATGTAATTTTCTTAGGATTACATCTTATCTCTTCACAAGTTTATTTCAACATGAATTCTATTAATCCATTCCTATAAATACAAGCCCCATGGCTCATTATTAGGGAGGTGACTTTTTACATTGGGAAAACTCTGTCCATTTGTTTTCTCATATACAAACCGTGAACTTACTCTCACGCCGGAGGGCCTTTAGCCGGATCCGCCCCGGCTTAGTTTACGTGTTTTCTCTTATTTTCAGGCCTTGCAATCACCGGAGCAATCATCGCTTGGATTTGGGCATGCTTTGACGATTTTGGCATCATCAATTGGTTCCATTGCCGGGAAATCGATTCAAACACCCTTTGTTTGGCCTGGAAAACGCTCGCTAAAAGCCAATTTTCTTGCCGGAATTTTTCTTTCTGTGAACGGAATTTTTGGATCATTGAGACTCTGTTCTTGAAACCGCCGGAATTTGCAAACCTCAACCGAATTTTGCCCAGATTCCGTTTGGAGGCCTTTTTAGCGTGAAGTTTCGCTCCAGATTGGCGTAAATCCTTCTGTGTTGAAAAAATCACAATTAGTTGTTTGTTTGTGGTCAAAATTTGCCCTAATTTTGGCCATAAATTTGGTCTATTGAAATTGTGATTTTTGGAAAATTTACACTTGGTAATTTGCTGTTGGCTTACAATGGACGGACAGTTTACAAGTGTTACGGCTGAGGACTCAACCCAGGTGAATGGGGCGAACACAGGAGCCGAGGAACTGCCTCCTCCTCCTCCTCTACCTCAGCCAGATGCCCCTCCTCCCCTCTCCATGACCCTTCGTTCCAAGGGTCAGGTGAATGCCGAGGGAGAAGGCGCTGAGCTTCCTCGTCCCACTCGTACTCGTGGAAAGCAAGTAGGAAGGAAGAAAACAAAGAATGCCGACGCCGGTCAGGCTGGAGGAAGTCAACCCATTGACCGACGCTCTTTGTTGCATAAGCAAATGGAGACATTACAAAGAATGTATGAAACACAGGCTGCTCTCTTGCAATTAGACCCAGAGCATTCCATGGCCGAATTTATTAGGCCATCTGTGGGCAACCCCCTCGAAAAGGGACAGGATGAGCAACAACCTCCTCCCCTCAAGACCAGGGACCTACCAATGCCAACCCCCAGGGATTCTCCTCATCCTCGGCACAACAGTAAGCAGAGAGCTCCAATAGTCGACTTGAGAAGCCACTTAACTCCTAGAGAAGAGGAAGTAAACTCCAGGGACCTAAGAACGAGACTCAGCTTGAACAGACGACTATCTCCTGCTCGTCTTGTCATGGCACCTAAACGTCCCACGCCACCTCGATCTCGTCGACCAAATTCTCCTCGACTTCGTCGACCGGATTCTCCTCGTCCTCGGCATCGAGAATTTGCAAGACCAAGGACACCAGAGCCGCACAGAATGATACTTGGCGGTCAAGACCTGGAATTAAGGCGTGGCGTAGCTCCTTCCAAACGGGACGGCCACCGACATGACGCGGAGCACGTAGGGTCAATGATCGCCCCAAGGATAAATCCGTCAGAAGCTCCCAACGAAGCACCCGCTCAAGCAGCGACAAGGGAGTGGAAACCAAGCAATGGGAGTTGTTGAAACAAAGACTAGATGACATGGAAAGGGGAAAGAAGTTTAATGACGATGATTACGACTGGGCAAACACGTCCATTCTCTTTGAGGATAACTGCAGCTCCACCTAATCCTCACCTCAAGCTTCCTAATTTTGAAAAATACAATGGCACTACTGATGCAAAAGACCATGTGCAGAGTTTTGAACAAACTATGAATCTCCTCACCACCGCCGATGACCTCGCTTCGTAAAGCTTTCGCGAGCACCTTCTCAGAACGACTTTGACCTGGTTCCGTGAGCTTAAAAGAGGTAGCATCGATTCTTTGGAGAGGCATGAGGAGAATGTTCTTGGACCACTTTGCTACTCTGGTAAGAGGAAGATAAGGCTGGCTGACTTGGCCAACATTGAGCAGGGAAAGGGAGAGACCACCCTCAGCTATTATAATCGGTTCCGAAAAATGGCGGACCAGGTTGAAGAAAGCCTCACTGACAGGGAAGTTATCGTTTGTTTCAATTCCGGCTTAAAATCTGGTCCCCTCGTTTATGAACTCTCGGCCAGGGAACCTCAAACAAAGTCCGAGCTATACAAGGTAGCTTATGCCATTTCCATGGCTGAGGATAAAACAAAGAAGAGGGGAGCTGACAAGACAGAAACAGAGGCGACAGGAAACCGCCAGAATAGTAATGGAAACGGCAAGGGTTCCAAAGGGAAAAACAAAACAAGGAGTACGTACGGAGAAGCTTGAGTTCACTCCTCTTACTAAGCCCATTTCTGAAATCATGCAGCTGGTCAACCTTCCTCCACCTCAACCAATGACCGACAAGCCAAAATTCCCTCGTAACATGAACAAATACTGTGATTTTCACAAAGATAACGGGCACACCACTGATGGTTGTTGGGCCCTCAAGAAAATAATCCAAAAATGGGTCGACGAGGGAAAGTTAGACCGTTATGTTATGAAGAAAGATAACAAGCGGAAGCGGAAGGAAGAGGAAAGTGAAGATGACGACAAAAGCGAGGAGGAAGACCGAAGGCCTCCTGTGTGGGCCAAGTCGCATGTGATACGGGAAGAGGTAACATCTACCAGAAAACTAAGGGACCAGATCCACGAGCTGAGCAAAGTGTATCATGTTCCTGCTTGGATCCATAAAGCGGAAGAGGTCATTAGTTTCTCCCCTAATGAGTTAGCTGGAAGCCGAGCAGCTCGTGAACAACCCTTGGTGATAAAGGGCCGAATAGACAACGTTGAATCCGAAAGACTTCTTGTTGACACGGGGGCCTCTCGTGACGTCCTCAGATACTCAGCCTTCCAACAGATGGGCTTGAAAGACACCATGTTGGAACCCTACCATGGAAGGCTAGAAGGATTCACCAATCACAAAGTTGGAGCCAAGGGAACTGTGGAGCTAGAACTCGAAGTCGGGGATCATCCCTTCCTAGCCAAAGCCACAGTCAATTTTGTAGTCATGGATTTGACTAGTGATTACCATGCGATCATAGGCATTCCAAGTCAAGCCAAACTTGGGCTGGTGGCCTCACTTCCCCACCAACGAGTTAAATTCCCCACCCGGGCAGGGATTGGATGCGTGAGGGCCACCCCCAAGGACTTCTTGGAACATGTCGTGAAGAGCAGAAAGAAATCCAAGAGTGTGGAGATAGATACCCCCGAGGAAAATATTAAGATCTCCAAATCTCAGAAAACCACCGAAACTAGCTCCAGAATGAGCTATATTCGTGAAGTGCTCGGAGGAGGAAGAGCCTATGGTCCAAGAAATTGCAGATGACCAAGGCATATTCCTATCTGTACCTGAGGAAGACCCTATGGTCCAAGAAATTGCAGATGACCAAGGCATATTCCTATCTGTACCTGAGGAAGACCCTATGGTCCAAGAAATTGCAGCTGACCTAGGCATAATTCAGTCCATATCAGAAGAAGACCCTGTTCTCTTCAACGGCCAGAACTCGGGGGCCAACCACGACCTAGAGAAGGTCAGTCTCCCAGATGTTGATAAACTTATGGAGGAAGAGGGCCTCAACGTGAATGACAATGAAGGGAGAAGAATTAGAGAGATCATCATCGAGTCTCTAGAATTCCGTGACGGTCTTGAAATGAAGCCTGTTGACGAACTGGAAGAGATAGTCATCAATCCTGACTATCCTGAACAAAAAATCAAGCTCGGGGGCCAACTATCTCTAGAAGAGAAAGAAAAAATCATCTCCCTCTTAAAAAGCAGTCTCGACGTCTTTGCTTGGAGAGTCGAAGATATGAGGGGGATCAATGAAGAAGTAGCTCTCCACCGCCTTGAAGTTGATCCTTTGGCAAAGACTATCTCCCAGACAAGAAGAAATTTTGCAAGGGACAAAGAGGAAGCTATAAAAGAAGAAGTGCAGAAATTACTTAGTGCCGGAATAATTCGTGAAGTTAAGTACCCCGTTTGGTTGGCCAATGTAGTTATGGTGAAGAAGCAAAATGGGAAATGGCGCATGTGCATAGACTTTACTGATTTAAACAAAGCCTGTCCCAAGGACAGCTATCCTCTTCCGCGAATTGACAAGTTGGTTGATTCCATTGCTGGACATCAAACTCTCAGCTTCCTAGATGCCTATTCAGGCTATCATCAGATAAAAATGGCGGAAGAGGACATTGAGAAGACGGCCTTCCAAACACCTGGGGGTAATTACTGTTATATCATGATGCCTTTTGGGCTCAAGAACGCGGGTGCTACATACCAGCGAATGGTGAATCGAGTTTTTGCAAGTCAAATAGGTCGCAACATGGAAGCTTATATTGATGACATGGTCATAAAGACCAAGGAAGGCAGCCACGTACCCGACCTACAAGAGACAATTCACAACCTCCGAGCTAATAACATGAAGCTAAATCCGAGCAAGTGCGTGTTTGGAGTAACAGCTGGAAAATTCCTAGGCTTCATGGTATCTCAAAGGGGGATTGAAGCAAACCCCGAAAAAATCAAGGCGCTCGTTGACATGAAGGAACCTACCACCATCAAGGAGGTTCAAAGACTTAATGGAAGAATCGCAAAGATTTGGAAGATTCATCGCCAAATCCGCCGAAAAGTCACTGCCTTTCTTCAAGGTATTGAAGGGTACCAAGAGCTTCTCCTGGACTCCTGAATGCTCTGAAGCATTCCTCCGGTTGAAGGAGTACTTGGGTTCCCCTCCCTTGCTTAGCAGTCCGACTACCGGTGAGATGCTGTACGTCTTCCTAGCTGCCACTGATCATGCTGTCGCAGCTGTCCTAGTTCAAAATGACGAAGGAATTCAAAAGCCTGTCTACTATGTCTCTAAGGCACTATCTGACGTGGAAAGCAGATACTTCAATGTGGAGAAGATAGCATACGCACTAGTCATTGCATCAAGGAAGCTACGTGCTTATTTTTCTGCACATCCTATCACCGTGTACACAAATGAACCATTGAAGAAGATACTACATAAGTTGGACGGCTCCGGGCATCTCCTTAACTTGTCCATCGCTCTCACTGAGTTCGATATCACTTACCAACCAAGGAAGACCCTCCTGGCACAGCCTTTGGTTGACTTCATGGTCGAGACTGCCTTTATGGGTGAGCATCTCCCCACCTCTAGGAAGCAAAACGCACCAGAGGATAAAGACTCTCCCATTGAACTCCCATCCAACTGTTGGATCCTGTATACGGACGGATCAGCCACCAAGGACAGAAGCGGAGCTGGAATTGTGCTAGCAAGCCCGGAAGGAGAATATACTACGCAAGACGCCATCCGTTTCAAGTTCCCTGCCTCCAATAATCAAGCGGAATATGAAGCTCTAATATTTGGCATTGAATTAGCCTCCTTCTATGGAGCAACTAGGGTGGCGGCCTTCTGCGACTCCCAACTCGTTGTCAAACAAGTAAAGGGAGAGTATAATGCCCAAGACCCCACCCTTGCCAAGTATAGAGACCTGGTCCTAGATATGACGAAGAAGATGGAATTTTTCGAGCTCAAACAAATTGGCAGGGAAGATAACCAAGTCGCAGACGTTCTTTCCAAATTGGCTACCATGGATGTCACTAAGACCAGTCCTTATGTGGTTTATGCTGAGGAACCTGCGTACGAAAGACTACAAATCATGCTCTTAGATGGAGAAGATAGATGCTGGATCGATGACTACATTGAATACATTGAGAAGGAAAAACTACCAGAAGATGAAGCTCGAGCTAAGCTTATCAAAAAGAGATCCCCAAGGTTCGTGGTAATGAATGGAGTCCTCTACCGAAGATCTTTCACAAAGCCCCCCCGCTAAGGTGTGTCTATCCCAAGGAAATTGAGAACCTCTTGGCGTAAGTACATGAAGGTGTTTGCGGCGGATACCCGGGGCCGTAACCTTAGCCGACAAAATCATATCACTAGTGGTACTATTGGCCAAACCCGAGGGAAGACGCGCACGCCTATGTTCGAAAATGTGACAAGTGCCAAAGATTCTCTCGACATTCCTAGACTACGGCTAGCCGAGCAAACACTTGTAAGACCTACGTGGCCGTTTGATATGTGGGGGATCAATATCATCGGACCCTTCCCTCCCGCCCGTGGTAATTGCAAGTACGTGATAGTAGCCGTTGATTACTTCTCCAAGTGGATAGAAGCCAAGGCATTAGCCAAGATAACGGAAGAGAACGCGATCAACTTTGTCCATGACAACATCTGGTGCAGATTCGGCCTTCCACATACAATTGTCTCTGATCATGGACTGCAATTCTCCACAGCATTCACTACAGAGTTGGGAAGAGTAAAAGTCCGCCATGCAAAATCTTCAGTTAGCGTGCACCACAAGGCAATGGCCAAGCGAAGCGAAACAAACCGGTCCTAACCGCCCTCACCAAGAACCTTGAAGGACGCGAGGGTAGATGGTTGGACGAACTTTCCCTAGCCTTATGGGCTGTTCGCACAACCACCCGGGGGCCAACCGGGGAAACCCCATTCGCACTAACCTTCGGTTCTGAGGCTATGGCACCAGCAGAGATGGCCATCCCTACGGTGAGAAATGCCCATTACGATGAGCAAGTCAACAGGGTCAATAGGCTCCTTGACCTGGACCTGATAGATGAGAAACGACTAGCTGCACAGATGAGGATGGTGAATTACAAACAAAGGACCAAGGCATATCATGATAAGAGGGTCATCGAAGAGTATTCCAAGTAGGCGATTGGGTACTGAAAAATTGAAGCTACCGGACGAAAGGCGTAATGTAACAAGCTCTCCCCAAATTGGGAAGGTCCTTATATCATCACTCAAGTCATTCAAGAAGGGACCTACAGATTAAAGACCAAGGAGGGGAAGGACCTCAAGCATCCCTGGCACTCCGACAACCTTAGAAAATACTATCACTAGTCTAGTTTATTTTACAGTAGATTAGTTTCCTATTTCCTGTCTTTTAGTTTTGATTAGTTGATAGGATTGCAGTTAGTTGTAATCGCATTTCGCTTTATGAAAGCATCTCTTCCATGCGGCAACTATCAGACTCTTCATACGCAAGAGAAGATGAGGACCGCATCGCCCGACTCTTCTGTACAACACATCCTGTCAAGGGTCCACCTTGACTCAGGATACCAACAGCCAAGACCAAGGGACCTCCTTGGCCTGATGGCTTACAAACACATCCTGTCAAGGGTCCACCTTGACTCAGGATACCAAAAGCCAAGACAAAGGGACCTCCTTGGCCTGACTCAGGATACCAACAGCCAAGACCAAGGAACCTCCTTGGCCTGATGGCTTACAACACTTCCAGTCAAGGGTCCACCTTGACTCAGAGACTAATGCCCAAGACCGAGGACTTTCCTCGCCTAACGGCTTAACAAACCTCCTACCATGAGTCCACTTTGATTCAGGATTACAACATTTTACAGCCAAGGAAACCTTCCTCGGCCTAAATAACTTGAAGGCATAGTTAAAGCCGAGGAGTATTTCCTCGGCCTAACCACTTTGCCCAACATTTGGGAGCAAGGAACCTTCCTTGGATCCCAACTTCTTAAGTCTAGTGCCTCGGCCTAGCATACAAAAATATGAGCAAGTTATGGAAATAACATGAATCATGACAAAAGGATTTTCATTGATATTCAAAAAAAATTACAAGTCCTACCATCTATTACAGAAAACAAAAAAAAAAGAAGCTATCCTAAGACTGATGCACGTCATCAAAAGGCTTGTCCAGCCCGCCTCCGTGATAGTGCCGGGGAGGAAGGACCGTTTGTTCGGTGAAGGCATTAGTTTCCTCGGTCCCTCCTTCCACTCCTCGGCTTCTATGACCTCGGGCTCTTCAAAGATCCCGGATCGCCTCCACTGTGTCTTTTATATTGTCCTGGGACAACAGAGGCCGGCCTCCACACTTCCCTGCAAGCTTGAGCATCCTTGGCAGCCATTATCTCCAAGTTGCTTTCAGAATAGGGGACCAAGTGGTGGAAAGCCCTGACTTCCTCGGCATATTGATCCCTGCAAATTAGCTGGGCAACCTTATTGATGTCCAAACCGGTGGAAGGATCAGCCAAAATGCTCTGCCAAATGAAGATAGCCATCTTCAAACATAGTGGCCGTCGCTCGTCCACGGCCTCTGAAGGCCGAGCCGCCATCATCAATTCTTTGAAAGCCGAGCTCTCCTTGAACCGAGCAACGGCCTCTTCCTCCCTAGCCGGGAGGGTAGCTATCAATCCTCGGCACCGGCCTCGCCTTCCTCGGCCCTAGTTTGGACCGCGGCCTTTTCTTTCCTCGCCGTAGCAAGCTCTTCATTTTTCAGCCGGAGATGCTCCTCGGCTTTGATCCTCTCGTCCTCGGCCCTCTTCACCTCGGCCTCAACCTTGGCCTTGGCCGCCGCAAGCTCGGCATCCTTGGCCTCCAAAAGCTTAGCCAAGGAAGCCTTGTCTTTTCACTCTTCACTTGGGCGGCCTTAGCTTCGTTCAGGCGCCTAGTCTTCTTTTTGGCCAAAACGTTTTCATACGCCGTGACGGAAGCCAACTGAAAGAGAAATCATTATTAGAAAGGCAAACAAATATCAAGGGTAATAACCAAGAAAAGGGTTTACATTTACCTCGGCGATTAAGAGTCCCTTGTGGCAGAGCAAGGTATCTTCGTTGGGAGCCTCTTTACAAAATGCCTCGTAGGCGTCTTCGTCCATAGCCCTTTGAATGGGAGCTCGGCCCAATCTTACTAAGGGTCCCTCCCTCGCCAACAGGGGAAGTCCCTTAAGACGGGGGACGTTGAGGGACATGCTCTTGGCCAGCTCGTCGGCCTCCTCAACGGTCTTGATAGTTTGAATGGTTAAGGGAGGGGGAGCCTCAACATTGGGGGCCCCACTGACGCTTGCCCGTTTAGCTGCAGGCTCCTCGGCGCTAACAGCTGGCGTTCTCTTGGAGCCTGATCTCCTTTGGACGAGATTAGTTTCCTCGGCCGCCTCTTCCTCGGCATCAACATGGAGGCTATGCCCCTCTGCAGTTGATGGATTGGTTTGTTCGTCAGTCGCCGCTTCCTCGGCATTTACTTCCCCGTGTAATTTAAGGGGAAGGGGTTGGTCACCCTGGACATTGAGTACGAGATTACGGGCATTAGCCTCTTCCCTCCTTTCTACCAAAGCAGACTTCTTGCTCTGCTTCCTCTTCCTCTTCACTAGCTCTTGGGGACTTAGTCTCTCCATGGCTATAGCTTCTTCTTCTTCCTGCGTTAGATCTGCAAGGACGAGGAAAAAGAGTTAAAAACGAGCAGAGGTAACAAGCATTCAAAAAGTACCAAGTAAAAAAGATAAAACATTTACGTCCAACTATGTCGATTGCTTTCAAACATTGGTCCCGGGGACGTTCAGTCTTGCATGTAATGCAATCCTCATGGAACACCAAGCCGGGGTGAATTGTCCAGTCATTGAAGCGTCTCCCCCTCTTTACGGTGACAAGGGGAGATACCCCATCCTTCTTCCCCGGCATCAAACCCGCCTGTATATAATAATGGTCCGAGGACTCAACCACTGACCAATCAAGTACCCCCACCTCGGCAAATTCTTCTAGGCGTTTGATCAAGTCCTGGGTCCATTCATATTGTTGGACGGGAAAGGATGAAGTTGGACCTTTACAAGGAGACTGGAACTCCCATCCTTGGCGGCTCTCAACCCTTATAACATGGTTATCCCAGCCGGCAACTTTGCTAGACATAGGGAGGAGCAGCTTCGGTTTCTTGGACGCACTCTTAATGACGAGGAGCCAACTCTCCTTGACAAATTGAACATGGTAGAAATATCTAAAAGCTCCCATGGTCGGCTCGTACCCTAAGCTACGGCAAAGGACGATGAAGCTGACAAGGACCCGGGTACCATTAGCTCCTAGCATGGCCGGCACCGCCCTCACATCGTCTAAAAATTCGCAGATGAAAGGATCCAAGGGAAGACGAAGTCCCTGTTGAAATTGTTTGAAGTAAAAGTGGACAAAGTCTTGGTTATAATAAAAGTTGTCCTCTTCCTTCTTTGTCTTCAGCTCCATATGGCCCATATAAGTTAGCCTGTACTCAGCTTTGTCTACCCCGTATTTGGAGTACAACTTTTCCAACATGGGATCCCCGGCTCTTGGGGTCCTCTCTTGTCTTTGTCCTAATCCATGGCCTCCTCGTCCTCGGCCTCCTCTTCTTCGGGCCAAGCGGCCATCAGCTTGTGCTTCTTCCATGAAAGCATCAACTATTTGAGTAGACGAGGAGGGTTCTCCTTCTCTTCCCGTCATATCTGCATAAAGACGAGGAGACAAAATTAGTGACCTCGTCCATGGCTGATTTAGGACGGGGAAGGGAGATTCCCCTCCTCGTCATTTAATAAGGCCGAGGAGGGAGCCGTACCTCTCAGGCGCTCACGCATTTCGCGATCGTAGGCCGGGTAGAACAGCTCGATGTGCTCCATCATCTCAGCCCTATCCTCAAAAACTATAATGTTGGGTGAACCAGACTCAATCCTATCTATTCTTGTGGAATCAGGGTATTGGAGGAATAGACGAGTTCGACCATAACCTCTCAACTGCTTGCTTACCTCATCCAGAGTGAGCATCAACCATGGACCTCTCTCTCTACGATAGACCCTCAGATTTTCAGTATGATATCCATAACGGAATCGGGGAGAATGATCCCAAGAACGAGCCATTTCTAAGTGGAATCAAAAATGAAAGGGGGAGTTCATTCAATATTCATGAAAGTTCATATAAAATGCAAAGAAAACCAAAGATTTGAAGTTTTGAGAATTTATGAAGAAAAGCTCCATTCTTTAACAATGGTGGGTCATTTGTTCTTAGCATATTCCAGATTCATCACCAACAAACCCTAGAAAGAAGGAAATCGGAGTCAAAATGCACAAAAGGAAAGAGACTTCATACCTGAGTCTGGAGAAATTGAGGAAATCACAACAGGAAGCTAGCTCGCCGGAAACTGGGTTCGAACAAGATCAAGATCACCGGAATGCTTGTCGCCTGAAACCTTGTCACTCGCTCTCAAATATTTGAGGTTTGTAAAGAGTAAAATGAGAAGAATTTAGCTTTTTATAATCCCCCAATCGGGTTAAACCCATGGGTAAAGCTAAATTCCGGGTTTGGCGCCCCAAGAATTAAATGCAAATTGACGGTTTCGAGGCGTGACAAGACTGGGGGGCCCCAGAATGGCAACCGTCAGTTATACGAAGCGACGCCGAGAACACGTGTCAAACCCGTTCGTATTCCATATGACGAGGACGAGATGACTTTCTACTCGTCCTAATCCGAGCTAGAAAGTCGGGGGCCACTGAATAGTATAAACCGAGATACGAATATGGGTTTGCTCTAGCTGGGCCTAATTGAATTGGGCCATGAATATTATCTAAATAACCAAGTATCAGGGACGAGTAAGGTCTTCCTTGTATGACGAGGAACGTTTATCTCAGCCTTATGTCAACATGCTTGGGCCGTTATGCAGCAAGTGACGAGGAAAGAAAAGTTCTTACCTCGGCATTTCATCACCATGACGAGGAAACAAAATCATTTACCCCGGCATATCTCCGTGCCGGCCAATCTCCAAATGACGAGGAAGCAGAATCATTTACCTCGGTCTATTTGCCAAGGCCGAGGTAAAACATTTGTGTTCCTCGGCGTTCCGACTAGCAGGATATACAGTCCTTATACAACAAGGATTACACATTCATGATTCAATCAGGATTGTAACCAACTACACCAATCCAAGTCAAACAATGACTCCTTAACAGATGTAATTTTCTTAGGATTACATCTTATCTCTTCACAAGTTTATTTCAACATGAATCCTATTAATCCATTCCTATAAATACAAGCCCCATGGCTCATTATTAGGGAGGTGACTTTTTACATTGGGAAAACTATGTCCATTTGTTTTCTCATATACAAACCGTGAACTTACTCTCACGCCGGAGGGCCTTTAGCCGGATCCGCCCCGGCTTAGTTTACGTGTTTTCTCTTATTTTCAGGCCTTGCAATCACCGGAGCAATCATCGCTTGGATTTGGGCTGTTTTGACGATTTTGACATCATCAAGAGGGTAGAAGAGTTTAATGTTTTGTATAAAGTTGACCGAAGGAGGGCAATGCAACGAAATTAAAATAAACAAAATAAAATAGCAATTTCCCGAATCTCATAGATATATATAGGCAATAAAATAACCAAAAAATTAGTAATTATAGTAATGAAAATCTAAAACTTGTTATTAAAGTAGTTAAAACTAACATAAATTATTATTCAAAGTTGGTTCAAATTAACGTTAAAAAAAAGCGAAATTAACTTTTCAGAACGGAAGGAAGTATTTTCTATTGAATTTTGATTACGCAGCTCCAGTCAAAGTTGTGTGACATACATTGCTTTAGATATGAAACCTAATTGAATAGGATGAAAGGTCATATATTTGTGCCAACATGAGTTAAAGTCAAATATGTTTGGTTGTTTATCTTTTCAAGTTTCTACTAATTTAAGATTTATTTTGTTATTAAGTTGGTATAATTAGGTCTTAATTGTCTCATTGCCATATTAAAGAGGCAAAAATATCGATTTCTACTCTTAGTAGTTTTGTTTCTCTTGAAACCTAGCTAATGTAACTACCAACTTGCTCCAACTTTTAAGAAAATTAAAATGAAAAACAGGAAAAGTGATATAATTTGCTTCTATAGTATTTCACCTTGTATATTCTAAAAGGAAAATTGTAATAACCCAAAAATTTACGAGAATTATTTGGTAAATTGTTAAATTTTCATTTAGGCTTTTAGAGGGCCTAATATTATATTGAATTTCTAGAATTATATTATGTGGGTTAAATTATTTAGATGAGTTGGGCTTTGGTATTGGGCTTAGGTTTAGTAGAACCCTTTTATAAATAATCATTTTAAATAATTGTTTTAGTAATTAAATTGTTTCTTTAAATTAAATTATTTGAACTACCTTTTTAATAAAAGAATTGAAAGTAATGGGCTTGTTTAATTGGGTTAAGTAACCTTATGGGCTTAAAAAATTTAATTAGATTAGGATTAGAAAAATTCACCTAAATATACTCCCTCCGTCCCATAATACTTGACACACATTTCTATTTTGGGCGTCCCACTGATAAGTCACACTTCCTAAAATGGCAAAGAATATTTACTATTCCCTCCACTCATTCTCTCTCCTACATTATTTTAATACTCACAACACCATTATAATTTACTATTCTCTCCACTCATTCTCTCTCCTACTTAACTATCTACACTCACAACACATCAACCTTTTTACTTTTTCCTTAATTCCCGTGCGGAACAGTAACTGTGTCAAGTATTACGGGACGGAGGGAGTATATATATATTCTTTTAATACTTAGGGTTAATTTTATTTTTACAAACCAAGGAAATAGAGAGAGGAGAGGCGGCACCAGTAATTGCCGTGAAGAGAGAGGAAAGGCTGGGAGAGATTCTTTGTCTAGAGATTTCGTGAGACAGAGAGAAGAAGGTTGTGACTTGGAAGAAGAAAGCTTAGCAAATCAAAACCAAGGTAAGTATCGTTCGTCCAATAATTATTGTTCTTAAATTTAAAGTCTAGAAAATCCTAGAAACTCTTGAGATTAGATTGGAATTTTTATTATGAATATTGTTGATTAATTAAGAATTAATTTAAGGACATTATATTGATCGGATCATTGATTAATTTAAAACCTAATATTGATTAGGATTGAAAAACATGTTAAGAAAATTAGGTTGGACATAATATGCATGCTAGGGTTTATGATGATTGGAATTAGGGTTCATACCATAATATAATTGATTTATTTGGATTTGATCTAAAGTATTATGTTGGAACGGAGGGAGTATTTGTTAAAAAAAAATACTCCCTCCGTCCCACCAAAACTGATACTTATTTCCTTTTTGGTCCGTTCCACCAAAACTGATATTGCCCAAAATGGCAAAGAAATCTTCACTATTTACCCCACTCATTCTCTCTCCTATTTCACTTTTACACTCACAATATTCTCTCTCCTAACTATTCCTCCCACTCATTCTCTCTCCTATTTAATTCTTCATACTCACAACATTTTCTTTCACTTTTTCTCTCACTTACTTTTCCTTAATCCCCGTGCCCAGAAATTTGATATTAATGTTGATGGGACGGAGGGAGTATAGTGTTTGGTAAGTGTGTGCGTGAGTTTTATGTGTGTGTGTGTTGTAAGGATTTTGGTGTAAAAAATTAATTACAAATTGTTTTGGGTAAAATAATTGATATCAAAAAAGGTTTTGATTTTAAATAAAAGTGTTTTTGGTTAGAAATTTAACCAAGATTTAAAAGCTGAAAATCAGTTTCCAAAACCCTAGTGACCCAAACTGAAAATCTAGAAATTAGGGGCTGTTTTGTAAATCCTGAAAGTTAGGGGACTGTTCTGTCATTTCTGAAAAATGAGGGACTGTTCTGTAATTTTTGAAAGTTGAGGAACTGTTTTGCAAAAATCTGAAAGTCAAAGGACTTCTTTGTAATTTTAGAAAGTTAAAGGACCTTGTTGCAATTATGAAAACTAAAGAGATTTTTCTGAAAATAAGAAAACCTAAAGGGACCTTTTTGAGAGTAATGAAAAGTCAAAAGACATTTAGGAAATTATTTAAAAAATGGAATTGATCCTAGAAACCCTAGGGATGTTTTGATGACATTATTAGGATATTAGTTAACCATAAAAAGGAGTTAAGTATAATAACTCATAGGTTAACCAAGTGGATTAAAAGGTACTAAGTAGATAGAAGTTAATTGTACCTAAGGTTGAGATTTCGCTTTGCATGATTGTAGATTCGTGCGCGTGGAGTATTTTTGAAAGTACTATGCAACGCTAAGGTAAGGGATTATACATCTTTAAGTTAATTAATTTCTGCTCCGTTTCATTGTTTAGGTTTCCGCATATTTCTTAGCGATGTACGTTTTTTTGTACGTAAAAGGCGGCTTGCTCAGCGTCGGCTTATTTGTTTTTGACTCCCTCGTTTACCGTTATTTGCTAATCTTTTGTTATTCGTTTGCTATATCGTCCTTTTGGTTTCGTAAATACATAATTTTGTTGTTATTGTGAAAGTTCGTATTCTGTATAAAAAAATGAATTTTTATATGATGTGATTTTTGTTCCATTAATGATCACTAAGTTAGACAACCTGCTTCGGCGGGGTATATTTGATATTTTGGCCTTCGGACAAACTTAGTTCACCGCTTCAATGTAGTAGTGGTGGAGTGTTCCGGATACACTGTTTAGGACTCTGCGGAGTCAACCTTTGTGCTCCTTGTGGGCTTTTGTTCCCTTTATGGGATTTTGGTTTTATAAGGTCAGTGGACCACTTATGTGATCATGATGTCTGTGAATGATTTGATTATCTACAGCTGGTATGGGACAGTTGTAGATAACTAGATCATTCGAGTCAACTTTGTTCAGCTTATCAGTCCTTTGAATTTCCTTATAATCTGTGAGTGGTTTAGTTAGTTAAAGCTGGTATGGGACAGTTTTAAATAAGTAAACCATTCAAGTCAATTTGAATCGATTTCGTCATCATTTGGAACTCCAAAATATTTGTTAACTCAGTTTGTGAAACCAGTGAGATTTTGAAAGACATGTGATTTGAGAATTTGTTAAATAATGATTTCGAATTTGTACTTCATTATGTCTTCGATTGTTATTTGAAAATTGTATCGTTTGATATTCCTTCAGGTCAACTCCTCCTTAGTAACCGGAGGGGTTGTATATGAACTTACTGGGCATTGTTCGCTCACCCTTTCATTTTTTTCTTCTTCCAGATTTCATATAGGAAGAATGTGAAACGGTTCGGGAGCACCTTATAAGGAGTTCAAGGATCGTTTTTAGCTTATTTCATTTTAGTCTCTTTAGTTAGTTATTTCAGTTATTTGAAAGTTGTAAGACTTTAAAGATTGTGTTGAGCTGGTGGATTGTACTAGCCGTTGAAATTATTACTGTTGTCCGCATTTAAGTTATTTCAAATTGTAGTTAGTGTTTTAATTATGGTTTTAGTAGCCGTTGAAGGTTATTTTGTTATAAATTAAGCATTATTATTGTTGTGGAAATTCGGGGTCGTTACAGTTGGTATCAGAACTTTGGCTTTAGATCTTTGGGAGTTTAGGATGTATGAGCATAAGTTTGATTTGAGCCTTTAGATCTTTGGAAGTTTGAAATGTGGAAGGATAAGTTTGATTTGAGCCTTAGGTTTGACCTCAGTGTCATTATTGTAGTATTTAGTGTAGATTGATATGATAAGATTAGTTGCTTCATCGAATTATGAAAGTTTAGAGGACTAAACTTCTTTTAAGGGGGTAAGAATGTAATAACCCAAAAATTTACGAGAATTATTTGATAAATTGTTAAATTTTCATTTAGGCTTTTAGAGGGCCTAATATTATATTGAATTCCTAGAATTATATTATGTGGGTTAAATTATTTAGATGAGTTGGGCTTTGATATTGGGCTTAGATTTAGTAGAATCCTTTTATAAATACTCATTTTAAATAATTATTTTAGTAATTAAATTGTTTCTTTAAATTAAATTATTTGGACTACCTTTTTAATAAAAGAATTGAAAGTAATGGGCTTGTTTAATTGGGTTAAGTAACCTTATGGGCTTAAAAAATTTAATTAGATTAGGATTAGAAAAATTCACCTAAATATATATATATATATATATATATATATATATATATATATATATATATATATATATATATATATATATATATATATATATATATATATATATATATATATTCTTTTAATACTTAGGGTTAGTTTTATTTTTACAAACCAAGGAAATAGAGAGAGGAGAGGCGGCACCAGTAATTGCCGTGAAGAGAGAGGAAAGGCTGGGAGAGATTCTTTGTCTAGAGATTCCTTGAGACAGAGAAGAAGGTTGTGACTTGGAAGAAGAAAGCTTAGCAAACCAAAACCAAGGTAAGTATCGTTCGTCCAATAATTATTGTTCTTAAATTTAAAGTCTAGAAAATCCTAGAAACTCTTGAGATTAAATTGGAATTTTTATTATGAATATTGTTGATTAATTAAGAATTAATTTAAGGACATTATATTGATCGGATCATTGATTAATTTAAAACCTAATATTGATTAAGATTGAAAAACATGTTAAGAAAATTAGGTTGGACATAATATGCATGCTAGGGTTTATGATGATTGAAATTAGGGTTCATACCATAATATAATTGATTTATTTGGATTTGATCTAAAGTATTATGTTGGAACGGAGGGAGTATTTGTTAAAAAAAATATAGTGTTTGGTAAGTGTGTGCATGAGTTTTATGTGTGTGTGTGTGTGTTGTAAGGATTTTGGTGTAAAAAATTAATTACAAATTGTTTTGGATAAAATAATTGATATCAAAAAGGTTTTGATTTTAAATAAAAGTGTTTTTGGTTAGAAATCTAACCAAGATTTTAAAGCTGAAAATCAGTTTCCAAAACCCTAGTGACCCAAACTGAAAATCTAGAAATTAGGGGCTGTTTTGTAAATTCTGGTAGTTAGGGAACTGTTCTGTCATTTCTGAAAGATGAGGGACTGTTCTGTAATTTTTGAAAGTTGAGGGACCGTTTTGCAAAAATCTGAAAGTCAAAGGACTTATTTGTAATTTTTAGAAAGTTAAAGGACCTTGTTGCAATTATGAAAACTAAAGGGATTTTTCTGAAAATAAGAAAATCTAAAGGGACCTTTTTGAGAGTAATGAAAAGTCAAAAGACCTTTAGGAAATTATTTAAAAAATGGAATTGATCCTAGAAATCCTAGGGATGTTTTGGTGACATTATTAGGATATTAGTTAACCATAAAAAGGAGTTAAGTATAATAACTCATAGGTTAACCAAGTGGATTAAAAGGTACTAAGTAGATAGAAGTTAATTGTACCTAAGGTTGAGATTTCGCTTTGCATGATTGTAGATTCGTGCGCGTGGAGCATTTTTGAAAGTACTATGCAACGCTAAGGTAAGGGATTATACATCTTTAAGTTAATTGATTTCTGCTCCGTTTCATTGTTTAGGTTTCCGCATATTTCTTGGCGATGTACGTTTCTTTGATACGTAAAAGCTGACCTCGCGTCAGTATTTGTTTTGACTCTCTCGTTTACCGTTATTTGCTAATCTTTTGTTATTCGTTTGCTATATCGTCCTTTTGGTTTCGTAAATACATAATTTTGTTGTTATTGTGAAAGTTCGTATTCTGTATAAAAAAATGAATTTTGATATGATGTGATTTTTGTTTCATCAATGATCACTAAGTTAGACAACCTGCTTCGGCGGGGTATATTTGATATTTTGGCCCTCGGGCAAACTTAGTTCACCGCTTCAATGTAGTAGTGGTGGAGTGTTCCAGATACACTGTTTAGGACTCTGCGGAGTCAACCTTTGTGCTCCTTGTGGGCTTTTGTTCCCTTTATGGGATTTTGGTTTGATAAGGTCAGTGGACCACTTATGTGATCATGATGTCTGTGAATGATTTGATTATCTACAGCTGGCATGGGACAGTTGTAGATAACTAGATCATTCGAGTCAACTTTGTTCAGCTTATCAGTCCTTTGAATTTCCTTATAATCTGTGAGTGGTTTAGTTAGTTAAAGCTGGTATGGGACAGTTTTAAATAAGTAAACCATTCGAGTCAATTTGAATTGATTTCGTCATCATTTGGAACTCCAAAATATTTGCTAACTCAGTTTGTGAAACCAGTGAGATTTTGAAAGACATGTGATTTGAGAATTTGTTAAATAATGATTTCGAATTTGTACTTCGTTATGTCTTCGATTGTTATTTGAAAATTGTATCGTTTGATATTCCTTCAGGTCAACTCCTCCTTAGTAACCGGAGGGGTTGTATATGAACTTACTGGACATTGTTCGCTCACCCTTTCATTTTTTTCTTCTTCCAGATTTCATATAGAAAGAATGTGAAACGGTTCGGGAGCACCTCATAAGGAGTTCAAGGATCGTTTTTAGCTTATTTCATTTTAGTCTCTTTAGTTAGTTATTTCAGTTATTTGAAAGTTGTAAGACTTTAAAGATTGTGTTGAGCTGGTGGATTGTACTAGCCGTTGAAATTATTACCGTTGTCCACATTTAAGTTATTTCAAATTGTGGTTAGTGTTTGAATTATGGTTTTAGTAGCCGTTGAAGGTTATTTTATTATAAATTAAGTATTATTATTGTCGTGAAAATTCGGGGTCGTTACAAAAATAACTAGTAGTAAGTAGGGGGTAAATGGTTCGGTTAGGTTCGGTACTGGTCAATTTACAAACTGAATCATTAGTTATCGGTTTATTTTTCGATACGAACCATCCATAAAAACTTTTAAACTGACTCAAACCAAACCGATATAATCTGATTCGATTTGGTTCAAGTCGCAGTTCGGTTATATGGCTCAAACCACAGTCCAAACCGTGGTTCACACTACACTTCAGACCGCAATTTAGACTGTGGTTCAGGCCACTCTCATTATCAAATTTGTTTAAAAAATTTCGTGATCACGTAGGAAGAGCGAGGGATCCGGGAGTTCAAGAGAAAAGTCGAAGGACGAGAGAGGTTAAAGAAAGAGAGAGACACCAAAGGAAGGAAACACATTGTACAATGACAACCGTATAAAGAACTTTGTTAGTTAGGCGTAGCAATGAAAATAACAAATGATGAAACTTATATTGAATAAGATGCAAAATGGAAGTTATAATTAGTCTGATGTACGTAATGTTGGTTTTTTTAATTGATATAACGGTAAATATTACTTTTACTACAAATATGTGGTATGTGATTTGCAAATTTCTGAAATCAAATCGAAACATTCATTTTTAAAAATCAAACCAAACCGTATGATTTGGTTTGATTTGATCTTAAACCACAACCCACACCCCTAGTAGTAACTAATAACGATAATGTTTTATAGCATTTTGCTAAGAAAAAAAAAAGAAGATGAAAATTACTGTTACCTTCTTATGAATTATAATCTCAAATTTTGATTTAAATTGGTTTATCCGATTGAATTTTTGATATAAAAATATGAAAAAAATTAATTATTTTAATATCATTTCAAATAAATTTTACCGTTAATATTTTAATGATGTATAAACAATATTTTATAATTTATGAAAATAGATAAGGTTTAAATAAATTTTGATGAAAATTTTAATTATTTTTATAAAATACGAAAATAATTACTATTAATGTATTTAATGGTGGATCAATATTATTTTTTATAATTTCATGAAGATATTTAAAATTTTAGTCTGATCCAAATTATTTTATGATATTATTTTGGGACAATTAAAAAATAAATCACTGATGAAGTGAAATGCTTTCTACTAACTCATTAGGGAGGTGAACATAAAAAACAAAAAAGGAAGAAAAATCAAGTTTATTTAAAGAAAAATCAAGTTGTCTACATAAAAAATGATTGTATAAAGTCAACTGTTTGGTAAACTAAACAAAAAGTTAATTACAGAAAGTAATGAATGTCAACTACATAATATCATTGGCTGTGCCTGTCTCGAGTACTTTCCCTTTTAGTGATAAAAATTAAGTTTCATATACTTCCTTCGTCCCGATCCAAATGTCTTTAAATGGTTCATGCACAGAAATTAAGAAAAGTAATGTAGAAAAGAGAAAAAGTTAAAAAGTATTTACAACAATGACAAAAACTCACGGCATGAGATGATGTGAAGGACATGAAGTGTACAACCATGACATCTCACATTGGCACCCATGACTTTTCTTTGTTTTATTTTGGCAGATGACACTCACGACAGCAAGAGAAAAAAGAAAATCAAGGCAATTGAACAATTAGAGGGCAATACGTGTCAAACATTTGAAATTAATTTTTTCAACAAAAATTGCAATTGACATATTAAAAATAATAAAAATACAAGAATATTGAAAAAACTACCATTATTAATATTTTATCACTCACTATAATTAAAAAATAAAAATATTAATAAAATAAAATAATTAATTATAATGAAATTTATAATTAATTATTTATATAGTACAATAATTAATAATTATTTATAGTAGTAATAAATATAATATAAATGAGTAGGAAAGAGAAAATATGGTGGGATATAATAAAAAGTAGGAGAGAGAAATTGATGACTTTTGTCATGAATGAAGATAAAATTGTTTGGAGTTGTGTTATTGATGACTGATGATGTGGAACTGAGTTGGAGGAGAGAGGAATGGCTTTGAAGTAGCATGCATACTGATGCTCTAAATGTTGTGAGTATGAAAAGTGATGTAGGAAAGAGAAAGTGGGGTAGGAAATAGTTAGTTGATATTTATTGTGAGTATGACAAGTGGGTCCCACAAATAAAAAAGTAATAAAAACCTTTTCTTTTTTGGGTTAGGACATTTTAAATGGGACACCCGAAAAGAAAAGTTGGGACACTTCGGCCGGGACGAAGGGAGTATATTTTTTCTCAAATAATTCATTTTTAAATTATTAATTCCAAAATAACAAAATTTTGAAATTATATATTGTCCAAAATGATCTTTTCTTAAAACTCGCTACACGATTTAGAGAGTTTATTATTAGATTCGCTTAATCTCGCTAAACCAAGTAGCAAGTCTCTTTTTTAATAAATAAAAAAAAACATCGTAATTATAATAATTATGTAATTAGATAACTCGCTAGATAATGTAACGAATTTAAGCGAAAACGAAACTCACTACATGTTGTAGCGAGTTTAAACGAAACACACTTACCTCCGGAGGTTGTTACGGGTTGTACATATTAATAAAAAAAACAAGTAAACAGTAAGAATAAGCCATTGTCATATCCATCAACATCCAACATTGTTCATTATTGAATTTCGCCATTGTAAGTATTGATCAACATACAATCTTGTTCATCCTTCATTACTCCTCTTATTTTTCTTGAAAATTAGGATTTATTCGAAAATAGGGTAATTGAAATAGAGAAAAAATTAGGGTTTTTGAACTCAATTTTTGATCAACTGAAATCATTTTGTTAACTGTGTTATTGTTGGATGAAAATATATTGTTCATTTTGCCTATTTTTACTTTGATTTTGAACAATTTTTTCTTGAAAATTAGTGTTGTAATTGAAATAGACAAATATTAGGATTTTGAATTCAATTGGTGGTTGAACATACCAAAAGTGCCAAGATGGGCTAAGCAAGTAAAGCCCAATCACAAGCAGCCTTGGCCATCACATTCTCAATGAGGCTGACCCAATCAGAACAAGGCCCAAAGCCCATCTCTTGTATCAGTCGACTAAGCCCATGGTCCGACCTACCAGGTCCCGACCTAACTTAGTCCGACCTCATGATCCAAATCACAATTCGGGTACGAACCATGCTCTGCAGACGGTCGGGTCGACCATTCCACGAGTGGCGACCTCGACCTAAATCAACAAGTGACGACCTGACACTTGCCGGCGTATTTGGTTGAACAATTCTCATAACCACATCCCTACAAATCAGGGGCCGTTATAGACACGTTCCCACAATCAAATGCTTCTTGCTACAATCTCGGAGCACATGTCGCCTCCCCAAAAATACACCACTCTTGTCTATAAATACTTCATCACTACCAAACGGTGAAAGGTAAGCGCCATTTTGTTATACGAATTCCATATTCAATACATTTTGAGCTTTATACAAGCGTGATCTTACTCTCACGCCCGGCGTCTTCGCCGGAGACACATCCGGCTAGTCGTGGGTTACGATTTCAGGTCGAGGAGCCAGGTGATCGGTCTGCCACGTGGAGGAAGATTGATAAGCACAATTCTGCGGCATCGGTTTGGTTCCATTCTTGCGGAATCGTGCTTTAAACTTGACCTCGAAAACTCTATCAACCTGCAACAATGGTGACTTGGAAGGACACGTATCAGAGGCTTCACTTGGGCATGAAGAAGTGAACAACAACAACATGAACGCAAACGCCGAGAACCTTAACTTGCCTCCTCCCCCACCGAATCGTCCCCATGGTAGGGCCACACGCTCTACCGGTGTCGTTGATGGCGAGGGATTGCACGACACAAGGAGAGGGAAAAGGCATATGGATGGGCAAGGAGTTCCACCTCCTCCAAAACGTCCAGTTTGCTCGAGGTGAATGTGGGAAACGGGGCGAGCCCCTCCACCAACCCCATGAGCAAGAAGGAGATGATGTTGGAGCGAGCTCGGATTACGGCCGACTTGATAGCCATGGAAGAGGCGGAAACGGGCGACGTGCGCTGCGAAAGAGTGGCACGTACTCGGGTCTCTAATGGACAACGAGACCCGGGAGTGCTAGGCCAAATGAAGGTGTGGGACAAAATGGTGAGGACAGGATAGTTCGTCGAGCTCCCACTATTGTTCACGTGCCCGATAACGATTTAAGGGCTAGCCTCAGCGAAACTTGAGGAGCGGGAGGCTCAATCGGTTGAGGACTCAATTGCGGCCAATAGAAACGAGACGGGTTTCGCCGGCTAGGGCGCAGAGGTCGGGATCTCATAGAGACGACGGGAATGGGCGCGGAGTCGCTGTAGGAGGAAAGGCGCGGTCGCCACATGGAGATAACGGGCGCGGGTCGCCATCGAGTGCGAGAGGCGCGGGTCGCCTCAAAGAAGTAACGAGGCATAGATCTCCGGTAAGATCGAGAGGACCAATTCCCACGGGGACGAAGGAGTAGGCGGTGACTCCCCCTAGAAGTGAAGGCCGGAAGTCAAATGTTGCGCCCCCTCCCGGGAGATGAAAGACCCGATGCTAGGGAATGGCTATTGATGAAAAAGAAGTTCGAACAATGGGAGGAGGAGAAGAAAAGGAGGCTGGAAAGGTCGAACGAATTGACTTTGCTCTTCGACCTTTATCCAAAGAAATCGAGAGATAGTCGACCTCCTCCTACTTTCGGGTTGCCACTTACGGAGAAGTATTCGGGGTCGACCAATGCAAGGAGTCATATAGCACATCTGGAGGCCACCATGTGTTTTGTCGCCAATGAGGACGACAATATGTGCAAAGCCCTCCTAAGCACACTCAGCTGGGGCAGCCTTAACTTGGTTCAACGGTCCGCGCGGGTAGCATCAATACTTGGACATGCTTCGAGACAAAGTTCTTGGATCGATTCTCGGCTGCGGGAGCTCGGAAGATGGCTGTCACCGATCTGAATAACTTGGTGCGGGCGAAGAATGAAAGCTCCATGAGCTACTTCACCAAGTTTAAGGAAATGGTTGATAAGATAGAGGAAGACCTCACCGATAGGGAAGTCATTAATTGCTTAGAAACGGTATTTCCTCGGCGGACATGGATTATGAACTCACGGTTCGTACGGTAACAACTCGACGGGAGTTGTTTGAGAAGGTGTATAATGTCGCTCTTCTTTGAGGAAAGGAAAGAGAAAAAGAATGGTAAAAGCCCCGAGGTGGAGGTCGGCGATGATAAAAGGACTCCAGCAAGAACGGAGGAAATAATAAAAATGGAAAGAACGAGGACTAGGGCAACGAGAGAAAGTGCCCGAGGCTTTCACTCCCCTTACGGTGAGTCGAACGAAATTATGAATGCCGTCGAGTGGCTCCTCCGGTCCCAATGAATCCGAGGCAACAAGTTTAGGAGGGACAACGGCAAATATTGTGACTACCACAAAGACATGGTCATCTCACGAGAGGATTGTTTGGGTTTGAAGCGCATTATACAAAGAATGGTCGACCGGGGAGGCTCGCGCTTATGTGAAAAGGCCTCGAAGCCGGTGGAGCGAGCAGCCGGCGGAGTGGACGGCAAGGGCCGAGCGGCCTAGATTGAACACAGGGGTCATTACGAGCAAGCAAGCAACACGGCCATCAAGCACAAAATCTTCCAACTCAATAAGGCTCCCATGTGCCTCCAAGAAGAGAAGTCGAGAGATGAAGCAATCGGCTTCTTCCCCCACGAATTGGCTACTAACATGGCGGCTAGAGAGCAAGTTCTCGTCATCCCGAGAGTCTCATAGACGGATGTACGACGAGCGAGACTCTTAGTCGACACGGGGGCTGCGAGGATATTTTGTTCTACAAAACTTTTAAAGAAATGGGTCTTAATGATGAGCAGTTGGAGAGATATGATGGTAGGTTGGAGGGCTTCACCAATCATCGAGTTGATGCAAAAGGCAAGATAGAGCTCGATGTCGACCTAGGCCAACACCCCCTCAGGATCGTATCAAAGGTACAATTTATAGTAATTGATGTAAATAGTGACTATGCCGCTATACTTGGTATCCCAGGTCAGGTCGCTCTTGGAATGGTGGCATCGATCCCTCATCAGCGAGTCAAGTTCCCTACACCCCATTTGGAGTAGGGTGTGTACAAGGCACGGCTCGAGCCTACCTTGATCATGTTCTCGAGAGAAAGAAAGAAAAGGGAATTGGAAATCGAGGCTATGAGATGGTTATTTAAAGTTGTCTCAATCGAGTCACCAAAACTACCGGTGTCAGCAATCACCGACGTGGAAGAGTCGACCTATCGCTCAAATGACGAAGTCATGCTTGAGTCGACACGTCACTCTAACACCACCGAGGTCGATTCGAGATGTAGTTATGGTCGACCAAGTCATCATAGGCAACCTATGCCTCGGCTCGACAATAACTCGGGGGCCACCACCACCACCGGCGAGGTTGCGGACAAGTTAGATGATATGATAGCGAAGAAGCTCCACATCGAGGGCCGAGGAGAGACAAAGGGTTAAGGAGATAATCATTGAGACTCTACAATTCGGGGATGGACCGAGCTAGAAGGCGTGGATGAGCTAGAGTCGGTAATCACCAACCTTTCTTACCCCGACCAAAAAATTCGGATTGGGAAGCGGCTATCGGTTGAGGAGCGAGCGAGAAATCATCGAGCTACTCAAGGAAAGTAATGATGTCTTTGCATGGAGGGTAGAAGACATGAGGGAATCAAGGAGGAGGTCGGCTTCACGGTGGAAGTCAACCCGACCATAAAGCCTAGACCCCAAAAATTGAGAAGCTTTGCTCGCGACAAGGAAGAGGCCATAAAAGCGAGGTACAAAAACTTTTGAATGCGGGGATAATCAAAGAGGCCACTCATACAACGTGGTTGGCCAACGTGGTCATGGTGAAGAAATCAAACGGCAAATGGCGGATGTGTGTCGACTTCACCACTCTCAATCTTGCTTGCCCCAAGGACGGCTATCCCCTTCCTAGAATCGACAAGCTAGTCGATTCCATTCTTTGTCACTCAACCCTCGGCTTCCTCGACGCTTACTCGAGGTTACCACCAGATTAAGATGCATGAGGATGACATAATCAAGACGGCATTTCAAGCGGTTGGAGGCATCTCTTTGCTGACATGATGCCATTTGGATTGAAGAATGCGGGGGCAACTTATCAAAGGATGGTGAACAAAGTCTTTGCTTCTCAAATTGGCCGAAACATGGAGGCCTACGTCGACGATATGGTCATCAAAACAAAGGCGGACGTCACGTGGTCGACCTAAAGGAAACGTTCGCCAATTTAAGAGCAAACGACATGAAGCTCAACCCTAGCAAGTGTGTATTTGGTGTAGGCTCTTTGGAAAGTTCCTTGGGTTCATGGTATCTCAGCGGGGTATAGAAGCTAATCCGAGAAAAAATCAAGGCTTTAGTCGACATGAAGGCTCCCACCGGTGTCGAAAGAGATGCGGCGACTTAACGGAAGGGTAGCGGCTCTTGGTCGTTTCATATCAAAGTCGGCGAGAGAGGTCTCTCCCCTTCTTCAAAGCATTGAGGGGACGAAAAGTTTTGAATGGACGGCCGAATGTCATTCGTCGTTCCAACGGTGAAGGATTACCTCGCTACTCCACCTCTCTGAGTAGCCCGACCATTTGGTGAAACTTTGTTTGTGTATTTATCCGTGGGAGATAAATCGGTGGCGGCGGTTTTGGTTAGAGAAGATGAGGGGTTTCAAAAGCCGGTATACTACATCGGCAAGGCCCTATCGAGATGTGGAGAGCGAGATACTACAATCTTTGAGAAGGTCGCACATGCCCTAGTCGTGGCTTCAAGGAAGGTTGCGAGCTTATTTTACAGCTCATCCAATTGTGGTTCTTACAAATGCTCCCCTAAGAAAAATTCTTCACAAGCCAGGAGAGTTCGGGTCGACTTCTCAATTGGTCAATTGCCCTTCTTGAATTTGACATTGAGTATCGACCTCGAAAGGCGTTGAAGGCTCAAGCTCTAGGCGACTTCTTGAGTCGAGCTTACGTTCACCAAGGAAGACGACGAGCGGCGAGCTCCAAAGAGAAGGCTAAAGGGAAGGAGTTAGAGTCCCAGTCGCCGTGGTCTACTGACGATTGTTGGAAGGTCTATTCGAGACGGATCGGCAACTAAGAATAGCGATGGAGCGGGGATAGTGCTAATTGAACCGAGAATGCAGGACGGTATACGAGGAGTCATTAAGGTTCAAATTCGATGCTTCCAACAACCGGGCCGAATATGAAGCTTTGATAGCGGCTATAGAATACGCCAAGTGTTTTGGAGCGACTAAGATCATGGCCTCTTGTGATTCACGGTGATAGTCGGCAGGTCGGGCGAGTACGAGGTACTTAGTGCCACAGCGATCAAATCTGCGACCTGGTGAAGGAAGCTGATAAAAGATTTGGAATTACAGGAGATTCAAAGAATTGGACGAGAAGACAATGAGCTAGGCGACCTCCTCTCGAAGTTAGCCACTTCGGATGAACCACATGATGAACCTATCTCCTTCCTCGAAAGTCCGGCCTATGAAAGAGTAAAAATTCAATGCATAGATGATCCCTCAAGAAATTGGACTCGGGAGAAGTGTTGGATCGAGGAAATGAAGGCATACATAGAAAGTGGAGAGGCTGCCGGATGACGAGAAGAAGGCTCGAGCTATCAAAAGAAAGCTCAGGTATGTCATTCAAGGAGGCGACTGTTCGGAAGATCTTATACTCGACCATTACTAAAGTGCATCCACCCTCGAGAGGTCGCCCTATTGATACACGAAGTACATAGTGGAATTTGTGGTGGACACCGGGGGCGGGACTCTTGGCGACAAGTTAATCACTTTGGGGTACTACGGCCACACATGAGGCGGACACTCACAACTTTGTTCGGCAATGTGATCAATGCCAAGGTTTGCCAACCTTCCCCATGTGCCTACAACGGAGCGAGACTCACTGTGATCGCGGCTTGGCCATTTGACATGTGGGGCGTCGGCACGATTGGACCCTTCCCTCCCGCAGGAAGCTGCAAGTATGTGATCGTCGCCATAGATTACTTCACTAAATGGGTTGAGGCCAAACCATTAGCTCGCATCACGAGAGGAAAATGCTATCAACTTTATTCATGACTTCATTTGGTGTCGGTTTGGTTTTCCTCGAGCTATAGTGTCGACAATGGTTTACGGTTCTCCCGGACCTTGAAGCGAGAGATGAAGCGAGTTGGAATCAAACATTGGAAATCTTCGTCGCCTATCCTCAAGGAAATGGCCAAGGCGAGGCGGCAAATAAACTTGTTCTATCTTCGCTCAAGACGGGACTCGTAGGTCGACGTAACAATTGGTTGGACGAACTCCCCCTTGCTCTTTGGGCGTCCGTACAACCACTCGGGGGCCTACGGAAACCCCTTTTGCTCTCACATATGGGTCGGAGGCCATGGCACTGCGAGCTCGAGATTCCCCCTTTGCTAGAGTGACTTTCTTCAATCAAGAGCAAAATGATACCAATAGATTGATCGACTGGATCTAGTCGACGAGAAGCGAGAAACGACCTACCTCCGAATGGTCAACTACAAGCGGCGAACTAAGAGCTACCACGACAAGAAGGTCAAGGCAAGGTCGTTCCAAGTTGGAGATTATGTGTTGAGAAAGATCGAAGCAACGGGTAAAAGGACCCGAGCGAACAAGCTATCTCTAGCGGGAAGGTCCACTATGTAGTCACTCGAGTCGTCAAGGAAGGAACCTACATGATAGCTCATCCCGGAGGTGACGAGTTGAAACATCCTTGGCATGCTACTCACCTCATCAAATACTACTTCTAGTTTTCGGTTTCAAAGTTCAAGCTTGTGTTAGCTCTAGTTTCAAGTTGATGTAAACATGTTTCCTACTTCAATAAAAAGCGCAGTTTAGTCGATCAAACATAGTGTTACACCAATCCCAATGAGCTCGACTCTTAGTCAGCTTCGATTTAACAAGCTCGATTCTTAATCAGCTTTGTTCATTTAACAAGTCCGACTCTTAGTCGACTTCGTTCCAACAAACTCGACTCTTAGTCAGTTTGTTATAATTAGCTCGATTCTTAATCAGCTTAGTTCATTTAACAAGTCCGACTCTTAGTCGACTTCGTTCTAACAAACTCGACTCTTAGTCAGTTTGTTCTAATTAGCTCGATTCTTAATCAGCTTTGTCCATTTAACAAGTCCGACTCTTAGTCGACTTCGTTCTAACAAACTCGACTCTTAGTCAGTTTGATCTAATTAGCTCGATTCTTAATCAGCTCTACTATTTTAATAAGTCCGATTCCTAATCGATTTCGCTCTAAGTAACTCGACCCTTGGTCAGCTTAAATAGTTTGAACAGATTAGATTTATAATCAATCTCGTTCCAAAAGTTAATCAAGTCTGAGGTCGACCAAAGCATCATAGAGTCAGGACGACCTCAAACTTAAGATAAGTCGTTGCCCTACTAAATCTAACTCGACACTTACATCCAAGCATATAACATGCGAGAAAAGAGAGGTCAGTTACGATTAAACATAATTAAGTCTCCCAAAGTGGGCCAAGACTTATTTAATTAAAACTACAAAAGTACTATGCCTCCCAAAAAATAGGGCCCAGGCATCTAAGTATTCATAAAACCACAAAAAAACAAGAAATGTTTGGGACTTGTTCATTACATAGCCATCAATTTCAAAGTTCAATCTGTGGGATTACTTTCAACTTGACCACTGGTAGCCGCTTGCTCGTCTACAGTTTCCTCCTGCTGGGGGCCAATTGGTTTACCCGACTCAGAAAACCCACGCCTTGGAGTATCACCATCAAGGCCGGTGAATCGGGCTCCTCGAGTTCGGCCGGGATGGTGTTAAAGTTAACCTTTTCGATAGCGGGGAGGGTCCCAGGTGCTGCCTCTGCTTCTTCATCATCTTTAATTATAAGCTCCGAGGTCATTATCATTGTATGGCACCAAGAGTGGCCTTGGCGGCTGCCGTGTTATAGGGATCCTCGAAGCCCATTGAGCTAGTTGTTCGATTGATATATTGACAGAGGGATCTACTATTATACGTCGAGCCATATGAGCCCGACCCACATGGAAGAACCCCTAGCCTCTTTGGTAATATGGGCGTGCGGCTCATCACTATCTTTATAAGCCTTAACGGCATCCTCCTTTGCGGCCCTCACGGCGGCGGCTAAGTCCGCCCCCATTGAGCTCGAGCGGCATCCAACTCTTCTTGTTTCTTGGCGAAGTGACGGGCACCTCCTCCAGCTGTTGAGTCGCCGATGCCGGATCAGCAGCTAACTTATTCTTTTCCTCCTTGAGGGCTGCGAGTTCCTTGGTAGCTTCTCCCAACTGGCCCCAGGCTTCTTCTTTGGCCTTTATTTCGTTGTCTTTGACAAGCTTCAAAGCTTCATACGAGTTGTCTAAGTCTGAGTGCTCTTCCTTCAAGTTTTTGAGCTCCTCCTTCAACGTAGCGTTGGCTTCTTTCGGTTTCCCCACCTTGGCGTTCTCCTCCTCCGGCTTCTTCAACTCTGCATTCTTCTTAGTCGGCATGGACTTGGCTAGCTTCTCCTGCTCCTCGGCGGCCTTCCCGGTAAGTAGTAGCCGGGTCAATCATGGCAAGGGAATGAAAGGAAGAGTGGGAGGAAGGGGTTAGATCGACAGACACAAATGGAGACATGGAACAAACGAGCAAAATAAAGTTAACAACACAAGAAATTGCCGAAGAGTTACCTCGGAGGAAGCTAGCCCGACCCTAGCTCTGCGAGGCCACGGAGTTAGAGGTTTCTTGGTGAACTCCATGATCAAATCCTGGTCGGCACCCCTTCGACCACGGCACATCCATACTCCGGCTCACGGGTACTCCTGGCCAAGCGGTTGATCTGGTCGAAGGAGCCACATCACTTAGCTCGTCAACACGAGGCCCGGATCGGCTCGGCATAAGAAACACGGACGGGAGAAAGTGGGGACTCCTAACTTCATTCTCTATCGGCTCATTAGCGTCGGCGATCAATTGTCGAGCTCACCTTGGTTTTCCCAATCTTAATCTTCTTGCTTAGAAGGGCCGTATCGTCTTCATCATCCCCCTCATCATCTAACTCGATCACGGGCGACTTCGCCTTGGAAACTCTTTTGGCTTTGGATTTGGTTTTGGATTGATCACGAGCCCTGGTTTTTCTAGCATCCTTAGCTGGCTCCACAGCTTGGTCGGATATATTGGTTTCTTCAGCGTCGACCTCTTCCATTCCTCGGGCGACATCTCCAACTTGGTCCCCCTCCAGTTCCTCGGGGTTCTCCTCCATCGGTATAGAGTTAACAGGGTCCACATCCACCGTCTGCAAGATATCATGACGGAGAACACCCTCTCTCTCCCTATGTTCTCTAGCATTGGCTGCTCCACAACTCCACTTGCTCTTTCTGATGTCGATGGTTCGGCCCATACTCGCTTCTTGCTCAGGAGTTAAAACTACACCAAAGTTGAAATGATCATGGGTTAGGTCGACATATAAAATTTCTGCATACGAATAAAAAGTTCTATGTACAAATTAAATATGTGTGGGTGATTATTCTACATACGAGCAAAAGTTCTATGTACGAATCAAGTTCATAAATAAACAGTTAAGCAAAGGTAAGAGGGATCAAGGTACAAGGAATGGTCGAGTTCTTACCCCCAAAATGTTCTACCCGCTCCTTCTGATAGTTGGCGGTCTTCTTACAAAAGTGGCACTCTTTCTCAAATGCTGAATCGAGCTCCCTCATGGGTGACCCAATCTGGATATCTCGACATCTAACTACGGAACCATGGGCACTACCTCTCCTTCACCAACCATCAATCCGGCTCGGATAAAATTATTTTTGTTGGTTCCTAGAGCATCCCAGTGATAGCCCCCTTCTTGGTAAACTCCATCAACTTCATACGTAAATCATTATGCCAATGTGGGGCCCGGTAGTTGTTCTCATCTACTCCGGTTGTATCGGCCTTGGGCAATGGAAATTCCCATCCTCTTCTACTTTCCACCACCACCACGCAAGAGTTCCATCCACTAGCCTTACCGGGAAGATTGGCAAATAATTTGGGAGACTTTGGCTTGGAAGGAGTACTTATACCACTATCCTTATCAAACTTAATGCTAAAGAACTCCTTAAACACCCTCATGCATGGCTCATACCCTAAGAACCTACAAACCATAATGAAGCAAACCAGTACCCTACAGGTGTTGGCTCCTAGGCGAAGTGGCAAGGCATCGGTGCACTCCAAGAACTCATTTATAAAGGGGTCGAAGGTAATCTCAAGCCGGCTTCGAATTGGCCGTAGTAAAAAGCTACCTTGGTAGTTTCCTCCTCGTAGGTGTCCCCAAATTTGTTAAAGAAATCCCCCCTACTATACAGAGCAACGCTAAACTCCTTCTTATCAACATCACAAAAATCATGTATCATGCTTAAGCGAGATGGATAGTGCACTTCCCTCTAGGCGGCCTTGGAGGAACGTAGCCCTTTTCATTCTGCCCGGCACTACGGTGTTATCAAAGGCATCAACAATACGTGGGCTTGATGAGGTCGATGCATGAGCTTCACCTTGAATCTCCATATACGTACAAGAAGAGGGAAACGGGGAATCGGTTCTAAATGAAGTCTCGGGAGTCTAGCGAGACACACTAAGGGCGACCTAGATTCCCCCGGAAACCCAATCCTATTTCTAATGAAAGAGGGTTTATTGGCATCCTTGACGTAAAACACAGCTAAATGGTCGAGAAGCTCATGAAAGAGATGAAATGACACGACTCTTGGATCATCCGTTTCTAAAGCACCCAAGTTCTCTCCCACTGGTAAAGTTAGTTCGATGAATTGCAAGCCCCAACGGGTCAAAATCAAAGAACACTCCTCTACAGTTATCTCTTTCCACTCTCCGTTCAAATGTTTGTAGACTCTACGATTGATACTACAATAACCATACCCAGCCCCGGCTTCGCAACTAAAAGTCCTAGCCATGGATAAATCAAAGAAATTGCGAAAGTTAAAGCCCTAATTCTAAAGGATAAAGGAGATACCTTTAGCAGTTGAGGGAGGAACGGAGCAATGGAGGACGAAAGCACCAATTTATAGCAGGTATCAACTTCCTTTATCAAAGCCGGAATCACGCACAGAGCTCAGAGAAGGCAAAAGTTGTAAATGAAGAAGGATTCTCAAATTTATAGCTTCCTGAATTGGAAAGGGCAAAGGAAAATTCGCATTTAATTTTCCTAATTAATGGCGGAAACAGTTTCCTAGGCGGACTCTCAAACGTCAAAAATATCATCATTATGGCAAAAACGGCGCTCGTACCGATCTGACCGTTCATCGCCAACGTCCCGGATTATGCCACGTCATTATGGTCGACCTACTTCAAAAAACTAGTAGCGACCTGCGGGTAAAATAATTCTCATCAAAAATCTTCTTAACTTCCAAGTCGACAAAGTCCACTCGAAAGTTGGGGGCCACTGAACATACCAAAAGTGCCAAGATGGGCTAAGCAAGTAAAGCCCAATCACAAGCAGCCTTGGCCATCACATTCTCAATGAGGCTGACCCAATCAGAACAAGGCCCAAAGCCCATCTCTTGTATCAGTCGACTAAGCCCATGGTCCGACCTACCAGGTCCCGACCTAACTTAGTCCGACCTCATGATCCAAATCACAATTCGGGTACGAACCATGCTCTACCCGACAGTCAGGTCGACCATTCCACGAGTGGCGACCTCGACCTAAATCAACAAGTGATGACCTGACACTTGCCGATGTATTTGGTTGAACAATTCTCATAACCACATCCCTACAAATCAGGGGCCGTTATAGACACGTTCCCACAATCAAGTAACTGCCGCTACAATCTCGGAGCACATGTCGCCTCCCCAAAAATACACCACTCTTGTCTATAAATACTTCATCACTACCAAACGGTGAAAGGTAACTGCCATTTTGTTATCTGAATTCCATATTCAATACATTTTGAGCTTTATACAACTGTGATCTTACTCTCACGCCCGAGCGTCTTCGCCGGAGACACATCCGGCTAGTCGTGGGTTCTGATTTCAGGTCAAGGAGCCAGGTGATCAGTCCTGCCACGTGGAGGAAGATTGATAAGCACAATTCCTGCAGCATCAGTGGTAAATTGATATCATTTGGTTGATTGTGTTATCATATATGGGTGAAAATATATTGACATTGTTGTTTTATTTTTGCTTGAAAAAATATGACTTTTATGAGTAATATATTAATATATTTATTTATATGGGTGAAAATATATTGACATTGTTGTGATATTTTATTTGATTTTAAAATGCACTTTTTTGTTGAAACGTATGAATAAGAGCTTCATTGATCCCGGGCATTTGGATAGCACTGTATTGACTTCACATGACAACCATCGAGATCGATATATTTGGGCAGGACATGAGGTGCAGAGGCTGGTTAGAGATACGCTTACACATATCAGCGAGCAACAACGACTTGAGGCTGCTGCACCTCCAGCAACAGTTGATCGCGTCTAGAAGGTGGCACCTCGACAGCGCCGGGTGAGACGTTTTGTACAGGCACAACCAAACCACAGATGAACATACATGATGAGGAGCCTCACATCGAGCCAGATACCGAGGTCCACGTAGATACAGAGCCCGAGACCCAGCCAGATGGACTTTTTGATTAATCGTCACAATGGACATCTACTCAGGTGGAGGAGGCAAAGAAGAGGATTAGGCTAGGGGTTAAGGAGGGGGTTTGTTCAGGTATTTACCCTCGCCATGACGCGATGGCACTAAGTCAGGTTAGTGGGGTTACTAATGATGATGATGCTTTTGTTAACCCTGCACCTCGGCCTCCAACTTTTCACTTCGGAGTATATTCGGGGAGTGGATTTAGAGTTTTTTTTATCTACCTCACGAGTTGATATTCCACCATTCCCCGATACGACTGCGACTTCATCCGGTGGGACACTTACTGAGGGCATTACACAAGCTTAACGGGAGGAATTTCGGAGACAAGCTGACATTACAAAAGGGTCTAGGGAGCGGTATCCGACAAAGAAGTTCACCCCGTCAGCTTATGATAAAAAATATGAAAGGAGGAATAAGTGAGAACTTGTATATTTTAGTTGTAACAAAACTTGATTTTTTTGTTAACTTTTTATACTCTTGGCCATTAGTACAGTTTGTAATAACTTGATTTTAGTTTTTTTGGTTTGAAATGAGGGCTTTAGTACAATTTGTGTATTGTTTTGGGACCTTTAGTACAATTTGTGTGAAATTTTTGTTTATAGGGGGGCATTACAACAGAAACTAATGGCTATGGAAATGAGTTCCAGGGAACTCGCTACACAAAGTAGCGAGTTTAAGTGAAATCGCTACTTGGTGTAACGAGTATAAGTGAAATTTCTACTTGGTGTAGCGAGTTCCCTGTAACTCATTTCCATAGCTTCTGGTTAAGTTAAAACTGTACAAAACAACACAATCTATAAACAACAACACAATCTGTAAATATATAACAGAAACTGAATAAACAATAGAAATTACATCTAAGTCAAATACAAACTAAATCCAAGTCAAATACAAATTAAATTCAAGAAGTCAAATAGAAATTACATGAAAAACATTATATTCCCTATTAGTCGGGTATATACGACGATTGTGACCTTTTTGTTTGTGTGATGATCACTAGTCTTTCGTTTATCTGTTTGAAAGTTCATACAGTTTTGAAACCGCCTCGATCTAGGCCGTCCGGACTTTGCAGCATGTCGAAGGTTGGGATTAGGGAAAAAACATGGCACCAAATCATCCACATCCCAATAGTCCTCATGGTGGATTGGTTCAAATGTTCCCTTCTATGTTTTGTAGTATTCTCTAATAGTGTAAAATGGATCAACGAAAGAATGACCGTCAAGATGTTGTGCTTGACAACATGAAAGAAGATGGGAACAAGGAATGTGATATGCAATCCATTTACCACATGTGCAGGTACGCTCATTAAATCGAACAATTTGGATATTTTCACCTTTTTCACAGCGATGTGCGGTTGTCACTTGATACACCCCCGTCTTATGAGTGTTAAACCTCCTAACCTAATGTTTAATACCCTATCTCGTTATTTTTTTTGGTATCGATAATGAACTTTCTGGCTGAATTGGTGTACGAGATTGATGTTTGGGTTATTAGGATTACCTCCTAAGGCATTCAGTGAAAACCCATGCTTTACTTGAAAGTACTCCAAACAACGATAAAAGGTAGTCTCAACAATTGTTGTTATTGGCATCCCACATGCTCCTTTCAAGACACTATTAAAAACGTAAAACATGTTAGTAGTTATAATGTCATATCTATAACCACCATCATGCACCAATGTTAACTTTCTTGCATCTAAATTCATAAACCATTCACTTGCCTCAAGGTTAATTAAACGGATACTCTCCAAGGTATATTTCGATTTATTATATTGACTTGCTTTACCCGCTCACCAAAACAGATGCTTCAAATCAGCCCCTCTATGATTATCCAAGAAATTTGCTCGTATATGCCTCAAGCATTATCGATGATTCACATGTGGCAACCATGTATCTTCCGCTATAGTCTTAAGAATGTCGTGGTAACATTTAGATATCAAGTATAATTCACGACTCTTTATAATATGTCTGCAAACAAGATATAAGAATTAACGCCAGTTCACCCAGTCCTCTTTTTCGACAACAACAAATGCAAGAAGAAGTATACCGTATTAGGCGTCAACACCCATGTCAATTAATAATACCCATTTATATCTACCATGAAGGAATGTACCATCAACATAAATAACAGACCGACAATGAAAGAAAGGTTCAGTACAAGACCCAAATGCCAGAACACATGTTCAAACATGTGAAATTCACCAGGAGGAGGAGGAGGGGGAGGAGGAGTATACTCAACAATTGTTCTGGGATTGTATTTTTGGATGGCTGATAGGACGAGGGGCAACCTTATATAAGATTCTTCCTAATCTCCAAAGACTTCTTCAATGCCCTTCTATTTTCCACACCAAGCCTTCTTATAGGTAATTGTCTTGCCATACATTTCACTAATATCACTGTAAATAGGATAATCTCCTCTCTCATACATTTGATTTTTCAGCACTTCATAATGAACCTAATGTGTTTCCGCATCATCATCAATCGGTACATCATCACCCTACCCCAAATCTATATCAGAATCACTACTACACTCTTGATATCTATCATCAACATCGTCTAGTATTGTATCTACATCTGTGTCTTCTTTTTCTTCTTCTTCATAATCTACATCATCTTCTGAATTCTCATAATCAACTGGATCATTTGTGCATGCCCTATTATCATAATTTGATAGTTGAGTTGATACAAGTGCTTGTGTACTTTGACCAACCCCTGCATCACGGTAGCAAATTGGTGAATTCCCATAAAAGGTCCCTGTCATACGTGTTTCAAAGTCTTTATAACGTCGATTTTCAATCAAGTTGATGACAAAATACAACTACAAATTACTCATCCCACCAAATTTAGATGAAACATAGAACATTATATCCATACCCGTATTATCTTGAATACGAAATGAAAAGTAATCACCAATCTCGCTATCAAAGGAATGGGGATATCTACAAATAACTTTCAACTGATATTGTGTCCGATTTACACCCATCGCTTTATATAACCATCAATCAATTAGTAATAATCACAACGTTTAAATTACTAAACTCACACCATGTAGTGAATTTAAGCGAAGTAAATAATAAACTCGCTATATCGTGTAACAAGTTTCAAGAAAGTGGTCATTCCGTACAATTGTTTCAAAGATTTGTCATTTGGAAATTAATAATTTAAAAATAGATTATTTGAAAAAAAAAATCAGTCTCACATTCCGTGAGTTATAAAATAGATTGTTTTATGGCTTCATAAAAAAATATATATATAAAAAAAAATCAAGCCATGGTCACTAGGCTATACCAATTTGACTAAACGACAATTGGATTTGTCTATTAATAACTTTATTTTTATTGGTTAATTTGATTGAATTCTGAAAAAAAAAATATCCAAAGAAAAAATTCTTAAAATTTATTTTTGATAGTAATTTTAATGTTTTATCAATAACAATTTTGAACATTTAAATATGACTATGACTATTATTTTCTCCTAAATAAGTATAGTAGTATATTACGAGGAAATTTTTTAGTCCAAAATAATTATCATTTTTGAATTAAAACATTAAACTTTCACTTTCGTCCTTACATTAAAACTTGAAATAATTTATTAACTGTTTTATTGAATGGAGTATTGTAAGAGAGATCAACAAATAATATGGACAAAATTTGTTGTTTTTTCATTAGTCATAATTTTAAGGGGCATTTACCAACCTTAGAATGATGTTAATATTTTTTCTTGGTGTTATGCTTGAGATGTTTGGTTGTTCATTTACTGCTGACTCAAATGCATCACTTTGTCATGTTTTCAAAGTAAAATTATTACCGTTTGGGGGTTTACTAAAGGCCTATGTTGAGCCATGTCCAAATTTTATTTGGAGAAATATTTGGGCATCATAAGTTATACTCCCTCCGTCTCTAAAAATTTGTCTCATTTGATTTTTTTGTTGAACTTTGACCACAAATTTATGAGAGATTAATCATCTTCATGAAATTCTAAAAGTTGTTGTTGATAATATTATTAATGGTGAATCAATAGAAATTTTTAGAATTTCATGAACATAATTAAATTGTCATATATTTGTGGTCAAAGTTCAACTAAAAAGTCAAATGGGACAAATTTTTAGGGACGGAGGGAGTAGTTCCTAAGGATATTCAATGGAGATTTGGTTCGAGTCATCACCACTCGAGATGTGTTAGACTATTTATTTGTATATCTTAATAGCAATCATTACATTTGAACGAGTTTTCGACGGTTGTAGAGCGCCTTCTTATTATATTTTATTAATGCAATTATGTGTTGTTTGTTTAAAAGAAAGAACTTTATACGTCATTTACAAAATTCACTGTAAGAAATTCTATAACTTTTTCACAACTTTGTCTAATTTTTTTCTTTCTAATTTTTTACTAATTAGTAACCCGTCGAAATTTGACGGGACATATTAAAACTAATACTCCCTCCCTTCCTAAATGTTTGTCCCATTTGACTTTTCAAACATTGTAATTTAGTGATTTTGAAGCTTTAATTTTGGTTATTTTTTCGAACGCTTTGAAAATTATTGATAATATACACCGCCGTTATGTAATACTCTGTCCATAAATGTTACAAGTTTTGAAAATTTAGTGATTTTGAAGCTTTAATTTTGGAAATGAGACTAACTTTTTGAGACAAAGGAAAAGGGGAAATGGGACAAACATTTAGGGACGAAGGGAGTATTTTTTTTTTTTTTTGGCGAAATGGGCAATGCCCCCTAAATTTTATTGAAAAATAAAAATTACAAAAAATAAAAGAAAAATCATAAAATAAAATAAAAAAATAAAAATAAAAAGGTCAATCAAATTGCCTTTTAGGAATCCAAGGCCTTTTAGGCTTGAGATTTTTTGATTTAGCTTTCGATCCAGATTTTCCTCGTTTTCCTTTAACCTTTTGAAAGCCATCTTCTTCATCGTAATAATCTTCAAAATTATCGCAGTCAGCCATTGGAGCCCACGGGTCAACATGAACTCCACCAATAATATCCCCATAAGTGCGAGCATCATGATATGCCGTAGGAGAAATAGCAGAAAGACCACCTTCCGGTTTCGAATCACGTTTTTCTCGAATGATAAGAGCTTCTTTTAGGTTTTTTGGGTTTATAAATTCAGGATTAAAATATTTAGGATTTGACATACGAGCAGTAGAGGGACGAAGGTTAGGAGCTGATGAAGAGGCTTGATATTGTCGAACCTTTTCCTGAATTTGATCAAGGGATGAAAATCCCACCACATTTCCTTCTTTTTCGGCCAGAGCATCTCCATTATCTTTGGGAGCCACTACTAGAAACAGCCCTATTACCGACGGGATTTTACCGACGGACAACGTCCGTCGGTAATACCGACGGACATAAAAGGGTTACCGACGGAAAAATAATTTTCATTTGCCGGGTTTTTTATTTTTTAAATTTTCATTTTGGTCCGTCGGTAACACTATAATTTCCGTCGGTAAAAACTGCAGTCGAAAATACCGACGGACTCTGTCCGTCGGTAATAATACGTATATATACAACCCCTACGCCTTCTCCGGTCATTTAGGTCGAAATTAAAATCAAGAACAGCACCAAGCAGCGCCGTTGCCTCCGTTCTCCGGTCATTCTGTCGTCGTCTCTCACCGGTGAGGTTAGTAATTCACTCTCTCCCTCGTTTTCTCTATCTCTCTCTCTCTCACTCTCTCTCTCTCTCATTAAATCCTTAAAAATCACTTCCAGCGTCGTTGATTCGCCGTCGCCGTTGCCGTTGCCCTTCCAGCTCCGTTGCCGTCGCCGTCCGCCCTCCCTCCGTTCAACTTCCGCCGTTTAAAATCACTCACGGTAAATTCAATTGGGCAACTGAATTTTTTTTTGTTTGCTACTTGATGTATGGAATAAGTATACTTGATGTATGGAATAAGTAAATTTGACCGGAAAATAGGGTTAGCCGTTTTGATTTTGTAGTCCCCGATTTTTTGTATTTTACAGCTTTCTTTGGATTTAGACGCCTAATTGTTCTTTAAGATTCTTGAATTTTGAGATTCTCAGTAATTCTAATTGGAGTTTACTATACTTAATCATTCTATTCAATCATTATTTCCACTCACTGAGTTTTCAATATTGTTTGCTTTATTATCTTGTGCTTATGCTTTATATTTTAGTAGGAATATTATGATAGGATGCACAACTGAGTTTTTGTGGAATCAGATGTAGTTTTAGGGGTAGATATGCATCCTTGACCTAATTACAGGAGCATATATATTTTCCCTACTAAGATGCAAGTACATAATGATGTCAAACTTGTTTCATGAATGGGGGATTTTTTTTATCAAATTACTTCCTCCGTCTCACTTTCTTTGACCACTAGACAAAAGCTCTAGGATTAGGAAAGTATAATAAATGATTTGTCTAACTTATCATTTTACACATATACCCTTGCTTTAATTATCTATTGTGAAGGTAAAAGGTTGTACAATTTTTAATCAGGTAGGGATCAAGGGATGTAATGGAAAGTGAGTCATTAATGTGCATTGGGTTTTTAAGTGGCAAAAAAAAAAATGGGACGGAGGGAGTAGCATATGAATATCAACCTCGGGTTCCCTACAGACCCAATACATGTCTTCGTCAAAATCACCGTTTGCAATTTCACTTGCCACCGATCTTCGGCCTTTGGTGGAGAAGAATATAGCATATTTTGCATTTCCAACAAAATCTTCCAAGGCCATCACATAAACGACATCCAAAATATGTATGTCACCAAAGTGAAGTCCAGGATTCCTATACACCAGAACTTTCCCTGATATTTGACCATTTTCACTGCATAAACCATTAGAGAGGAAGAAGTTAGTAGAAGTTATTCTTTTATCAATTTCAAAATATTGGTACATTCTCACCAACAAAAATAATCTACTTTAGCTCTGTTTATCTTGAAAAACGTTGATTGAAATCATAATACATACTCCCTCTGTTCCGCTTAAGTTGCAACATTTTGCCATTTTCGGCATTTCACTTAAGTTGCAACATTACCAAAAAAGGAAACTTTTTATTATTTTTATAATTCTCCACTCATTCTCTCTCTTCCTCACAACCACTCATTATTCTCCACTCATTCTCTCTCTTCCTCCCAACCACTCATTATTCCCCTTTCTTAATTTACGTGCTTCAACCCTCATGTTGCAACCTTAGCGAAACGGAGGGAGTACAGAATAATGCAAACTTGATTACTGTTCAAGACTCCAAGAGGGATCAGCTGTCCCCATCACGTGAAGCTTTCACTGATTGGAAGCTTTCCTCCTACGAGCCCCTTTGTTTCTTCACAAGAAAGAGTTGATAAACGATTCTGAAGACTTGGTTCATTTAGAGGCATTCCAGCTAAAATCATTTTGGCGGAAGTAAAGTAATCATCTATATCTCCAAAATTTAGGGAAACTGCAGAAAAAACACATCTAGTTAAAGCTACTTTGTAAATGATGGTTTGCCTCCAGCTAATTTCTCTACTAGTGCGTGGGAGCAGTGGGAAGCCTATTGGAACAGTGAGAAATTTCAAAAAAATTCAGAAATTGCAAAGATGAATAGGAACTCACAAGAGGGGCGGGAGTGTGCACACCGGAGGATCAATTAACTTCAACGAGACTTGGTCCAGAATGGTAAACTTACTTCATTTATTATCCGTTTGTAAATTAAGCAATTAGTTTTTTTGATTCATATATTGTTATTATTTGATAGGCTTTTTAAATTTTTAATTTTTTTGTATGTTAAGCGTAAGAAACACGGAGATGATGAGGCTGATGCTGCTGCTGTGTTTCTGGCTACACATACTGCGGAGGCTGCTGATGGCTCAGGGCCACAATGGGTCAACCCTTATTACCAGACCCTTTATGTAAGTATTAATAGTATTTTCTATTATTAAATTATAAATTATTTAGTTAAAGAAATATTATTTTCTACCATAGTGTATAATGTATTATTTTTTTTTCAGGAAGAGTATGATAGGCGGGCTCGTGAGGAGGCTATTGAAGAAGGAAGTTTGGCTCCTGAGAGCACCGAGCGGCCCGCCTTTCGTGAAAAGCTTTGGGCGGCCATTGTCCTCCGAGACAAGCAACCAAAGGGAGATCGCTTGCCTGGATTCGGAGGACATGGTGCGGGGTATTTTAACATGCCATTCCGCAGCCCTACTACGCAATACTTTTCATCTTCTTCCTCCGGCGGCAATCATCATGTGGATCAAGAAGCGTTTGATGATCGGGTCAACAGAGAGGTTGAGAGGCGAGTGGAGCTGATCCAGAGCCGTGTGCGTGCCTGTGGAGGCCCAAAGGTGCACCCAATTGCACCCGCATGCACACCAGTGGAGGCCCGTGTGCAGTATATTGGAGCAACAACAGTAGCACATGCAACAATACTTGGCTACCATGAATTTGCAATCACACCACGCCACACTACACACCCACGTAATAGCGGTAACGCTTCTGATGAGTCAGTCGATCAATACCTTAGGCGAAGTGGCGGTGGTAGTGGCGGTGGTAACGGTAGCGGCAGCGCTCGTGGTCGGGGTCGTGGTTGATTGACATTCATTTTATTTGGCCGGCATGTAATGTAAACAAATATATTTTGTTTCCCTTTTCCTTTCCCTTCCCTTTTCCCCAAGCGAAACAATTTCCTTTTCCCCTTTCCCCCTTTCCCTTTCCCCTTTCCCCTTTTCCCCTTTCCCCTTTCCCCTTTCGCTTTAGGTTGTTTGATACAGTTTCACTTTATTTGATGTTCAAACAAAACATTTTCCCTTCCCCTTTTTCCTTTTCCATTACCCCTTATCCCTTTCCCATTACCCATTTTCCCTTTGTTTGTAGGTTGTTTGTGTTTCTTTTATATTGTAATTTGTTTAAAACATGTTTGACAGGTTTACAGGTGGTTTAATAATAAAATAGAATTTTTTAAAAAAAATCTGGTCAAATTACCGACGGATATTTCCGTCGGTAAATAACTAAAAACACATAAAATAAAATTAATTACCGACGGAAATTTCCGCCAGCAAAGTTAAAGCTTACCGACGGACATATCCGCCGAAAATGTTTCAAATTGCCGTCGGACATATCCGCCGGTAAATATTAATATTTCCGACGGATTTAACCGTCGGTAAGTGTTTTTAATATTTTATTATTTTAATATTTACAGACGGAAATGTCCGTCGGTATCCTCCGGCAATTGCTCCGGTAAACCGGCCGGCATACCTGCTTTCCGACTGACAATTTCCGGCGAAATTTTCTGTTTTCCGACGGACTATCCGCCGGTATCACCGACGGAAATGGTCCGTCGGTATTACCAACGAATTATTTCCGACGGAATCCGACGGACTATTTCCGTCGGTAATGTACATTTACCGACGGATATGGAGAATTACCGACGGAAATGTCCGTCGGTAAGAGGCCTGATTCTAGTAGTGAGCTTCATTTTCGGTAAGATGAGATACCAAAGAATCTCCAAGATTTTGAGCTTCCTCCCCAGATTTTTCGGCATCTCCATTATCTGAGATACCAAAGAATCTCCAAAGAATCTCCAAGATTTTGAGCTTCCTCCCCAGATTTTTCGGCATCTCCATTATCTGAGATACCAAAGAATCTCCAAGATTTTGAGCTTCCTCCCCAGATTTTTCGGCATTACCCAAATTGGAATCCGAAAATTGCTCAATCAATGCCAAATCTGAGCCTCCAAGATTTTGAGCCAAATTCAAATTTGAATTAGAGAAATCCTCCCCAGAATTTTCGGTAAAACCCATAATGGATTCCGAGAATTGCTCAGAGTTTGGGTTTACCGAATCCGGGTTTACCCGAGGGACACCCTCACACGGGTCGACCCTTTCTTGATTTTCCTTTGGATCGCCATCCCCATTCACTGTGCCACCAATTGGTTCTTCCACCACCGTCGGCGTATCCGTCATCTCTTTGGATGAAGATGTTTCTTTAGGAACCCAAGTACCTTGTTCTTTACCATGCGGCATAGGAGGGATACCCACTGTATTCTTGGGGCTAATTTCATGAACCAGAGATGAGAAATTCTTCTTTTTCGGCAATCCCTCACCTCTTGCCCAAGTAACCCGCATCCCTTACAATACAGAATGTTTCCTTCAAGCTCTATCGACTGATAGAAACCTTTATCATTGGACTCACCTATCCAGACCTTCGTGGGTAATGGTTTAGAGACATCAACTTTCACACATATCCTAGCAAAGCTAGGATGTGTAAACGCCAATGTACGATCATTAGCCCTTAAAAAATGTCCCAAGCCATTGCCGATACGATCTAAATATGCAGGTGCGAAGTAATGTAGTGGTAGTTTGGGTAGGCGAACCCACACCGCTACCATTGGACAATCAACTCTAAAAGAGAATTCCGGAGACCACCTGAAAGATCGGTACATGGAATTGTTGATCATATGTGATTCCTTAGAAAGGGCACGTTTCAAATCCTCTTCTGAAGTTAGATAGACCATAACGTGCCTCGGATCCATCAATCCGATGATGAACATACCTTTAAGCCGCCACACATTGGCAATGTGCTCCTGGATCACACGAAGGTGGGGACGACCTGCAGAAAACTTCAAAACAATAGTGAACTCTAGTTTCTTCTCCGCTACACTAATCTCTCTTGGTGTGAATAATACTACCGGCACATCATTCACTCTTGTTGCCGGCCTAGGAGGTAAAGAAACACCACCAAGAGGGGGTGTCAACACAGCATCCATTTTTGATGAAGAGGATGGGGGAGGTGCCGATCCTTTCACCGCCTCCGCATAGGATGGAGGAGGTGGAGGGGGATCCCCCGAGGTAATGTCCGGTGGCATAGCCGCCACCAGCGCCAAAAGCTAGAGAGAATGTGTTTTTTAGGGACGGAGGGAGTAAGTTATAGATTATAATTGAAAATACATAACTAAAATGCATATAAAATTACTCAGAGTTGTGAAAAAGTTATAGAATTTCTTACAGTGAATTTTGTAATGTCCATTTTTTCTAAGTTCAGAGCTTTGTGCATAATTTGTTGATTCTTTAATGTCATATGACTTTCGCGTGATGTTGAACAAAATGAATAGTTAGAAATTGATATTATTTCTATAAAGAATTATTTGAAAAGTTGGTCCTCTAATTTTTCTAACGAATGTCTCAACATATTACTAATGAATTTAGTGAAACACAAAGCATCTCTATGCAATGATACATTCTACCCATAAATTAATAGACTTCTACCCATAACTGATATTGTTGCCCTTTCATGGGTAGAAAATAGAAAAATACACCATTGACAATATTTATGATCTATCCGACTCCAGATTCCATGCATATATATTGATTCTAGAATACTCTAAGGGTATGTTTGACAACTCGATTCTAATCAATTAAATTGGAATTGAAAGGGTTAAATTAGTTTTACGGAATTCATTTTGTTCTTCCAATTCCAAATTCAAGTCTTGAAATTGAGGTAGCCAAACATACCATAAAAGAAAAATCCTATTAAAACAACATCATCATTCTGAGGTAGCAAGTGTGTTTTGCAACCCTTTCTGTATCTCACGGCTCTTGCCAAGGCCTTATATAAGGATGAAAAATAAAATGCTTAATGAATGTCTATTTTCTCCTAAATAAAGCCCAATTGAGGGCGTATGCCGATTCATCCTACAACATAAGTGATAAGATCTTATAAATCTGAAAAATAATTTCAAACATACCAACTTACCAGCATATAATATGGGACTATGCAACACAAAAACATATGCAAATTGGAGAAGAAAGGATGAATATGGAATTATCTAGAGTAGGCAAGATAGTTGTGAGGAATACAAGCGAATAAAATGATAGTCGATAGGGAAGTTAATGTATTAGGAAAAGATTAGTAACTCCTAATTCAGTACTGATGTTGCCAGGATCTTCCTCAACAGCAACCTCACCGTTGTAGTCTATCCACAATATCTCCGGCTCCTTCTTCTACGACTGATCTGCACACAATAAACGTTAACTAAGCCGGGGGCGGCTCCGGCGTAAGCCCCTCCGGCGTGAGGATAAGTGTTTGCTTGGAAGGAAGATAAACAGTATTGAAGGTGATTGTGTGTGTATCAGTGAACATACCTTGAAATGAAGCTTTTCCATCTTATTTATACTCCTCATCCTCGTGCCATGCATGTGACCTCCTCACATTTCATGCCTCCTGCCACGTGTCAACACATCATTGGTCCTTTATAAAGTAAACCCTTAACACGTGATCCTCAATCCCAATGCATAACCGTCTAATGGGTCCCACTTGGTAGATATTTATATGCCGCCTCTGGTGAATATCAACTGAGATCCCTTTCTCGCCGGATAAGGTCACTTACTATCATGTCTCGCCTTGCCATCATGTCTCGCGTTTAATCTTTATCGCAGGTATTCCTCATAATTGAAATTACCCGGATCCGAGCAGGCCTCGCGGCCCCGGCATCTGGCATTTTTTCCCCGCTTTGCAGCGTTTTCAGGTTGGAGGTGTCTCGCCGTTTGTTTTCGCATTTGTAGAGTCGCCACGCCGTTTTTATTAAACCCAAAACATTGAAAAAGGGCATCAGTTTAAAGATAATTTTAAACTGTTTTTTGTGTGATGAGATTTTGAGTTCGGAGGTCAGATGACTCCCCGGGAAGAGAATATTAGAATATTAGAGCTCACCCGAGTAGCCTCGTAAAACGAGTCTTTCGGATACCCCTAATATCCTTTAAATGTTGTGTGTGTGTGTGCTTTAAAAATGCATGCTGTATCGGATGTCTACATTGTATGCTATGTATGGAAATGTATTGAAATAGTATAGGAAGGAAGCCTTACCAATGTTGGTTCGTGTCTGTCTTCCGCTGGGGAATGGTGTTTGAGGTCGGAGTAGCGTTCCTGCACGGATCGGGATTGCTTCGGGAGGGACCGGTTGTCCGCTGACGTAGTTTCGGCGTGAGTTGAGGTTGTAGGCCGCGTCGGGCGCAGGTTCGGCGTGCGTGGGGATCGTCGGGATCACTCGGCGCAGGTTCGGCGTGCGTTGTGGTGGCAGGAGTCACCGCGTAGTTTCGGCGTGATTTGGGATCGTCGGTTTGACTCGGAAAGAGCCGGACACCGTGGAAAGACTCGTGCAAGGCCTCGGAGTACCACGAGGGGCCTCGTAGTACCTCGAGAGTGCCTCGGGCGGCGCGGGAGCGTCTCGGAGCGCTGGAGGCTTCGGAGCACCACAAGGGAGCTCGGAAGGCCTCGGAAGGATCCGAAAGGGGCCGGGAGTGCCTCAAGAGGACTTAGAGGGGAGCCAGAAGGCTAAGGGAGGAAGAGAGAAGAGGGAGGTGTGTAAAATGAGGGAGGGGGAGCCCTCTATTTATAGTGTAGGAAAACTGCAAAGAGGTCCGTACGGACCTCTTAGGTAATTATGGATTTCCGGGATTTGAGGGAATCTCGTGGACTTTAAGGGGATTTTCGTAATGATTATGTCTGGTGCAAAGAGGTCCGTACGGACCTTTTGGCATGCAAAGAGGTCCGTACGGACTTTCCATGCTCTTGTGAATGTGATGGCAAGCTAGCTCTCGTCGAGAGCTTTCCAACCATATATGGCACGTCTCAATCGGAGTTCGTATGAAGGAGGTTATGACCTCCCTAAGTTTGCCTCCGGTTTTGCTTTCCGTATGCCGGGACGGGAGAAAGCGATCCAGACATTGGGGTACTTACGTAAGCCCTCGGCGACGTCACTTATGAAAGAAGTGGGGTCGTCGATAAGATAAGGGTCCCGATCCGGATCGCGTGGCCGAGAGAGAAGGTGACCGTGTAGGTCGCCGCGCGAGGACATGGCGGTGTCCTCGTCGTGTGACCGTTGTGGGCCGTCGGACCCCGCGATAGGATTCCTACGTATCCCTAGCGGGAATCAAGCCCGATCGTAGTTCGTGTGTGGGGTGAGTGTTGTGTACGAGGACGTGAGCCGTGTCCTCTAACCGAGACTCGTGTGTGGACGTGGTGGTCTGTGGGTGACCGCATAGGTCGATGGGACCGGACCGTGATAGGATTCCTACGTATCCGCTGGCGGGAATCAAGCCCGGCCGTAGTTCGTAGGTCGTGAATTTGTGAGTGCGGGCGTGGTGATGCCCTCAAGTGTTGTGTGACCGCCGAGGTCGGTGATAAGGACGTGGTGGTGTCCTAAGATGTGGTGACCGCATAGGTCGATGGCCGGACCCCGTGATAGGATTCCTACGTATCCCTGGCGGGAATCAAGCCCGGGTCGTAGTTCGAGGTCGTGAATTTGTGAGTGCGGACGTGGTGGTGCCCTTCAAGTGTTGTGTGACCGCCGAGGTCGCTGGTAAGGACGTGGTGGTGTCCTAAGATGTGGTGACCGTCGAGGCCTGAATCAGGACATGGTGGCGTCCCGGGACGGAAATTTTACGATTTTCCTAATCGAGGCCTTCCGGCCCAGAGTGGACTTGAATCGTCATCTCGGCGGCGTTGGAGCTTCGCCGAGGGGACTTTGAATCGTCTTCGGCGGCTGGTGGTGCCACACGCCGGGAGGACTTTGATCGTCTTCGCGGGCGGTTGGTGCCACGCTGCGAGGACTTTGAATCGTCTCTAGCCGCGGCTGGTGCCACGCCGGAGGACTTTGAATCGTCTTCTCGGGCGGCGGTTGGTGCCACGCCGGGAGGACTTCAATCGTCTTCCGGCGGCTGGTGCCACGCCGGAGGACTTTGAATCGTCTTCCGGGCGGCGGTTGGTGCCACGCTGGAGGACTTTGAATCGTCTTACGGCGGCGCTTGGTGCCACGCCGAGGACTTTGAATCGTCATCCGGGCGGCGGCTGGTGCCACGCCGGAGGACTTTGAATCGTCTTCCGGCGGCGGTTGGCCACGCCAGAGGACTTTGAATCGTCATAAGCGGCGGCTGGTGCCACGGCCGGAGGACTTTGAATCGTCATCTGGCGGCGGTTGGTGCCACGCCTGAGGACTTTCAATCGTCTCTAGCCGCGGTTGGGTGCCGGGAGGACTTTGAATCGTCTTCGGCGGCGGCTGGTGCCACGCGCGAGGACTTTGAATCGTCTTTCTAGCCGGCGGTTGATGTTATGCGCGAGGACTTTGAATCGTCTTCTAGCCGCCAGGAGGCGTGGCTGCCTTGTGCTTCGAGAGACGTAGATGCCTTTGTGTTTTTGCATGTTGAGTAGAAGGTTGGACTTACGATGACCGCCTGCTCGCGTTGCCGCTTGAAGTGGCAAGGATGACGGCCGGTGATTGCTTCACCATTTGGCATTTTGGAGGCGCCGTGCCTTGGGACTTGTACTCGGAGGTGTTGGCTCCTTCTTGTGCTTGTTTTGCCGTTGAGTGGGCAAGGATGATGGCCAGGCCGGGATATGCACTTGTATGACTTCCCTTTCGACTTGTTGGGGAGGAGCTCGGGCCATTTTGATGGCCGCTTGCGTTCGCCGTTGAAGTGGGCGAAGTTCTGCTTACATCCGACCGCCTGCTTGAATTGTTTGGGATGCATGACCCACAGGGCCCTTTTTCTCGTTGGGAAGATGACTTCGGACCTCTTTTGAGGCCGAGTTGTCGCTGAGCTGGAGGCGTCTCGCACCTTGATATTCGTGGGAGGTGTCAGCTCCTTCAATTGCCGTTGAATGGGCGAGGACCGGTCTTTCGTTGATGGTTGAATTGCCGTTGAAGCTGGGCGAGGACCGGTCTTACGCCGACGGGCCGCAGTGGTTGAATTGCCGTTGAAGTGGGCGAGGACCGGTCTTACGCCGACGGCGGCGGCCAATTGCCGCTGGAGTGGCGAGGACCGGTCTTACGCTCGACGGCCAGGTGGTTGAATTGCCGTTGAATGGGCGAGGACCGGTCTTACGCCGATTGACGGCCGGATTGAATTGCCGTTGAAGTGGGCGAGGACCGGTCTTACGCCGACGGCCGGGGATTGAATTGCCGCTGGAGCGGGCGAGGACCGTGAGAGAGAGGCCGCCCGCAGCTCCCCTGCAGGTTCCGATGCCGGGACCGGATTTCACGTATGTCCGCGGGGACGGATCGAGGAGGAGGGTGTCTCGTACTCGCTCCCGAGCAGCTCCCGCCGCATACAGAGCGGACCCCGATAGATCGGCGAGTGTGCCGACTCTTTTCCATCTTGGCATCTTTTCGTATTTTTCTCTTTTTGTTGTTGAGTATAACCGTATTTGGCCGAGCGTTTCCTTGGCCGCTTGTTGGTGCAGTCCCGGGAGAGCCTATGATATGCCGACTCGCCGTTATGTGGCGATGAGGTCGTTTGCGAAGAAGATGGCGTCGAAGATATCTTGCCGGGTCTTCGCGACGCGTGCCGGCGTACGAGCCTATGCCTTCGAGGCACTCAGTAGACGTTCCTCCGCCTAGAGCCGAGCCGGAGCCGCAGCAGAGGGACCTGAGGGGGCGGCATAGCATGGATGCCGGACGTCTTCGAGCCGCAGGCCTTCGAGGGAGCAGCCCTTTATCAGCTCATGCCTCCGCATGGCGCACGTGGTGAGGGTTCCTCGAGCCTTCTTTCTTTGATCCTTTCGCCGGATTTGATCCTTCTGAGTACTTTTCGTGGGAGCCTCCGGCGGTGCCTCTGTGATTCGACGACGAGGATGTGACAGGCGAGTTCGCTGGGATGCCCGACTTTTCTTTGGAGGATCTCGGCGAGGATGATGATGCTGAGGAGTCTGATTAGTATTCATTTGCTTTCCCTCTTTTCATATCCCTTTTTTTTTTGTTTAGCAACAGACATTTATGGGTACCTGTAATAAAACATTTGCATTTGCATGGCAAACAACATTTTATTTTAAGATTTAATGTCATTTTTGTGATTCCCGGGAATTGTCCTAGAAATTGTTGCTATTATTATTTTTTATTTTGTGCATGCCACGTGAGCTGAGAGTGTGTTTGTGGGTAGTGTTTGTTTGCCGGGAATGGCTTTGGCCGATGTTTGGGCGCTTTGGAGCAAGGTTTTGCCGAGGACAAATGGCTTTTGTACCGCTTTGTCGGGGAAATGGGTTCTGTTTGCAAGGAGGTCCGTACGGACATACTTAGCATGCAAAGAGGTCCGTACGGACCAACCTTGCTTGGGAAGGACATAAATGCTTTCCAAAGTCCGGTTCTTCCTCATTTCCCCATTTGCAGCCATTTTCGAGCTTTCTTCCCCATTTTCTCTAGGAACCTCCATTTTTGCCATGGATTCTTCGTACGTCCCTAGAATTTTGCCGAGGCTTTCGCAGGAGAGGCAAGCACACTTCCTTGAGCAGTTGAAAACGTGGATGCGGCGCCGTATGAGGCATCGTAGACGGGCTTTCGAGGTAAGGTTTCGTCTTTGCTCGGTTTGGTCTTTTAAGGAGTTGGTTCCCGATTGGGATTTGTTGCGGGCCGCCGCGAAGTTCTGGGATGTTAGGAGGCATGTGTACCGTTTCTCCTATAATGAAATGGTGCCCACTTTTGAGGATTTTCGGGCTTTGATTGGAGGACCGGAGGTGGAGGCCATCTCGCTTCCTTTGATTGGTGGTGCCGCTGAGCGTGAAGCTTGCAGACTTTCTTCGTACTTCGTTGGAAGAAGTGCAGGCATGATCCTTGATTCGGTCATATCGACATTTCCGAGCCGCCTGAGCGGTTCATGGTTGATGATGAGAGTGACGTCTCTTGGGATGTATTTGCCTTGTGCGTGATGGCGACGCTTTTCTCGGTCAATTCCTTGGCATTTGTGATGGCGCTTTGCTAGATGTGGTAGGGCACCGCAGAGCCGGAGAGGATATTGTCCCGTTGGTACCGGGGAGACTTTTCATGGTATCGACCGTCCGGCGACCGGGGATCGTTTTATGAGAGGGGGAAGCCCCGCTTTGCTCACCTTGTGGCCGCGAGAGAGACTTCAAAGCCATGTCGAGGCTCCGACGTCGTTTAGCCCGTGGTCATTTGCTTCGCCGACCTCTTGTGTTGGATATGGATCACCCGCCCGGGAGAGATGGATGGCACAGCCTTGGTACGCATCGATCCGCCGGTGGGTTCCGCACCGGAGGATCGAGACCAGAGGATCTTGCAGAAGGGTCCTACGTTGTCGTAGTTCCAGGTTTGTCTTGGTCCTCCTTCTATATTCCGTCGCTTGTTTCCCGGCCAGCTTGGGATGAAGCAGAGCCTTTGTTGGCCGGGATGACCTTGCTATCGCGGAGATAGCTCCTCTTTGTATGGCAAAATTTTCGTGTTCCTTCTTGTATTTTCTCGAGGGTATGGAAGTATTCCGCTTTTCCTCCCGTGGTACTCCTTAGACGTCTGGGAGCGCCGTATTGACGACTCGCATCCGGCCCGGTACGAGCAAACATGGTCAAGGGCCCCCAAGTGGTCTTCGGGAGAGCAGCGTGTAGCGATTCTGGGACCCGGCTGCCGTAGCAGCCTATTGCCTTAGGAGTTCCGAAGCCTGGTCCGACCCTTCGATGTGACGGGAGACACTTTGTTTGACTACGAGACTAGAGTTGACCGACCGACAGGGAGAGGTCCTCTTGCTGCACTCGCAGGAGGAGATCCGAGCCGAAGCACGGGCGAATGAAGCCCCGAGAGCTACCGGATTGTTTGACTCTACGGGAGGACCCCGCATCTCGGACCGAGAGACGCAGAGTTGGTTCACGTGGAGCGAAAGAAGACTCGCCGGGGACGAGGGAAGAAAGGAAAGAATGGCGAGGGGACAAGCGCAGATGGCGCGGAATGACCTCCTAGGTATCCATTCATTGCATTGCAAACACATTATTAGTTAAATGTATTAAGCTGTCTTTTAGCATGTTGTGAACTTGAGAGTAGACCGTGCTTGAACTCATCAAGAAATGTTGTAACCGTTAGTGATTTGTGAATTACTTTTAAAGCTTTGTCGAGACGCAAGATCCTTTGTTTGCCTTTGCTTCTGTTGTGCACTTTGTCGGCGTCCATCTTTGGACTTTTCTGTTTCATTCGCGGACTGAAGCAGTCTGGGCCCTGACGGCAATCCCCTTTGCTGAGGCTTTGTGCTTGGCTGAGAGGTTGAAGGCTTCCCTGACAAGTCGTTTTGACGGTCTTTTTCGTAGATTCCTTGCCGCTTGTTGGCGTCGGGCTCTTGACCACTTTTTTGCAGCTTCTGCTTGAGCTTCTTTTTTTTTTTGTGAGCCCTTGCTCGAGCTCTCTTTTTTTTGTGAGCCCTTGCTCGAGCTCTCTTTTTTTTGTTTTTTTTTGTGAGCCCTTGCTCGAGCTCTTTTTTTTTTTTTTGAAGCGCGTGAGGGCGAAGACAAGCCCCTGGCTTGGAAGCGCATATGAGCCGGCCGTTTGATGCTGAGTGACCCTCGGAGGTCCTTTGAGGTTGCCGCCGTCGTTGGACTTGGTCAAGGTGACTGCTGGGGCGTGCTCTTGAAAAGTGCGTAGCTTCGATGGAGGTCTTGATTGACATTCAAACTTTTGACTTTTTGTGTATTTTTAGACCGGACCAATTAAGGTTGCCTACGTTCTCCTGACTAGAGGGCTCAGTCTCGCGTAGTTCGACACTACATGGAGTGCCAAGAGATGCACAGCTTGTTCTTCTTCAGCGAAGTATCTCGCGAAGTTTGCTTCCGTTGACCGGATTCATGAAGGGATTGCCGTCTAGGTCCGTTAGCTTCATGGCGCCTCCCGAGAAGATCTTTTGAACCACGAAAGGGCCGATCCATGTGGGTTCCCATTTTCCCAAAGCTGGTTGGTTCGAGTGGGAGGCTTTTCTTTGAGTACAAGGTCACCTTCCCCGATGTTCCTCGGGATTTGACTTTCTTGTCGAAAGCTCTAGCCATCCCGCTTTGATAGGCTCGGACGTGTTCCATGGCCTTTAGTCGTCGCTCATCTAGCAGAGCCAATTCGTCATGCTCGGCCTGAGCCATTCGACTTCGTTGATGTCATTTTCCAAAGAAGACTCTGGAGTGAGGGAATTTCCACTCGATGGGAAGGACTGCTTCCATCCCGTATGTCGTGGCAAATGGGGTTTCTCCCGTGGTCAGTTTCCGATCTGATGTGCGGTAGCCCCAAAGTGCAAGGTGCAGCTTTCTGCCAATCTCGTCCCTGGTGGTCATTTTTCGGATGATCCGTTCGAGGGTTTTGTTTGCCGCTTCCACGGCGCCGTTTGTTTGTGGCCGGTAGGGAGAAGATTTGTGGCGTGTGATCTTGAATTCAGCCAGCAGCCCGTCGAATTCCCTTCGAAGTGTGAGCCGTTGTCTTATATGACCTCATTTGGGATGCCGTATCGGCAGATGATGTTTTCCTTGAGAAAATGCGCGACCTTCTTGGAGGTGAGTACCTTGTAGGACTTGGCTTCGACCCATTTGGTGAAGTAGTCAATGGCTACTAAGATGAACTCGTGACCGTTGCCGCTCCGGGCGGAGCGATTTTCCCGATGACGTCAATTCCCAAGTGGCAAAGGGCCAAGGTGTAGTCATGCAAGAGAGATCGTGGGGAGGTAGATGATTGAGGTTGGAGAACCGTTGGCACTTGTCGCAGCTTCGGACAAAGTGGATGCAATCCGCTCCATGGAGATCCAAGAGTAGCCCATCCCGAGAATGATTTGCATGTGGCTCGCGCGTTCATGTGGGGACCGGGCCAGAACGATGATGTGTTGCCTTTTCGCGGGAAAAATTCGATTTTTGCGTTTCTTTGAAAAAACCAAATAAAACCGGAAAAACGGAGTCGCCACGCCATTTTAATTTTGAAGGGCAAAACTTTGAAAAAGCCCGAGATCAGAGATTTAGGTTCGGAGGTCATGTTACGCGTCGGGAAGGACGTTAGTGTGCACTCCGACGCGCCTCGTAAAAACGAGTCTTCCAAGCTGAAAATCATTTGTGTGTGTGTGTGTGTGTGTGTTTTGGCCAAAATAAGTTGAAACTGGAAAAAGTAAAAATTGGGATGTCTTTTAAGACTTTAAACTGATCCCATGATTTTTTGGAGAATTTTTGGTTTGAGATTTGGTACTCAAAAACCTTTTGAAGTTGAGAAGTCACTTCTGCCAGAAGGAAATGGCAGCAGACACCTGATTTTGAAATGGATTCAAGGGTCCTAAAACTTCATAATCTGGATGAACTCAGAGAATGAAAGTTTCTCTAGACTCCTTGAATAAACTTTGTGTGAAAGAAATTTCCATTTTGGAGAAGATTTGAGGGTCAAAACCTTCTGGAAACCTCAGATATGAGATCTGGATTCCCAGAAGCTGATGAACTAGCCTCTGAAAGAAAAATTGAAAAGAGGAGTTTTACTCACCCAAAAAATAAGGTAAAAATATGTCTGAAATCTCTGGATGTTGGCTACAAAAAGTGTTTTGTAGTCAACACCAAATTCCAAGTTCATCTGTGTCCAAAAATTAAGACCATGGACTGAGGTCTGAGAAAATTGCTACTGGACAGCAACTTCTCAAGAAAGAAAATATGATTTTAAGGGGGTTTTGCATCCATGCTTGTCCCCATTTCCCTAGGTTTTGGTTAGTGATCACTAGACATTTTAGTGGTGAATCAACTATACCAAACCATCCTTGGGGTACATTAGGACTAAGCATTTCATTTGCTTGGGGAGGGGATTTTACCCTTTGAAATCAAGATTTAGTGCTTGAAAATGGTTTTCTAGGGTTTTGAAAGTGCATTTTTGCAAGTAAACAAGAAAAGCTTTGAAAATAATGTTGATCTTTGTAGAAGATCATCCATGGAGATGGTCTTCCATGGTGATCTTCTTAGATCTAGAGAAAGAAGATGAAAGAACTACATTTTGTAGTTTGAAGATGCATGCATGGATGAGATTTAGGTTAGGAAGAGGAGGGTTTACCAATCTTCCTTGTGTTCTTGAGTGTTTGGCTTGAGTGTATGAGTGTTTAGGGCTTTAATATGAGAGTGAGTGGATGAGTATGAGTTGGGAAAGATTGAAAGAAAAAGGTGACAATTCTTGAGAATTCTCACCGTTTTCTCTATATTTCGCCGTAACTTCGTTGCTATTGTGTTCTTCCTCCTTATTTTTGTGACTCGGAGGGCTCAATTTATAGCCCTCCCGAAAATGCAAAGGTATCCGCGCGGACAAGGCCGGTGAGGCGTGCAACCGTTCATTAATTACAGCCAAATTTTTAGACAGAAGAATAAAATTCAAAAAACCAAATTAATGTACCAGCTTTTTGTGTTTCCAAATTTCTTTCTATTTATGGTTTTATTCTTTTGTTTTGCTTTTTAAGATGCTTTTCTTGGTTTAACTTCATTTGGCAATGCCCATTCTACCCTCCCTTTGTTAGAAATGTTAGGATAGTTAGGAATTGTTAGAAATGTTATAACTTTCGTTAATTTTATAACGAAAATTCTAACAAGCTCAAATTGGAGCACTTACAGTAGCCCCTCGGCGACGGCGCTTTCGAAGGAAGCGGGGTCGTCGATAAGAGTAAGGCTCCATATTTGGCAAGATGATCGAGTGATCGGGTGGCTGAATCTAGCGATAGGTTACCTACGTATCCCGAACGGGAATCAAGCCAGTCGTAGTTCGGGTCTGACCCCGAGATGATGGCGTTTTAGGTGCCTCGAACCCGATGAGCGAGTTCTACGCCGGTTACCGGAAAGAAACTCTCGCTGGGATAAGAGATGACCATTTTTGGTCTCGATGGCTATCCGCTCTCCTGGGATAGGAATGACCATTTTCGGTCGACGGTATCCGCCCGCCGGGGATAGGAATGACCATTTTCGGTCTCTCGCCGGGGATGATTGTGATTTATCGCTTTCTAGTGATAGCGTCTTAGGTGCCTCAAACCTTGGAGATGGCGCTTTAGGTGCCTCGAACCTTGAAGATGGCGTTTTTAGGTGCCTCGAACCTTGGAGATCGCGTTTGAGGTGCCTCGAACCTTGAAGATGGCTTTTTAGGCGCCTGACCTTAATGATGATGGCTTTTTAGGCGCCTCGGACCTTAATTTGAAATGGCCTTTCGGTGGACTTTGTCCGCCGCCGAAGGAGAGGGTGACCGTTTTGGTCGAGGGGCCGGACCTAATGATAGGCTACCTACGTATCCCTAGTGGGAATCAAGCCCTTTCGTAGTTCGAGCACTACTCGAGATTTCGTTGGCTTTTGGGATTCCGTTAACTTTGTCGGGATTTCGTTAGCCTTTCTTTGGGGAAAATCGACGTATTCGTCCTGGGAAATCGGTCTTACGTTTGACCGTTGGATGATTTTGATGAAAGATACGGGATCTCGTTATCTTTCTCAGGCACTCGGTCTTACGTTTGATCGCGGGGTAATTTTGATGAAAGATACGGGATCTCGTTATCTTTCTCGTGGCACTCGGTCTTACGTTTGATCACGGGGTAATTTTGATGAAAGATACTGGATCTCGTTATCTTTCTCGGCACTCGGTCTTACGCTTGACCGCCGGTAATTTTGATGAAAGATACGGGATCTCGTTATCTTTCTCAGGCACTCGGTCTTACGTTTGATCGCCGGGGTAATTTTGATGAAAGATACGGATCTCGTTATCTTTCTCGTGGCACTCGGTCTTACGTTTGACTCGCCGGGGTAATTTTGATGAAAGATACGGGATCTCGTTATCTTTCTCGTGGCACTCGGTCTTACGTTTGATCACGGGGTAATTTTGATGAAAGATACGGATCTCGTTATCTTTCTCGTGGCACTCGGCCTTACGTTTGATCGCCGGGGTAATTTTGATGAAAGATACGGAATCTCGTTATCTTTCTCGTGGCACTCGGTCTTACGTTTGATCGCCGGGGTAATTTTGATGAAAGATACGGGATCTCGTTATCTTTCTCGTGGCACTCGGTCTTACGCTTCGATCGCCGGGGTAATTTTGATGAAAGATACGGGATCTCGTTATCTTTCTCGTGGCACTCGGCCTTACGCTTGACTCGCCGGGTAATTTTGATGAAAGATACGGGATCTCGTTATCTTTCTCGGGCACTCGGTCTTACGTTTGACTCACGGGGTAATTTTGATGAAAGATACGGATCTCGTTATCTTTCTCGTGGCACTCCTGGGCCTTACGTTTGATCGCCGGGGTAATTTTGATGAAAGATACGGATCTCGTTATCTTTCTCGGGCACTCGGTCTTACGTTTGACCGCCGGGGATGATCTTCTTGACAAGGGGCCGACTTTGGTTAACTTTGGTTAACTTTGTCAAGTTCGGGATCGAATTGCGTAGTCCCGAAATTTTAAGGGGCAAAAGGGTCATTTTGACCCTTGCAATCTCATCCGCGCGGATAGGGATGGAAAGTCGTGGGTATTAATTGGGCCAACGCCCTTCTTCTTCCTCAGTCCAATTTTTTGAGATTGTCGAGAGCAGAGAGAGAAAAACGAGGAGAGCAGCCATTTTTGGCCCTAAAAGCTTCAAAATTCCTCCGATTTTCTTGATTTTTCGAGCAATGGAACACGGGGAAGGCGCTTTTCAAGGCCAAGGACGTGGTCCGGTAGCGGAGAGGCGATTGGAGCTCGTCCGGATGAGGAGGCATTACAATCTTTCGCAATCGGTTGCGGAGGAGCATTACCCCGATGCTTGGCAACATTGGGCTTCGGATCCGCATCTCCGAACGGTATATTTCGAATCCTCTTGATCCTTTTGTCGATTTCTTGTTTGAAATTTTTGGATGATTTTTGAATTTTTTTTTTTGAATATTGAATATTGATATTGATGATATGCAATGTTGCAATGAATTTGTGAGTGTCCCAAAAATGTGCATTTTGCTTGGGAAAAAGAATTGGCATTTTTGCCACATTTTTTTTTTTAGTTTGAAAATTACATGTGAAAATTCGAAGAATTGTGATTTTTTTTTTTTGGAATTGAATATTGCATGTTCTTGATGATGATGATTTTTTTTTGAAATTGAATTTTGATATTGATGAATGATGATGCAATGCATGCATTTTGTTTGGAAAGAATGGGCATTTTGCCAATATGAGATGTATGTATGTTTAGGATTTTTTTTTTTTTTTGAAAAGTGGGACGGATTTTTCCTCCCGTAGGAATGTAAGATGGATGATATGCATGTATGCATTTTTTTTGTTGAAAATGGGACGGAGTTTTTACTTCCGTAGGAATGCATCTTTTTTTTTTTGATGAATGCATTAGGACTTGCTGAAAATTGTTTTCTTTTATGCGAGAAAAATGGGGCTATGCTCATTGTATGCTGTTATGCTGTCGAAATTTTTTTTTTTTTTAATGTAAATGCAATCTTTTTGACATTTTCTCTCTTCTTCTTTTTTTTTTTTTACAGGGCGGACACCGTTTTGTGACGGAGCAACAACAAGATGAAGACTCGAGGATCGGTGGAGTCTCGTGGATTGACTTGTGGGATCGGCTTCCTGATGCGGGCCGAGGAGCTTTGCCGAGTCCGAGACAGATTGTTGTCGAGACGGGGCTCGGGAGTTCGTCGAGTGCTTGAGGGGACCGGTCAAGTTCCCTAAGTGCAAGGGCTTGATGTTCGCTCTAGCGCAAAGATTGGTGGGATGCGACCCACACATTCCACTTCTTCCGGGGCGAGGCGACCGTTACGCCTTCCGACTATGCCGCGATCACGGGTCCGTCCTTCAATGGACGCAAAGATTGAGTGGAGAGATGGCTACGCCGATGCCGATCTCGCAGCTCTTCTTGGATTTTCCCTATTCCCAAAAAGGGATGGGGATGGAGTATGCCGTGGTCTACGGCAAGATCGTGGAGACCATCGCGAGTTACGAGGCCGGGAGGAGAGGTTTAGCGCCGAGCATTGCTAGGTCCTTCCTTGTGGTTTACCTTTCTCGAGCACGCCTCTTTGGGCATGCCGAGGGGACGGCAGCCTTTGCCTTGCCGAGGTCCTTGGAGGACATGGAGACGGCCGGAGATATTTCCCTGGGGGAGGCCGGCCGGGCCGAGCCGCACTTCGCTCTTGATAGATACACCAAGGCCGTGAGCTCCCCGTATCGCTTCGAGTTTGCTCGAGGTATAAGCTCTCTTTTTGCTTTCCCTCTTTCCTTTGAGCACGCACTTTTATTTGCACCGGATTGATTGGATTTTTACCTTTCGTGTGTATGGGCGTTGGAGTTTTTCCACGTCACGGTGTGGAGGCACTCGAGGCGTACGTCGGGCGTATCCGGCCATGCAGCCTTGGTCCAAGCATGCCCGGAGAAGATAAGCTCCAGGGGGCGTACGACTCTCAGTGCACGCGGATTGCCTTCCTTTGACTGGAGGCCGAGACGATGAGGGATGATATTCTTCCCCCGGGATCGCTTTGAGGTAGCGCACCAAGGGCGCCGAGATCCGGACAAGGCAAATGGAGGATTTTGAGGGGCCCGACTTGCGACGCCTACTATCCGGGAGAGAGGGTGACGCGCCAAAGATGGCGTGAACTCGCCGAGGACACCGTGGAGCCTCCCGCCGATATGATGCATCCGAGCGATCGGTCCGTGACTGGATGATTACCGAGCAGCGCAAGACTTCTGACTTCGTGGCGATCGAGCCATATGCGACGTTCGTCTTGAGGAGGCCGAGGATGCCTCAGTGTTTTGGAGAGGGAGGGGCTTGGGATCCCGCGGTACCCTCGGACGGATTTTTCCTACATCCAGATGGGGTCCGATTGAGGGTGCAGATCCCTCACCCGAGCGACTTCCACGAGCTTTCCGGCCTCGTCCGGTATGAAGGTATGGCTTCACCTTTTCCCCTTCTTTTCTTTCCTTTGTTTCATCATCTTTAGCATCACTCTCTTTTTTTTTTTTTTTGACGCTTTTGCTTTTGTGCGCTGAGGTGGTCGTCGAGACACTGACGAAGCAAGTGATCGGAGCCAAGAGGTTCATACGGAGGATGGTTGCTTGCGGGGCGCCTCAGGCTAGGGCGAGGAGACCACGGCCGGCACCTGTCCGACGGGAGGCTTCTCCTATTCCCTCGGAGACTTCTTCCGAGACCCCTCTTTCTCCTCTCATTGATCACCGCGCGGCACTGCCTTCGGATCACGTCATTCTTGGGGATCCGCACGGCAGTGGACACGTCTCGCGGCATGGTGGGTCGTCTCCGTATGTTCAGAGTCTGACGCCTTCACCTTCGGGTACGATTTCTTCAGTGGATCCGGGTTTACCCTATCGCAGTGTGCCGCTTGGTCCCGACGAGCCTCTTTCTCGGGAGATGAGGACGATTCTGAGCCCGAGACTTTCAGGGCTCCTGACGAGGCGGGCCCGAGTCGCAAGAGGGGCCGGGGGGAGACATCGGGTGCTGGAGACTCCGATTGATTTTTTTTTTTTTGAGATTTAGATTTGTACAGATCATGCACATTTTTTTTTTGATGTAATAATTTAGGATTTTATTTATGTTTGTTTGTTGTTTTTTTTTTGTACACTCTCTTTTTTTTTTGGAATGTAATAATTTAGGATTTTATTTTATGAATGCAATGCAATATGAATGCAGTTGTTGCATGAGCCTTGGTTTTTTTTTTTTTGCAAGGGTGTTTGGTATATGGACTGGTTTGGGAGGTTTTTGCACAAGTTTCGAGCAACCGGGACGGAATATTCCTCTTTGGTGTAGCAAATGGACCTGTTGCAGAATTTTTTTTGGGAAAGCAATCCCATCCGCGCGGATGGGGACCGCATCCGACATTGTCCTTTAATTTTGGTCCAGACTGGTCTTGCTTTATTTCAAATTCAAATATCCTCTTCAACCTCCAAATTCAAACAAACCCATTTTCGGGGAGGAAGAGAGAAAAACCATGGAAAGCCTTAGAAAAGCTCCTCAAAATTGTCCCAAGAGTCCCAAATGTCATTTTTCAACAAGTTCAAGGATTGGTCCCGGAAATTATGCATGAGAGAAGGTCTTTCTTTGAAGAACGGTACAAGGTACGATGCTTGTGGTCTCTCAAAGAATTGGTTCCGGATTATGACCTCTTAAGGGCTTCTTCTTCGTTTTGGGATGCTAGAAGGCATGTCTTTTGCCTTTCCTTCAACGAGATTGTTCCGACCTGTGGAAGAATTTCGGGCCTTGCTGGAGGTCCTGAGGTGGAGGAGATAGCAATTCCTTGGTCCTGAGGAGCTTCTTTTGTTGACAAGTTGTGCAACCTTCTTCATCTTTCCCTGAGGAAGCACGAGGCATGATCCGCGGTCCCGACCATTTCGATATTTCCGGTCTTCCCGACAGATTTAGGGGCCTAGGCTTGGTGGATGACGCCTATTGGGATGCCTTTGCACTTTGCATGTTCGGCACTTTGTTCATGGTTTATTCCTTTCGGGATCCGTCATCGAAGCTTTGGCCGGATGTTGTGTTCACCGCCGCTCGGGCAGTAGATGTCATTCCTTTGATCTTGGGGGAGACCTTCCATGCTCTCGACAGATTAGCTACCGGGAGACGGTATATGCATGGGGGCAGCCCGCTTTCTCTTGACCCCGTGGCCGATGGAGCGTTTGGGGGTTCTTCGGGAAACCTCTCGATATGATCGTGCCTTGGACTTTTGCCAGAGAGGTGTTGATGTAGATTTTGATGATCGTGGCTCGTGGGAGCGTTGGATGGCGGGTCGCCAGATCGAAGATATCGATGGTCGGTGCCTCATCGGGTGGAGACTCGTAGAGTGCTTCAGACGGGTCCCATGTGGTTATGCTTCCGGGCTTTCTCACCCAGCTTCTACATTCCGGCTCGGTCCCGAGACAGCTTTGGCTTGGAGCAGTTCCTTTGGAGGGTTTTGATGATATAGCTACCGTGGTGGTGGCTCTTGTTTCCATGGATGATCCCTCGGTGTTTCCATTTCTTTCCCGAGTATGGAGGTACGATGCCTTTCCTCCTCGGGTCATTCTCAAAGCGTCCGAGACCGGTGTTCCCGACCACTTGGTACCCGGATTGGTACGAGGGGCATCCGGGAGAGACTCAGTGGCTATTTTGAGACGGCGTGAGGCCATTGTAGGTGCGGAGGACCAGACGCTTCGAGAGGAGGAGGGCCGAGGCGAGGGCCAATCCTCATGACAGAGCGGAGACGCCGTGACCGACTATGAGGCTTACGTCAAGAGACAGGAGAGGAGGGCTCCTATGCTACCAGCCTAGGCTACAGAGATGAGGGATGACGCTAGGGCTACTAAGGCCCCGACAGAGGCCGGGTTTGATAGACCCCGTCCCTATACCAGAGCTTGGTAGGAGGAATACCGACATTTTTCCTGGGCTCGTAAGAGAAAGACTCCTGAGGGGGAAGAAGAAGGGAGAGACTAGTACGAGTGGCTTGGAGTGACTCGAGGTTTCCAAGTATCCCTTTCTTGCCATGACGTACACATTAGTTTGATTATGTATCTTAGTTTTCTTTTAGCAAAGTTGCCGCTTGTAGGAATGAATCGGGCTTAGACTCATCAAAGAGCTTTTAACGTGTAATGAATATTTGAATTGCTTTAGAGTTTTTTTTTTTGAGACGCTTTCATGGTCTCGATCAATTGTATTGATGCCAAAGTATGGCTTTTATTTGTGCTTTAGACCGAACCGTTTCCGCCGCCTACGTTCCCCTCATTTTGAGGAGCTCAGTCTTCGTAGTTCAACCCGGTGAACTCTTTTTGTTTTTTTTTTTTTTTTGTTTTTTTTTTGGTGCAACCCTCGTTTTTTACCTAGGCCGCCCTTTTCGGGTTTCTAACCTAGTCGGGTATTACTCTTTTAGCACTCTTTTTTTTTTTTTTTTTTTTTTTTTTGTTTTTTTTTTTTTTGGTGCAACCTCGTTTTTTACCTAGGCCGCCCTTTTCGGGTTTCTAACCTAGTTGGGTATTACTCTTTTAGCACTCTTTTTTTTGTTTTTTGTTTTTTTTTTGTTGTTTTTTTTTTTTTTTTTTGGTGCAACCCCGTTTTTTACCTAGGCCGCCCTTTTCGGGTTTCTAACCTAGTTGGGTATTACTCTTTTAGCACTCTTTTTTTGTTTTTTGTTTTTTTTTTGTTTTGTTTTTGTTTTTTTTTTTTTTTTTGTTTTTTTTTTTTACGCGTAGTATCTCGCGCAGCCTTGTCACCATTCACCGGGTGTACAAAGGGATTCCCGTCGAGGTCCGCAAGTTGCATGGCTCCTCCGGAGAAGATCTTCCGGACGACATATGGCCCGACCCATACAGCTCCCATTTGCCGAGAGGGTTGATACGGACCGGGGCTTTTCTTTTAGAACGAGATCACCTTCTCGGATCTCCCGATGCTTTACTTTCTTGTCGAAGGCTCTAGCCATTCTTCCTTGGTAGGCCCGGATGTGTTCCATGGCCTTCGCCGGCGTTCGTCTAGTAGGGCCAATTCATCATGGCGACTGAGCCATTCGACCTCGTTGATCCGGCTTTCCACAAAGATACCTGAGCGAGGGTATTTCCACTCGATTGGGAGTACGGCTTCCATTCCGTATGTGAGGGCAAAAGGTGTTTCCCGCTTGCCGTTCGACCGATGTTCTCGTAGCCCCAGAGTGCCAGTGTAACTTCTCGCCAATCTCTACCTTGGATGCCCATTTTCCTGATGATATTTTCCAGAGTCTTGTTTGCCGCTTCGACGGCTCCGTTGGTTTGGGGCCCGTAGGGTGATGACTTGTGACGGGTTATTCAAAATTCTCGCCAACAACTCCGTCACATTCCCCTTCGAAGTGGGATCCATTATCTCGAAATGATTTCGCCGGCAACCCGTATCGGCACATGATGTTTTCTTTGATGAAGAGGGCGACTTTCTTTGAATTGAGGATTTTGTAGGACTTGGCAGAGCATCCTTTCCACTTCCTTCGAAGAAATGACCAATCTCAAGGCTCTTTAGGCTCTTCCGCTAGCTCCCAAATTCACACTCGTCAAAATCTCTTCGGCACTTGGGCTCGATTTTCCTCTTCCCTGACAACCTGCTTAAAGATTTTTTTTTTTGTTGTTTGATTTTTTTTTTTATTTAATGTGTCTGCTTCTTTATCTAATGAATTATTATTAAAAAAATTTTTTATTAATTAATTCATCATTAGTTAAAGTGGCAATCAAGGGATACTGTAAAGGTTCGTCATTTCATTGAAGACGAAGGGAATACAACGTTGGCTGCACTCGTAGTCTTCGTGCGTGAGGCCATCTGACGACTCGAGAGACTCGAACTCAACAATGAGAGACTCGGAGGACTTTACAAAGGTTGACACGAAAGGACGGGGACCAATCCAAGCTTGGTGATCATTTCCTCCTTGGTCGCGGACGGGCCCGAGAGAGTTTCCCAATTCTTTAGCGGCATCGCTGTTGGTGGCTTCACAACTCGGGAAAGGCATGGTCTCTCGTGCTCCCTCTTCGCCGTTGCTATCATCTCTTTGTCTCGAACCGTAATCAACCGTGTTTGGCATCTCGAGAACCGAGCATGTGGATGTAGGGATCTTCCTCACCTGGGACTTCCGTTTCGTCACAATCCGATCGCTCAATCCGTATGTAAGGACGCATTGCGTCTCGGTGAGCACTAGAAAAATCTCATGTCCCATACTCGAGCGGAAAGGCTTGGCGTGTAGTTCAAGAAGGAGGACGTCCCACACGACGTTCATAGATTCGAGCCGAGTCCGTCTGTTTGCCGACTTTTATCATGAAAACCTCCTCGCCGGCGAGGCCAAGGAACGGGTTTGCATACCGACAAATCTCGTGATTGAGGACCGGGGACTTGTGTGCTCGTATCACGGCGGTGTTCAGCATTTCCTTCCAAAGACGCCTCCAAGTGTTGGAAATAGCAATTGAATTTGATGAATCGAACTTCTTCTGAGTCCGCTCGCTTGAGTGTGTCGACATAGTTGGCATTGCCGGATTCCAAAGGATGCCGGCGAGACTTGCCTCTTGAAGGATGTAGCCCTGTGTTGATCGCGGGCGTTCTTGGCTATTGTTTCGCCTTCGTTCCCTATGAGGAAATTGTCACCCCTTATGACTTCGAGGTCTCCCGCCGGTTGATGAATTTGACGCATTGGTGGAGAGTGGAGGCTATGGCTTTCATGTGATGCAACCAAGGGCGCCCTAGTAGGGCCGCGAACTCCTGAGGATATCCATTACATGGAACTTCGCGGGCACCATTTGGGTTTCGTACTGCAGTTCCAGAGTCACCGTCCCTGCATGGGACGAGACGAACCGTCGTAGGCTTTGACAAACCGGTAGATGGGATCACGCGCCTTTCATTTATGCGGAGGGCCCTCATCATGCCGAGGGGAAGGACATTTACCGATGATCCATTGTCCACTAATACCCTGTGGAGTGACATGGTGTTGAGCCGAATAGTGATGTACAAAGCTTCATTGTGTTGGGAGACATCTCTTGGCAAATCTTCATCGCAGAAGGTGATCATACTCCCATATAGGTGAGGATCATAGATTTGGTCCTTGTCTCGGGATGGAGAGTCATCAAGCCGGTCACTTCGTGCCTTTTTCTTGCGAGGCGTAGTCTTTGCCGAAGCCCCGGGTTATACCGATGCCTTTTGTGGCGGTTGCCATCTCCAATAACATGTTGATTGAGTGGGAGCGCTGCATCGGCGTCGGTTTTTCTTCATCGGCGTATACTCTGAGCCGGACAACCGAACTCGTCGACCCCGAGGGGGGTTGGACTTCCGCTCGCAGCACTGCATCCGAAGGTCTCGATTCCGTCGTTGGCAAGGCTTTTCGGCTCTTTTATCCCTTTTTGCTTGGGAAGACTCGACCGGAGTAGAGTACATAATAATCAAATCCCCGCATGGCTCCCCGAGCGTTCCCACATTGTTATCACCGGCCTCGAATCTCTCCTTCAATTTTTGGCCGGGAGGAAATTTTCTTTTCTTAGGAGGACGGTCCTCGTGTATCCAATCCCGATAGTCCCTTTCAAGGCAATCGGGACAGCCACAAATATCCCACCAAATGTGTTCTACTACGGTGGTGGCGGATTTGGGACCTCGTTGAGCGGTGCCGTGGAATGACTTTGAGTGGAACCGGTCCGAGGATCTGCGCCGGGCTCGCCTGGGTAGCGAGTGATTGGACTCCGCCGATAATGAGAGATATTGAGGTCCCGGAACGGGCATATGTTTGTCCTTCAAGGTAGCCCCGCCGCTGGGATATTGTTAAGGTCCCAAAGTGGCGTGTGGCCTCTTCAATCCAGCTCGCCGTCCGTTTCCGGCGTTCTTCCGTGGCTTTGATGGCCGACCATATTTCTTCGATCGTTCCTCGATTTTCATCACTCAGCCGATATTTGTGGGATCATCACCTTGAGAGGGGACAACCGACAAGATACCGAACTCTTTCGTCCCCGATCGCCGTTTGGGGGCCAGCTTGCCCCGTAAGTCGGCGGGCGTGAGTCCCGGCGGTGGAAACATAGGAATCTTGGGGTAGCATCTTGGTGTATCCGGATCGTTAAGAAGAGGAGGAGAACCCTTTTCGTCTTTGCGGTAAAAGTGCCATCGGAATTGAGACCGATAGTCAAACCATGACTTGCGACTACCCCCGCAGGTCATCAATTTGAGCCTCATGCCGAAGTCTCATTTGCTCTACCAACTGGATCCAATACACGTCCTGTTCGAGGGATTCTGGAGGACGGAGCAACGTTATCCCCATCATTACCGGCCGATGCGTACATTCTCAAACCCGGAGTCGGAACAAACGGCGAAGCCGACGATGCGCTTGACTCTTCCCAACCGATCAAACGGCGACCCTGCCCGAAACCAAGCTTTGTGCGGAGTCATGGGGAAAGGACACGAAGGTTCGATGTCCGGGAATGGAAGGAGGGTAGGTGTTTGGGCTTTTGGCTCATGCAACATGCGCTTATTTGTTCACGTTTACTTAAAACATGTTTTATTAACCTAATCGGTTGGAAAAGATTGCTCTTCTTTTTCGCAAACTACTCGATTCCTGGATCGCCGGGCCCCGTCACTACGTCTATAAGCCCCTCGTATTCCACCCGTATTTCGACCTCCCAGGTGGATGCCCCGGCGAGGGTCCTATAGGGCAAGCGGGTCCCACCGACCGAAAGAAAAACGATCCTAGAAGTCTGCGGGTAATCGAGTCTTAACGAGCATTCGATGTAAATTACGGACAAAGCTGACGTCGAAAGTCAAGATCATGTCCGAGGGCTCGACAAAAAGTCGGCATGATTTGGACTGATAAGCGTCCGCTATTGATCTTGACTTATCGTCAGTTAAGCCGTAATTAGGCATGGAATAACCGTTAATCCTTGATGACTCAAAGGTCAATGCCGGGAGTCGTGTATAATTTGTGCCGCCGAGCCGAAGTCAAGGCGCCGGTCAATATCTTGGTCAAAGTCCGCGGCGGAAAACCGGCGTAACTTCGACCGATTAGCGACCGATTAGGGACCCGAGAGATATTGAGTCGGTATGCCGACAAAGGCTTGAAAGGAAAGGTCTATACACGGACAGGCATGACACGTACCTGCACTAAAAACCAACCGGGTCTCTGACAAAGTGTGTCACGGACAAGTGCATGGTCGACACGAGGCTCCATGGGATGTTTGGGTAGTCCCGTGCTCATCCGAGAGGCGTAATAAGACCAAACGGACCGCGACAAGGATTTCCCTGTTAAGGACGTAGTGTGCAAAGTGTACGGTCACGTGCGCGTAGTGTGCAAGCACCTATATTCTTTTTCTGAGTAAAATAGAGCTTTTTTTTTATGTGTCTTAAAAATATGATGCATGATTTTTTTGGAAATTTTCTTTTTTTTTTTTGAAAATCTCTTTTTTTTTTTTAATTTTTTTTTATGAGCACATAAGCACGTAAGCATGAAAATTCCGGCGCTAGGGACATTATTCCGACAAATAACACTTTGACTTTCTCCGAGGCGGCCAAAACAACATGAAAACCGTGCAAAAATCAACACACACACAAAAATGATTTTCAAATCCGGGACGGAAGCTTGACCCTCAAAAGCTTTTCTTTTTTTTTTGAAACGGTGATACCGGTACGTGGGATTGTTAGACCACAATTTATCCCCGACTCGTGTTAGGAGGCGATAACGGGAAATTTAGTGGTTTCCACCAATATACCGAATACCATTTTTTTATTAAAAAGCTTACTCCCCAGCAGAGTCGCCACTGTAACGATGATGTGTTGCCTTTTTCGCGGGAAAAATTCGATTTTTGCGTTTCTTTGAAAAACCAAATAAAACCGGAAAAAACGGAGTCGCCACGCCATTTTAATTTTGAAGGGCAAAACTTTGAAAAAAGCCCGAGATCAGAGATTTAGGTTCGGAGGTCATGTTACGCGTCGGGAAGGACGTTAGTGTGCACCCGACGCGCCTCGTAAAACGAGTCTTCCAAGCTGAAAATCATTTGTGTGTGTGTGTGTGTGTGTGTGTGTGTTTTGGCCAAAATGAGTTGAAACTGGAAAAAGTAAAAATTGGGATGTCTTTTTAAGACTTTAAACTGATCCCATGATTTTTTGGAGAATTTTTGGTTTGAGATTTGGTACTCAAAAAACCTTTTGAAGTTGAGAAGTCACTTCTGCCAGAAGGAAATGGCAGCAGACACCTGATTTTGAAATGGATTCAAGGGTCCTAAAACTTCATAATCTGGATGAACTCAGAGAATGAAAGTTTCTCTAGACTCCTTGAATAAACTTTGTGTGAAAGAAATTTCCATTTTGGAGAAGATTTGAGGGTCAAAACCTTCTGGAAACCTCAGATATGAGATCTGGATTCCCAGAAGCTGATGAACTAGCCTCTGAAAGAAAAATTGAAAAGAGGAGTTTTACTCACCCAAAAAATAAGGTAAAAATATGTCTGAAAGCTCTGGATGTTGGCTACAAAAAGTGTTTTGTAGTCAACACCAAATTCCAAGTTCATCTGTGTCCAAAAATTAAGACCATGGACTGAGGTCTGAGAAAATTGCTACTGGACAGCAACTTCTCAAGAAAGAAAATATGATTTTAAGGGGGGGTTTGCATCCATGCTTGTCCCCATTTCCCTAGGTTTTGGTTAGTGATCACTAGACATTTTAGTGGTGAATCAACTATACCAAACCATCCTTGGGGTACATTAGGACTAAGCATTTCATTTGCTTGGGGAGGGGATTTTACCCTTTGAAATCAAGATTTAGTGCTTGAAAATGGTTTTCTAGGGTTTTGAAAGTGCATTTTTGCAAGTAAACAAGAAAAGCTTTGAAAATAATGTTGATCTTTGTAGAAGATCATCCATGGAGATGGTCTTCCATGGTGATCTTCTTAGATCTAGAGAAAGAAGATGAAAGAACTACATTTTGTAGTTTGAAGATGCATGCATGGATGAGATTTAGGGTTAGGAAGAGGAGGTTTTACCAATCTTCCTTGTGTTCTTGAGTGTTTGGCTTGAGTGTATGAGTGTTTAGGGCTTTAATATGAGAGTGAGTGGATGAGTATGAGTTGGGAAAGATTGGAAAGAAAAAGGTGACAATTCTTGAGAATTCTCACCGTTTTCTCTCTATATTTTGCCGTAACTTCGTTGCTATTGTGTTCTTCCTCCTTATTTTTGTGACTCGGAGGGCTCAATTTATAGCCCTCCTGAAAATGCAAAGGTATCCGCGCGGACAAGGTCGGAGGGCGTGCACCGTTCATTAATTACGCCTCCAAACTTTAGACAGAAGAATAAAAATTCAAAAACCAAATTAATGTACGCTTTTTGTGTTTCCAGCCTTTCTATTTATGGTTTTATTCTTTTGTTTTGCTTTTTAAGATGCTTTTCTTGGTTTAACTTCATTTGGCAATGCCCATTCTACCCTCCCTTTGTTAGAAATGTTAGGATAGTTAGGAATTGTTAGAAATGTTATAACTTTCGTTAATTTTATAACGAAAATTCTAACAAGCTCAAATTGGAGCACTTACAACCGCAAGCCCCATTGTGGACTTCATTCATGAATTTGTTTGCTTCTTCTTGGCTGACGCAGCGTAGGAGTGGCCCGTGGTAGCGTTTCTTGTATAACATGTCCCCGAGGATGACGAAGTGAGAGGCGAGGCGTTTTAGGGCCATGATGCTCTTGGTTTTGATCCCTTCTGTGTGTGGGTCTTCCTTGTTCATGAAGGTGGTTTCCCCGTTCTTGAGGTATTGGAAGATCTGGTTATACCATGGCTCATTGACGGGCTTAGGTTCTGGTTCGATCTCACAACAAGAGGCGTGAATTTCCTTTCGTCCGAGCTTTGAAGGGTTTGATTGCTTTTCCTTCGTGGATTTCCACAAGGGAAGCCAAGGTGGCTAAGGTATCTCGCAAACCCGTTTCGGTCTCTTGGCAAGTAATGGAAGGTGACCTCTTCGAATTGTGTGATGAGGTCCTCTATGCAGCATGGTATTTTTGCAAGCCCGGTCTATGGTTTTCCACTTGTTGGAGACTTGGTTGATGATCAAGGCCGAGTCCCCATAAACTTCGAGTTTACGGACATTCCTCTCGAGTGCGGCTTGTAGGCCAAGCGCCGCAGCTTCATATTCGGCGGCATTGTTGGTTACCTCGAAATTGAGCTTTATAGCAATTGGGGTGTGCTCGTCCTTGGGATCCACCAAGAGCATACCGATGCCGTTTCCCTTTTGGTTGGCCGCTCCGTCAAAGAACAGTTGCCATCGGTTTTCGCCTTCGATTGCGAAGATTCCTTCGTCTGGAAATTGTGGTTCGGGGCCTCGAGCCTCGTCGGTTGGGAAATCGGCCGGTTGTTCAGCCATGGCCCGTCCCTTGATTGACTTTTGGTTTACGTACTTGATGTCAAATTCCGCTAGGAAGAAAGACCATTTGGCGAGCCTCATTGACAGAGATGGTTTGTCGAAGAGGTACTTGACTGGGTCCATTTTGGAAACCAAGTGTACCGTGTGCGACTGCATGTAGTGCCGTAGTTTCCCGACAACCCATACCAGAGCCGCGCAGTTTTTTCGAGGGCCGAGTAATTGAGTTCGCCGCCTTGAAACTTTCGACCGACGAAGTAGATGGCGTTTTGACCCGTGACTCCTTCTTTTCTTGACAGAGCATGGCTCCAATCGCGGTGTCGGTCACGCTAGGTATAGCAACAGTGGCTTTTCCTCGTGGGGAGGACAGAGAATAGGAGGACTCACAAGGTATGCTTTTATTTTTTCAAAGGCATCTTGGCATTCTGAGTTCCATTCGATGTCGGCGTTCTTCTTCATCAGTTTGAAGATTGGCTCGCACATGGAGGTCAATTGGTTGACGAAGCGGCCGATATATTGCGGGCGGCCCATGAAGCTTTTCACCTCTGTCCGAGTTTGCGGTGGTCTCATTTCGATGATAGCTTTGATCTTTTGACGATCCACCTCGATGCCTCTCCCGGTGACCATGTATCCCAAAACCTTGCCTCGGCTAACCCCAAATGTGCATTTGGCGGGGTTAAGCCTCATTGAGTGTTTTCGGAGGCGATTGAAGAATTTTCTCAGTGTCTGTAAGGTGTTGTCCGTCTGATCCCTTTGAGTGAACGATCATGTCATCGACGTACACTTCGATCTCTTTGTGGATCATATCGTGGAAGAGGGCGGTTGCCGCCCGTTGGTAGGTAGCCCCGCCGTTCTTCGGTCCGAACGGCATTACCGTGTAGCGTAGGTTCCCCTGTGGGGTTGTGAAAGCCGTCTTTTCTTGGTCTTCTTCGGCCATCTTGATTTGATTGTAGCCGGCAAAACCGTCCACGAAGGACTTGACTTCGAAATTGGTCAGTAGTGTCTACCAACATGTCGATATTGGGTAGTAGAAAATCGTCCTTGGGACTTGCTTTGTTGAGATCTCGGAAGTCCACGCAACAGCGTACTTTTCCATTGGCCTTGGTGACCGTGACGATATTGGAGAGCCATGTGGGGTACTCGATCACCCCGATGAAGCCGACGCGGAGCATTTTTTCGATCTCCTCTTTGACTTGTAAAGACCATTCGCTTGATTCGGCGTAGCTTTTGCTTGATGGGCTTAGTCTCGGGATTCAAGGGGATCCGGTGCTCTACAATGTTAGGATCTAATCCGGGCATGTCTCGGTAAGACCAAGCGAACACATCCACGAACTCTTTGAGCGGTGCGATCAATGCGTCTTGCTGCGTGCCGGTGAAGAAACTTCCGATTTGCGTCTCTTTTGGCTCTTCGGCGGTTCCCAAATTCACTTTGGTTAAAACCTCCTCGGCGGCTTGGGCCCGGTTTTTCTCTCGTTTGACAACATGCTTAAAGATGTGCTTAATGTATTGTTCGTTTAATGTGTCTCGCTTCTTTATCAAGTGAATCGTTATTAACTGTTTGTGTGTTAGTTAATTTATCGCTTGTTAAAGATGCAATGAGAGGATACTCGGAAAGATCGAAGCATTCATTAAGAGCATACGGGAATACATTATTGGCAATGAGTTCGTAATCTTCCGGCGTGAGGCCATCGATGACTCAAGAGACTCAAATTCAAAGCTAATGGACTCGGGATGAGTTTTGACACTAGACTCTAGGACTCGAGGGGTCAGACCAAGTTGTTCGATCATGTCCTTTTTGGCGCGTAGGTCCGGAGAATGTGGCCCAGCTTATTGAGTGGCAATGAGCTTGATAGGAGATGGGGCTTGAAGGGCTTTATGTCACCGTTCCCGATCATTGCTTTCACAGAGTTATCGAAACAAAATCGATTAGATCCGGCATCTCGATTTCTTCTTTGAAGAAAGCAGTGGAGCAAAGGCTCATCCCAAGCATCGTCCGCGGAGTCTCTTGCTTTTGTCTTGGGCATTACTAGCTCGAATGCAGACTCGTCCCGTTTGTTGAAGGCAGGAGTGTTGACAGAGAGTTTTTCGAATTCTTCCGCCAAAGAGAGGGTTTTTCCGAACCAAAATTCATTGTGAATAGTGGTGGTTGTGGATCCCGGCAGGGGCGGTGTGTCGAGGAATGCTCTTCGGACAGGATTTGGCTTGAGGCCTCTGAATCTTGCCAGTTACGCCGGAGCTTGTCCATGGTTGTCGGCCGCCTTTGTTTGGCGCCGATCGGCCTCTGTTCCTTTTTCTGGATCTTCTTCCAAGTTGCCGGCCTTCCTTGTGAAGTACTTGGTCATGTCGAAGCTGTAAGGACGAAGATCGGAGATTGCGTGCAAGCCTCTTTTGTTATCTGTGGAGCGTTTACGTGCAGCTCGCTTGTCCTCCGCAATGTGTTCGGGAGTAGGAGAGTATCCCGTGCCGTGCAGGTATTCTCGTTCTTTGATATTGATGATCTGTTGAGTGCCCTGATGGCGTTTTCCCAAACCGAGCCCCGGGATGTAGTTCATGTGCTTCATCATTTTCATCGGGGGAGGAATCTTGTCCCAAATCAAAGGCAGGTCTATGTGGCACACCTGGGCCTTTGGGCTCTCGATGGTGAACCCTGTGAGCATCATGCCGTCATCATCGTGTTTGATCTCTAAAACCGGGACGCCGTTGGTGTCGGTCCTTTCGTGACTATGTTGTCGCCGTAGATGATGGTCGGATCTGTTCCTTGGACGAACTTTACGCACCGATGGAGAGTGGATGCCACCCCATTGATCCGATGTAGCCAAGGGCGTCCCAAAATGGCAATGAAGGTGATCGGGATGTCGATGACTTGGAAGTCCTGTCGGGACCATTTGTTTTCCAAACCACAGTTCAAGGTGGCTATTCCCAAGACTCGGGCGGGATGTTGAGTCGTATGCCTTGATTGCTCGAGTCGAGGGCTTTAGATCGCTTGCTTTGATCCCTAGCAAATCCATCATTTTGGCCGGAAGGACGTTCATGGATGATCCCCCATCTACCAACACCCGAGGGAGACGGCGCTCGTCCGCCTGAATCTGTTATGTAGAGAGGCTCGTTGTGGTCGCCCCAAATTTTGGAAGATCGAGCTCGAAGGTGATGATATTCTTTGTAATTGACGTTGCCAATCATCCGAACCGCTTCATCGTGTGTCACCGTGATGGGAACCATGGTGCAGGCCGGGCTTTCTTCCAACTTGAGCTTGTGCGGATAAGATGAAGTGAGTAAGGACCAGAGTGAGATGTTAGCCTGAGTGCGCTTGAGCCGTGTCAAGACAGGATCTTCAACCTTTGGGTCCAAGGTTTCAGCTTTCTTTGGCGTAGGGCCCCTTTTCACCCGTGGCTCGGGTATGGCCGGGCCTTTTGTCCGTCCGTGGAGGATTCACTCGGGATTTGACCGAACGTGTCGAACATTCACCTCTGGACCTATGGTTTTGCTTGTCTCTCCCGCTTCGGAGTGGGAGGAGCCTGATTGGCGTAAGGCCGCATCGCGCATTTCAATTCGTTCACCGTCATGGCTTTTACCGAAGCATCAATAGTGGCTTTGAGATCTTCCCAAGACAGGGGTTGGATTATCTCGGACCTTCGGGCCTTCGGTGGCGGTGCGGCTCGTCCCAGCCTGATCATGGAGCAAACATTGCCGTGGCCCCGTGCGTAACTAGGCGGGGAGATTTCTTGGAGTAGATGACATAGTAGTCAAACTTTCCCGAGGGTTCTCCAAGGGTTCCGACCGCGGGATCACCGAGATTCATACCTCTTTTTCAGTTTTTGTTGAGAAGATAGCTTCTTCCTTCGTCGAGGACGGCCCTCGTTCATTGCATCCTGGAATTCCATTTCCGCACAAGCACCGCAATCGCAGACGTCCCACCGGATGTGTTCGTTGTTCGGCGGTGGTATCGGGACCTCGGGAGGCCGGATGGGCAAGCTTTCCTCCGGAAGGTCTTGTGGTCTTACGTCATAACCGCATGGCTCGTACGAGGGTAACAGGTTGACTTCTCGGGAGACAAATGAGAGATGTTAGAGGCCGTAGGAGCGGCCATGGCTTGGGAAGCCCCAGGTAGTTGGGTGGCTAAGGTTCCGAAGTGGTGCATGGCACCTTCGATCCAGGCTTGTTGCTCACCTTGACGTTTCTCAAAAGCCATGAGGACCTGCCAAACTTCTTCCAGTGTTGGGAAATTTCTTGGGGGTAAGGTCCCGTTCTCATCCTTGTTATCCACCGACTTGGCCACGGGATTTGACTGACCGTCCCGGTGACAGAGCTGGGAAGGAGGTAGGACCTTGTTGTTTTGACACTGGGAGACGGGTTCCCGGGTACTCTCGACCACTCTCTGTTAGCTGGAGGGGGTGATGGGCAAGGTTTTAGACACAGGAATGGCCTAACGGGATAAAAGGGGGAAAGCTCACGTGGCATGCGGTTTCCGTTTCTTTTATTTTTTTGATTTTTTTTTTGTTGTTTTAGTTTACTTAAAACAGTATTTTCTCAGAATCCTAGGTAGGTTGGAAAAGATTGCTCTTCTTTTCGCAACTATGCTAGATCCCGGGTCGGTGGAGACCATCTCGTGCGGCTATAAGCCCCTCGTTTTGCACCCGTATTTCGACATCCCAGCGGACGGCCTGTGCGAGGGTCCTATAGTGCAAGCGGTTTCCACCGGCCTAATAGAAAAATCGAACCTAAGGACCGAGCCTGTCATGCTCGTTTTGATGCGTTAGCCACGTGAATATCGAACCGAGCCGTCCATTGAGTCAAGATCAGGTCAAGAGTTCGGCATGACCTCTCTTTACCTTGCTTGCGCAAGGGATCTCGTGACGTTAGGCGTTAGGCCGGGTCATATCGTCATGGCCGACGTATCAAAGGCGTGATGACATGGTGTCATGCGAGCATGGATGTATATCCGGGACGGAACATCGTGCAGGTGTAGCTTCGGAAATCAAGATCGGGTCAAGATTTTAGCATGACCTTTCATCGCTTTGCTTGCGCAAGGGATCTTGAGTTTCGAGCCTTGACTCGTAAAATGGCCGGCATGGTATATGTATCCAGCCGTATGACACGGACCGGGTAAAACCAACCGAAGTCCGGACAGAGTGTGACTCAAGACTCAAACGTGCGGGGTTGACGCTTGGCTAGGATGGGATGTTTGGAATGATCCCGTGCGCGTCAAGAGGCCTAGGAAGACCTAACGGATCGCAACCGAGACCACTCCGGGTTGAGGGTTGTAGTGTGCGGTGTATCCGAGGCAAGAAGCGGTGCGCGTAGTGTGCGGTGTAACCGAGGCAAAGGTGTGAGTAGAGTGCGGTGTAACCGAGGCAAGAAGGCGCGTAGTGTGCGGTCTCTAAAATTCTTTTTCTCGAGTAAAACAGAGTTTTGAAGAATTTTAAATGTATGCACGTATGTATATTGATGCATTTTTTTTTTTTTTTTGTAAAATAAAAACGAAGCACGTGCACACACACACAACAGCTTAAAGGAAGGGGTAAAATGAAAGTTTGACCCTCATCATCGTTTTAAAATCTTTTGTTTTGTTTAAAAGTTTTTAAAACAAAATTTCCTCAGCGGAGTCGCCAACCGAAATAGCCGGATCCGAGCAGCCTCGCGGCCCCGCATCCGGCATTTTTCCCCGCTTTGCGGCGTTTCGGGTTGGAGGTGTCTCGCCGTTTGTTTTCGCATTTGTAGAGTCGCCACGCCGTTTTTATTAAGCCCAAAACATTGAAAAAGGGCATCGCTTAAAGATAATTTTAAAGCTGTTTTTGTGTGATGAGATTTTGAGTTCGGAGGTCGGATGACTCCCGGGAAGAGAATATTAGAATATTAGAGCTCACCCGAGTAGCCTCGTAAACGAGTCTTTCGGATACCCCTAATATCCTTTAAATGTTGTGTGTGTGTGTGTGCTTTAAAAATGCATGTCAGTATCGGATGTCTACATTGTATGCTATGTATGGAAATGTATTGAAATAGTATAGGAAGGAAGCCTTACCAATGTTGGTTCGTGTCTGTCTTCCGCTGGGGAATGGTGTTTGAGGTCGGAGTAGCGTTCCGGTGCGTATCGGGATTGCTTCGGGAGGGACCGGTTTGTCTCGCGGACGAGTTTCGGCGTGAGTTGAGGTTGTAGGCCGCGTTCGGGCGAGGTTCGGCGTGCGTGGGGATCGTCGGGATCACTCGGGCAGGTTCGGCGTGCGTTGTGGTGGCGTGAGTCACTCGGGCGGAGTTTCGCGTGATTTGGGATCGTCGGTTTGACTCGGAAAGAGCCGGGACACCGTGGAAAGACTGTGCAAGGCCTCGGAGTACCACGAGGGGCCTCGAGTACCTCGAGAGTGCCTCGGGGCAGCGCGGGAGCGTCTCGGGAGCGCTCGGGGAGGCTTCGGAGCACCACAAGGGAGCTCGGAAGGCCTCGGAAGGATCCGAAAGGGGCCGGGAGTGCCTCAAGAGGACTTAGAGGGGAGCCAGAAGGCTAAGGGAGGAAGAGAGAAGAGGGAGGTGTGTAAAATGAGGGAGGGGGAGCCCTCTATTTATAGTGTAGGAAAACTGCAAAGAGGTCCGTACGGACCTCTTAGGTAATTATGGATTTCCGGGATTTGAGGGAATCTCGTGGACTTTAAGGGGATTTTCGTAATGATTATGTCTGGTGCAAAGAGGTCCGTACGGACCTTTTGGCATGCAAAGAGGTCCGTACGGACTTTTCATGCTCTTGTGAATGTGATGGCAAGCTAGCTCTCGTCGAGAGCTTTCCAACCATATATGGCACGTCTCAATCGGAGTTCGTATGAAGGAGTTATGACCTCCGGAAGTTTGCCTCTGGTTTTGTCGTATGCTGGGATGGAGAGCGATCCAGATTGGGGTACTTACAATAATATGTCGCCATTTACTATCCTGATTTCCCCCTTTCTTAAGGATATTAGCGGGATATTCAATATCTCGCCTCCCTATGATCCCCTTTGGGTCGTCGGTGATCTTATCTCCTTCTTGGGTCATATCCACTGTTGTGCCCACGGGTTACTCTCTCGCTAATGGACTTGGGCCAGGCCCAATTGTTATTACTGGACAGCATCAGAAGCCCCTAAGTTTATGGCGAGATTCATTTATGGTCTCGCCAAAAACTTTATATTTAACGCCTCCTTATTCCGCGACACATAAATCCTTCTTCAAGAAGCTATCATTGAAATCTCCATCCATACACGTGTCCCTTTCAGGGTATCCTTTTAGATCTTATCAAGCCGTCATTTGGGAATTGTGCCAAATTGTGAGGAAAAATTTTAAAATTTTTCCCAAACGTCACATCAATCATTTCTTTGAAAACCTCTCTCATATAAATACCAAATCCTTTCCTCCATTCCCTTTTTTACTCTTCTTCATCTTCACTTGATTTCTTACAAACTCCGACGAAACCCCGACCTTGATTCCGACTGTTCTTCTTCATTTTCACCGTTCATTCAACGATTTTCTCCCAAAATTGTTTCTTGACCTTTCTTCTGTTCATTTCTAACCAACTGGGCAGTGATTTGGTGCATTATTTCCCGATCCTCAGGACTCTACCTTCTTTTCCGGCGCCTGTTCATCTTTTCCGGTGAATCTTCATCTTTCCCGACCAGTTTTACTCATCGTCAGGTAATTTTTTCAAAACCCTTCATATTCTTTAAACCCTTAGTTTTGATTTCCATATTTTTGTCCCAAGTATTTGAATCTTGTTATTCCTTCACCCCATAAAATTTTTCCTAAATTACCCTTCATGGCTAGATATAAAACTTGTGCTAGGCGGGTTAGATACGGTATATGCCAGGTTTCAGGCGGTCTATATAGACGTCTGCGAACCACTTGGGCGAGATTGCCCAAGGCCGACATAATTAGGCTACTTGTTGAGAATTGGGTGGACCCTTCGATAATCGACTCTCTCGAAATCCAAGGCCGCTTCTTTCTTTCCCCTTCGGCCCTATGTCCCGTATTTTTACTTCACACACGTAATTAGTTCGATTTATTAAGGACAAATATGAACCCAATTTAAGCGACTCATCTGAATCCCATTGTGTCGCTGATCCTTTTTCCAAGCGTAGGATGCATTATAAATCAGTCATTTCTTCTTCTTCTTCCGGTGAATCCTGCGAGATGACTGATAGAACGGCTTCTTCTCCCGCGGCGGCTCACAAAGAATCCCTCTTCTTCAAGAGTTCAAAATCTCCGCTTGCCCGAAGGTACCCTCTTTACCAATCCCGCCCATGCCGAGGCGGGATCATCACTGCACCGGATAACGGTTCCTTATTCCCAATCCCATTACAGATTGGCACAGATCATACCACATAGATAGCTCTATTTACCAAATTTCAGACTATCAAGGCGACCTATCTCTCGCTCATTTAAGAGAAATGCGTGATGGTATAGTAGTTTTCCCTTCCCAGCTCAAAGCAGGACTTAGAATTCCTCTTGATCCTTTCCTTTGCGAAGTCTTATTCAAAGCCCAAGCCCTGATCACTGAAATTCATCCCAATGCCCTTAGAATCATTACTTCCTTTATTGTCATTTGTCGCTCTCTTCGCAAAGAGCCCTCTATTACTGCCTTGCTTACTCTATTCAAGGGCTACAAACAAACCAGCCAACTTGAAGATGATGTAATTGAAACCCGTCTTTCTCTGCAATACCAAAGAGGTCCCAAGGTCCTTACTCCCCTTCCTACAAAAGTTCATGACTGGATGGACGATCCCCTTTTCATTGTTTCTCGTGTGGGGTGGTCTCACCCCGCCGATCTTTACCCTATAAATCCCAGTTGAGTCAAAGCCAAGCGCCCGTGGCTGGAGATAATGCCCTTATTGCCGCCATTCGCTCCTTAGCCACTCGTCCCGAAAATTCTCCTGCTAATACTCCCCAACCTCTCATTTCTTGGAGGGGCATTTTACGAGATAGAGGATTACTCAACCAAGTGGGCATTGCTGACAACTTGCCGCGTTCAACCGCGAGTCCCCCTTAGCCATGTTCACTTTGATGGGTGGGAGCGACATACGGGGAATAAGTATGCTTATGAGTGCCGAGTCATGCAAGGGTACTCGTCAGTGTTCCGCCATGAATAATGTTCTTTGTATGTTCCTTCTTGAACTTGGCTCTTTCTTCACATTTAATTCATATTGTCGTTTTTCTAACTTTTATCCTCCTTTTTCTTTATTCTAGATCACAGAGCGAAATCAATGGAAAGTCGTCAAGCTGCCAACCTTGAAACCGACAACAGGCGGAAAGGTCTTGCAAGTGCTCGCGACGCTGCTCTTGCCGCCCTTCCTGCAAATCTTCCTTTGCCCATATCTCTCGATGGCAAAGACACAGAAGAAATAGCATTAGAAAAGTCCCGAACACGGCCCAGCGAGCTAGGCCTACTAATGCTGCTGCTCGAGCCAAGCGACAAAAGAGAATCGCTTCTGTAACAACAAGTGTCGCTCCACCTCCACCAGAAGTCATCCCGCCTAATCCTATCATTGTCTCAACTTCTCCACCTACTGAAGCTATTATCCCGCCAATCTCTACCTCAATAACTTCTACCATCAATATCGCTCCCAATGTCATTCCGCTCTCTAATACCGCCCCTTTGCCAGAAGATGTCGAGATTTCCCCATCTGAACCTGTCCCAATTAATTCTCCTTCTTTGGAAGCTCACCACGATGAGCCTAATCAAGCTGTGATTCCTCCTTCCCGCGAGACGGAAGTTTGCGACCTTACCAACATTTCCAGCTTTCCTCCCACTCCTCGCGACCCAAACACTTCATCCACACTTCCTCAACCCAGCTGGCTCCAAGAAAACTTTTCAAAGCCTACTGATTTTGACGGGCTTTTTGAGCTAAGCAAGGAGATTGCTAAAGTCCCCCATATAAAGGGACTGATTGAAGAAACTCGCAGTGCGGAAGATTGCATGCTAGGTAGCTCTGCTTTGATCCGTGCTAGCGACCAACTTCAAGTTCAACGGGTCGCTCACATGGATCCCGATCATGCCGCTTGTCAGGCTGGACTCTACTTTTCATTGGTACGTTGCTCTTTTTTTTTTTCTTTATTAACATTTCCTTTATTTTCAGTTACCTTTTAACTTTCCTTTGTTACCTTTTTCAGCTTGGATCTTCCATTATGGGTATGAGCGAGCAAAATACTCGTCTCGATAATGAGTCTGCGAGCTTAAAGGCCACAAACCAAATCTTGAAGCGCGACAAAGATATTCTCAAGGGCCGGGTCACTCGGCGAGAAGCTACCATCAAAAACTTGGAGGACGAGCGCGACAAACTAAAGTCCGACACTGGCTACTTCCCAAGATCAACTTGGCCAGGTACCTTGGTGATCTCAACACCACCAAATCTGACCTCACCACTGCCACCAATGAACTCAACTCTGCTAAGGAGCATACCGCCAAATTGAGGAGCGAGAATGAAGCTTTGAAGGAAAATCATGCGGCCGACACTCAAACTTTACATGACGAGATTGCCAGGCTCAAAGAAGAGGCCGGGAAAGCCGCGAAAGTGCGCTCTCAATGCCGACGTAGCTCAACTAACCGATGACATTTCGACATTGGAAACCAAACTTCCCTTCAAGTCATGCGGGCGCGGCGGTGACGTTGATGAGATTCCGGCTATTACTATCGAAAAGCTTGCCCATTGGGGTTCAGAGCCCATTTTCAGCGAGGTATGTCGCCGTGGTCACTCCTTAGTTCCTTTTACTCCTGAGGAACTTAAAGATCTCGCTGATGAAGATGCTTTGTTGGGTAAATCACCTTGGACTGCTCATACATCCAAGAACCCAAATGCCCTTGCTTTGTGGGGCGACTTACTCGATCATAAACACAAGCTTTTAGATGACGCTAAAGCTCTGGCCCTCGCGACTTCCAGTTCAACTCAAACCGCAACAAATGATGATCCCAATGCCTCAGCTTAACTTTTCTTTAACCTTTAGCTTTCTTCAAACAATCTTTCGTAACTTGCCATGATGTCTAAACAATTTACTTTCTTTTCTTTTGGGGCCTGCGAGCCTATAAACAATGTATATTCGCGGTCTTTGTGCTTGCCCCTTTATTTTCATGCTTTACTTGTCTCGTCACTTATTGTTTTGATAGTTTATCAAAAATCTCTTTTGCATGACAGGTACCCTACACATATACTCCCATCGAAAAAGTGAAGTCGTCTTTAGGCGACTTTACTTATAATGCATATTGCGCGACTCATCTTGTCGCTGGCTCTAACCATTTCTTAATCTTCCTTTGCTTCATACTTAAAATAATTTCCTTCTTTTTGCCTTATCTTTCCTTTATTATTTCAGCGAGAGAATGATATCTTTCATAGCGGCTTACGTTTATGCTCTTAATGCGAGATAAACCTTTTCCTCATTCATAATTCAGAAACTTTCATTTTTATAATCCTTACTCTTACATTTCTCATCATCCATAAATTGACTCGCATCATTTATCACGACTTACATTGACTCGCAACATTTATAGTCCGCCGACTTTCAACATTTATAGTCCGCCGACTTTCAACATTTATAGTCCGTCGACTTTCAACATTTATAGTCCGTCGACTTTCAACATTTATAGTCCGTCGACTTTCAACATTTATAGTCCGTCGACTTTCAACATTTATAGTCCGTCGACTTTCAACATTTATAGTCCGTCGACTTTCAACATTTATTTCAATAATTCATCAATTATTGTTTTGATAATTCATCAAAAACTCTTTGCCTTCTTACCTTTAGCGAGATATCACCATACACATATACTCCCATCGAAAAAGTGAAGTTGTCTTTAGGCAACTTTACTCTTAAGCGATTTATCTACCAAGTTATTGGCGACTAATCATACATGACTATAAAATTTAATCCATGCAAGATACATACGAGGAATAAAATTTCATACTTTCATTGTATTAAAACAAGTTCAAAGTAGACATCTTCTATTAGAATCATAAAACATATGTCTTTCCTTCATGATTAAAAAGTTCGTAGATTCATCAAAATGAATATGAAAAAACTTTCATAAGAATGAAATAAGTAAGTAACCCTCATTACTTCAATGGTAATATTTCTTTAAATGATCAACATTCCATGCATTCGGGACATCTTTGCCGCCTTCTTCTTTCAAGTGATAAGTCCCTTCTCGCACAATCTTAGCGATTTGGAAGGGACCTTCCCATTTTGGATCTAGCTTGGCAAATCCCGCTGTTGCGCCTTTAACTTCACGGCTTCTCAACACCCAATCTCCTACATTGAATGACCTCTTCTTTACTCGCTTGTCGTGTTGTGCCTTCATCCTCTGCTTGTAATTAATCATCCTCATTCTCGCCCTAAGCCTCTTCTCATCACTCAGGTCTAGCTCGAAGCACCTTCTGTCGCCATTCATTATCTCGTCATAATAAGTCACTCTATGGGTAGGCAAACCCATCTCGGCAGGAGCCATTGCTTCTGAGCCGTAAGTTAAAGCGAAGGCAGTCTCACCAGTTGATCCCTTCACTGTCGTTCTAACATACCATAAAGCTGTGGACAACTCTTCCAACCAAGCTCCTCCTCTCTTCTCTAAGTTCTTACACAAAATCTCCAGAACTTGCTTGTTAGCGGCTTCTACTTGTCCGTTGCATTGCGGCCTATACACTGCGGATTGCCAATGCTTGATATTCAAATTCTCGCAAAAACCGTGAAACTTTTTTCTAAATTGCGGCCCATGATCAGAAATGATTGCCCGCGGCATTCCATGGCGACATAGAATTTCCTCCGTTACAAATCTGATAATCTGGTCTTCAGTGGTAGAAGTTAATGCCCTTGCCTCTGTCCATTTAGTGAAATAATCAACAGCTACCACCACCATCTGTGCTCCTCCTTTGGCTTTGGGGAAAGGTCCTATAAGGTCTATCCCCCACATATCAAAGAACCCTTATTTGCTATAATTGGGGTGCCGCTCGATTCTTGTTGCCTAGGAATGTTAGCGTATCGGCGCAGCGCGATCACATCTCCTTACGTATTCCTCCGCATCTTTCTTCAATGTCGGCCAGTAATATCCAAGGAACATGATTTTACTAGCCAAAGTTCTTGCCCCTGGGTGGCCTCCGCAAACGCCTTCATGCACTTCGAACAAGACATTATCCACCTTTCCTGGCTCCACGCATCTCATCAACGGTCGCGAGAAAGACTTGCGGTATAAGATCCCATCCTGTACAGTAAACCTTGGCGACATTTTTCTAACAATCTTCGCCCTATCCTCTTCTTGAGGCAGCTCTTCTCTTTCCAAATAGTCTTTCATTTCGCATACCCAATCTTTTTCTCCCGCTTCAATCTCCATTATGAGCGGCCTTTCAAATGCCGGCTCTTCAATAAATTCCACTACCACCTTCTTGGGCAACTCCTCTATTTTGTCACAAGCGGCCTTGCTCAACATGTCGGCTCGCTCATTTTTTCCCTATCAATCTGCACCAGTTCCCAATAATCAAAGCTCTGCAAAATCTGTCTTACCATTTCACAATATTTTGCCAAGATTGTACTCACTACTCCGTATCTACCCTTGACTTGGTTGACAATCAACTGAGAATCAGAATGGGCAACTATTTGCTTTACCCCAATATCTCGGCATAGCTCGATCCCGCCACCAACGCCTCATATTACACTTTGATTGTTTGTCATATTAAACTTAAACCTCAGGGCCTTCTCATACATGCAATCCTTTTCTGGCGAACTTAATGAAATCCCAGCTCCTCCTTTGTCTTTAGCTGAGGATCCATCAACAAACAGTTCCCAACATCCTTCTGGTCTTTCTCGTTCCTCTTCTATCTCAGGGTCCTGCGACATAGCCTTCCTTTTCTTGGCCCCTTGAGTCTCTACCTCCTCCCTTTCATATGTAAATGAAGTTTCAAGAATAAAGTCCGCCAAAGCCTGCGCCTTAATCGCCTTTCTTGCCTCAAACTGAATATCAAACTCCGTTAATTCAATCGACCATTTTAAAAGCCTTCCCGCTGAGTCAGGCTGTTGTAAAATCTTCCTCAAGGGCGCGTTAGTCAACACAGTAACAGGATGAGATAGGAAATAAGCCCTTAACTTCCGTGTCGCAATCACCAAAGCATAAGCCAACTTTTCCGCATTAAAGTATCTCGCCTCTACTTCACTTAATGCCTTGGAAACATAATACACCGGCTTTTGCATGCCACCGTCCTCCTTTATCAATACCGCTGCCACTGCCAAATCAGAAGCCGCCAAATAGACATATAACTGGTCTCCTTCTTCTGGGCTACATAGGATGGGCGGCTTTCCCAAATACTCCTTTACCTTTTGAAACGCTTCTTCGCACTTTGCATCCCAAGAAAACTTTTGATCTCCTTTCAACACTTTGAAGAACGGCAAACATTTCTCAGCTGACCGCGACACAAATCGTCCCAGAGCTATCACCCTACCATTTAACCTCTGAATTTCTTGAATGGTCTTGGGCGACTTCATATCAATTAACGCGCTGGATCTTCTCGGATTTGCCTCTATCCCGCGGCGATTTACGAGAAATCCCAAAAACTTTCCCGCCGTAACTCGAAGGTGCATTTACTTGGATTAAGCTTCATGGAATTCCTTCTCAAATTCTCAAAAGTCTCCGTCGGATCCGCCAAATGATCCTCCCCTTGGTTTTGATTACCATGTCGTCAATATAAGCTTCGACATTCCTTCCAATCGTGATTTAAAAATCTTGTTGACCATCCTTTGGTATGTCGCTGACATTCTTCAAGCCGAAAGGCATCATTTTATAGCAAAAATTTCCAAGGGAGTTCTAAAAGCCGTTTTAGCCTTGTCTTCTTCAAGCATCTTGATACGATGATACCCTGAGTAAGCATCAATAAAACTAAACACCTTGTGTCCCGCAATAGAGTCCACCAATCTATCAATCTTTGGCAAAGGATAACAATCCTTGGGACATGCCGTATTCAGATCTGTGAAGTCTATGCACATCCTCCACTTTTTGTTTGCCTTGACACCATGGCCGGGCAAGCTAGCCAAAGCTGGATAAGTGATTTCTTCAATAATTCCCGCCTTTAATAACTTCTCCACTTCTCCAATCACCGCTTTCTCCTTTTCCGCCGACAGGTATCTCACCTTCTGCTTAAAAGGTTCTACATTTGGATCAGCATTTAAACAATGTAAAGCGACCTTCTCATCAACTCCGCACATATCCTCAGGTTTCCAAGCAAATACATCAATGTTATCTCGCAAAAAATCCATCAGCATATCCCGCTCATCCCTTTTCAATTGTTTCCCAATTTTAACTTTCTGCTCTGGGTATTCGTCATTCACAATCACTTCTTCCAATTCTTGGCCGCTGGATATCGAGGCTCATCCCGTATTTGCAATGTATCTACTTCCATCTCGGCCGCCTTCCTCCGATCAACACATTTCTTTATCTTCTTACCGCTACTTTCCCCCTTATCTCTCCCGTGAGCGACATGCTCTCGGGGGTGTCCATCATGATCTCTTCATCACATTCTTCACTATCCGAATCTACTATCTCTTGATGAGGGGCTCCTTCATTTTGACAAATTCGAGACCTAGACCATGCCATCTCGGCTTGCGTCACCATTAGCTCCATCAAATTTCCTTCGATTTTCCCTCCACCATCTACGTATCTCGGCTCCTCATTTCTTTCTCGCACAACTTCATCTTCCGCCTTTTCTTCAATAACAATGATCGCCGAGCTTATTCTTCATGCTTTCGGTTTCCTCCCGAGTTCTCACACCCTCCTAAGTCGGTGATCCATGTTAATTCTCGCATCTCGCACCACCATAGGCGTGGAGAGTGAACTTGTGCTAGCTCTTGCCGCCGTTTGCATCTCAATCTTCTTTTGAATCACCTCCTTAACTTCACTCTTCAAGCAAGCAATCCCTTTTGGAGTAGGGAATTTGACTCGCTGATGCGGGATAGAAACCACCATTTCAAAAGATTGCATAAAGGGAATACCTACAATTGCGTTGTATGGCGACACCAAATCAATAACCATAAATTCCACGGTGCGAGTTCTCACCTTCTCATCTTCTCCTACCTCTACCGCCAAAGAAATCGTCCCCTTAACCCGCACAGTGTGGTTTGTAAATCCTTCCAAAAAACCCTTATACGGCACCAAATTGGCCTCACGTATATCGCATCTTTTTAAAAGCATCATAATAGAGAATATTTCGGCTTGCTCCTGAATCTACTAAAACCCGATGCAAAAATCTTTGTTTCCCGGGCGATTGAGATTACAATCGGTTGGCATCCATGACTCGGCGTTAGAGCCAACTCTCGCCTTGAAAAAGCGATCATTCTTTCTTGGCTGGGTGGATAGGCGGGGAATGTGACATGTATGGGATAGCGACATAATCGATTGCTTAAGCAAGTAATGCTTGTGGGCTCGTGAATTACCAAAATTTCATTCTGTTACCATTTCCTCCTTGAGCCGCCCCATTTGGCTCTTGCCATACATACTCTTGCAACTCACCCCTTTCAACCTTCTTTTTGAATTACTCTTTTCAAATTATAACAATTGTCGGTCTCATGTCCCTGTCCCGATGATAATTACAATATTGATTCATGTCGATCCTCCCAAGATCATTCATTTCAAAAGGTGGTGGCAAATCAACGGCCCGCGAGAATTTCACTTGGTGTAGCGGTCGGCCTTGTAAACCTTACAATCCTCCTAACTCCTCGACCTCCATTTTGCCCTCCATTGCGACCTCAGCCTTTGACCTCCCCCTGCTGCCCTAAGCGGGATTCCCTCGACCTCCTTGTTGAGCGGCATTCCCTTCCTTGACATACTCAATCCTATCCTTAACACTTTTCTTCCCGGTGTTAGAAGCTCCTTCCTCAATATCCTCGCCACCACAATACGCCTTGACCCTTTCATGTAACTCGCTCAGAAGTCGCGGTAATCTCATCCTTAACTCCCTCTGAATGATTCGGATAGCGGACCCAACATATACATCATTATAACATATTTGGGATCGATCTCGGCAATTTGATTGGCAATCGGCAAAAAATCTGTTGGTGTAAGTAACAAGACCTTCTCCCGTCTTACGTTTAATCCCAATCAACTCTGTGATACTCTTGGTTGAGCTCCCAGCGATCCAAATCTCGCCAAAAACTTCCTTTTGAAGTCTTGGTACCCCAATATGGAATTAACGAATTTCTTTGCACAAACCAATCCAAAGCCTGAAGTTCCAAGGTGCTAGCAAAAGTCTTACATAATAAAGCATCATCCTTTGTCAAAATCGCCATTGTGACCTCAAATCCCGCTACATGAGTTCTGGCTGTGGTGACTCCTGCATACTTGGATAGAGCGGGCAAACGAAAGTCCGGAGCCGGCTCGGCTTCCTGGATATATCTAGCAAACGGAGCGACAAAAGAGTCTTTCTCATTATCAACTACACCACCCCTTTCCAGCTCTGCCAATCTCCTTGCCATCTCGGCCATCTGCTTCCTGAAACCGTCTTCTTCTCCAAAACGACTAACTCCTATACCCTTCCCTTTTTCTACCGACTTGGGTTTCTCGCAATCTTTGAAACTTCTCACCTCTTTCTCGCCATCTTCAGCATCATTCGACGCAGTATCACCATCTTCTTCTTCACAATAGAGGGACGACACTTGGGAAGTGTGTGGCCAATGATAAACTTTAATCTTTCTTCCATTTTCCATGTACTCTCCCGCTTTTCTTTTTTGTGTTCCTTCAATTCGCCTTTGCGACCCTTCTATTCTCGCTTCTACTTCTTTTGGCTTCTCAGGCTCTACTTCCTTTTCTTGCTCCTCATTTACTACAATTACCTCCTTATTTGCTCCCTTGTCTCCCTCTATTGTCGCCGTTAAAAATCCCTGCGGGATTGGAGTAGGTTTCTTCTTCATCGCCCTCAGTCGCTTGTTGTTCTCAATCAATTGCAAGATCAGAGTGTTATGGATCCTCAAACTTTCTTCCTCATTCTCTATTTCCTCCTCTTGTGGTGGCGGCATCACATTCCTCTCTCTCTCGTCGCCAGTATCTCGCTCCACCTCTTCCGGGATTACTTGCTGCGAGGAAGAAGTATCTCTCGCTCCACCCATACCGATATTCCCAAACCCAGAAATTGGAGTGACAATGTTCCTTCCCGCTACAGTCTTCTGGCCCACTACCATATTCTTTTCTGGTGTTGACATTCTTTCCACTTACGCAATCACCTTTATGAACTTCAACAACGAAAACCTGCAAATCTTATGAAGATTTGAAGATCTTGCTCAAAAACCCAGAAACAACAACAATAAACCCAGTAATAAAACTTTTCTTCAAACACCAAAACCTTCCACACCTTACCACAAAAAACACCCAAATCAAAGCTATTCGAAACAAAACAATTTCACAAATTCCAACTTCAAACCTTCACAACCAAACCCAGATTTGAACAAATCTTAACAAATCTTAACAAACAATTCAACACAACTCCTACAAATACTTTTAGAAAACAAGAATCTACACCAACTCAGTTAAATCGAATTACCCCTCTGAATATTCAACTCAAAAACACCAATTAATCTCAACAGCAAAAACAAACGCCACTCACTTCCACCGCCAATAAAAAACAACAAAATTCCTTTTACAAATTGCCAATAACGTCACCTCCACCGGTAAATTCAATACTCCGCTTGAACCGTCCTTTGCACGACCCACCTTCGTAATCTCGGAACGAGCTCCCTCGATCTCACACCACCGCCGAGCGAAGCTTCAATCCTTGAAGAGAAAACGATCCGGCAGCGGAACAATTGATGTTGCCGGGATCTTCCTCAGCAGCAACCTCACCGTTGTAGTCTATCCACAATATCTCCGGCTCCTTCTTCTACGATGATCTCGCACACAATAAACGTTAACTAAGCGGGCGGCTCAGGCGTAAGCCCTCCTGGCGTGAGGATAAGTGTTTGCTTGGAAGGAAGATAAACGGTATTGAAGGTGATTGTGTGTGTATCGGTGAACATACCTTGAAATGAAGCTTTTCCATCTTATTTATACTCCTCATCCTCGTGCCGTGCATGTGACCTCCTCACATTTCATGCCTCTGCCCGCGTGTCGACACATCATTGGTCCTTTATAAAGTAAACCCTTAACACGTGATCCTCAATCCCAATGCATAACCGTCTAATGGGTCCCACTTGGTAGATATTTATATGCCGCCTCTGGTGAATATCAACTGAGATCCCTTTCTCGCCGGATAAGGTCACTTACTATCATGTCTCGCCTTGCCATCATGTCTCGCGTTTAATCTTTATCGCAGGTATTCCTCATAATATGTCGCCATTTACTATCCTGATTTCCCCCTTTCTTAAGGATATTAGCGGGATATTCAATATCTCGCCTCCCTATGATCCCCTTTGGGTCGTCGGTGATCTTATCTCCTTCTTGGGTCATATCCACTGTTGTGCCCACGGGTTACTCTCTCGCTAATGGACTTGGGCCAGGCCCAATTGTTATTACTGGACAGCATCAAGTACATCTTAGCTCTATCTTGCGATTTTCAAATATAAATTTCAAATAAAAAAGATTTATATTTCACTTAGATTATATTGTGGATGTGAATAATGAATATGATAATTCCTTATATAGGCATACATGCGGGATTCCTAATTTGCAGGGATTTGGTTTAAATTAAATTCAATTTGAATTCCATGATTTGTTGGGTTGGCCTATTGAATACCGCAACATGTAATTTCACGTCATAAAGCCACGTGACGGGTTATACGAATAGAAAATTATTCTACTTTAATATATTATATAGATACATATATTATATAGATTGTCTTAAATTGAGACCAAAAGAAAAGAAAAGAAAAGAAAAGAAAAGAAAGAGGGGGAGGAAATAGATATAAATAAAACTAGGTGAATAAAGACATCTAATTTCTCTCATTTAAAATAATTGGGTGGAAAAATAATTCATGTAAACACTTTCTTATTCATATTTTGATTTATTGCTTGTAAATCATTTATTTGCTTAGCATAATCAAAATGATTATTTAGGAAACAGATGAAAAATAACAAAAGAATATGACTGTAATAATGAACAATAATGGATGTAGTGGATAATTATATTTTGTAATATAACTAATCTATATATAAGGGCAATTGTGCTGAGTGAGTTGAGTAAATGATCAATTTACCAAAGATAATTATGATGTACTCTTTTCGACCCATTACGAAAGGTATAAAAATTTCATTTTGGTGTCCATTACTAGAGGCACAAGCCCTATAAGGAACGTATTTAATACTCACTTCGTCTCATCCGACGACTTAAAATTTTCTCTTTCGACATATGTATTAAGAAATATTTATATAATAAAAGGAGAGAGAATGAGTGGAGGAGATATTATGAGTATAAAATGTAAAATATGAGAGATAATGAGTGAGAGAAATAGTAAAAAGATTGTTGTTGTAAGTATGACAAGTGAATTTCATTGAATATATAAATAATATAAACTTGTCATTTTGAAACGTCTCAAATCAAGTGGGAGGCCCAAAATGGCAAATTATCCCAAGTCGAGTTGGACAGAGGGAGTATTTGTTTATTTATGATATCCACTAGTTATATTCACATCATTTATCCACTTATTATTCTCTACCCCACTTTCTTTCTCCTATCTCATTTTTCATACTCACAACACTTACTATATTATACACTTTCCTTAATTTTTATAATTTTTATGGAAATACATTTTGTGTCTTTTGTAATGGGAAGGATGAAGTTGAATAAGTATACTCCCTCCGTCTCAGTAGAAGCTTCCTATTTTGCCATTTTGGGTGTCCCGTTAAAAGCTTCCACTTTCCTTTTTTGACAAAGAATCTTTACTATTTTCCCCACTCATTCTCTCTCCTACATTATTTTAATACTCACAACACCATTATAATTTACTATTCCCTCCACTCATTCTCTCTCCTATTTTCAAATTACACTCACAACATTTTTTCTTTCCACTTATTTTTTTAATTTGCGTGCAAAGCCAAAAGTGGGAAGCTTATGTTGAAACGGAGGGAGTATATTGTAGTGGCAGTAGCTCCTCCATTAAATTTTCTTCTTTTTTTATCAAAGTTTAGAGCAAAGTTGACCAAAATAGTAAAGATAAATTTTATTATGTAACAAATGAAGTATTATTAAAAAACATTTAATGTTATAAAAATATAATCTAATTATATCAATGATTTGACTTTTTTTTATTGTTGAATTGAAATGTTAATTAAATTCTGATGCAAGTAGTTTGATATTATCAAACAAACTCAATTTCTAAAATTTAACAACATAATAATATCAGCCGTACAATTTTTAGGACTTTTCAGTTTTATCGAACTGCCTAAGGTGGCATTTGATTTCTTTAAGTGTTAAGTGATAAAATATTATTTCTCGTCTAAATTTGACTGAACTGATAAAAGTTAGCGTCTGAATATTGATTTCTGAATTACTCAAACTGTTTGAATATTCATCTGAATTTACATCTAAAATTAATGTTACGATATTTAATGGAGTTGAGAGATGAGATGAATGGTTATTGATTTAGTGTTTGAGTTGGATATTTTTGAAATTACGAGTTTATATAAAAGATATATACGAAAAAATCAATTAAGAGGCAAATATATGATAATTTTACATCTGAAAAATTATGTGAAAAATAAGAGGCATTCAGATATAAATGAAAAAAAAGACACACAGTTTGAATTGTATTATTTATAATGCACCCACTCATTTAAATGTGAATAAAAGATAAAAATGAAAAACAAATGAGGCATAAGAGAATCAAATGACTAGTTCAGTGAAACTTCCCTACATTCACGTGTGCTCCGCTTGTTTCCGTACACTCTAGGCCAAAATTATTGTCCTCTACGAGAGACAACTCTTAATTTCATAAAAAGAAAATCACAGAGGCATAAAAACTATGAGTCGACTCTTAGAGGCAAAAATACTCTTGAGACTCAATTCAAATAAAAAAAAAAAAAAACACACGTCGAGAATTGAGATGACCATCAAAGTTAATGTGTGAGAGACTTGGGGGCGGAAAAAAAAACCGGAGGCCTAAACCTCGAACAATAGGTGTAGTGCTACAACACAAAGCAGGAGCAGTCCCGAAACAACCTATTGTTCGAGGTTTAGGCCTCCGTTTTCCATTCCTAAAAATATAAGTTTCTTTACATCAAGAAACTTATAATCTTAAGCACCACAATTCTATCAATAAAAAGTAACTACAATTCTATCAATTCTTGAAGTAGGAGCTTAAGCACCACAATTCTATCAATAAAAAGTAAAAATACCATTTTCCATTCCTAAAAATATAAGTTTCTTTACAATCATTCTATAACCACCACCATAGCTAAAAACATCAAGAAGAAGATGAAATAGAATTACCTTCCGCATCATGTCGCAATCTCTTCACCTTCCGCTCGTCCAAATAATTCTGATAAATATAAGTAGAAAATCCCCAAAGAGCCATAAGCATAGATATAATCTTCACCCCATTCATCGGATCATGAAACACAATGACAGCAGCAATAGGGGTAAGAGCCAACGACATAGTGCTAATAACATTAGAAAACAAAGAAGAAACCACGAAAATTAAGCCCACAACACCAACAGAACAAAGCTGCCAGGCCACAGCAGTCCACACAAGAGTCATAACATAAGACACATTTCCCTTCCCAAACCCGTCCATTTCTCCCTTCAAAGTTTTCCATTCTCCGCTGGCAAACAGACCAATGGCAGAAACACACGTGGCGACTATGCTAGTGAATATTTGCATTTCCAAAACCACACGGAAAGTTTCCTTTTTTAGTACCTTTTGAAAGGTTAGCTGCATTAGAGAGAGTAAAAGAGAGTAAAGAGCAGAAGCCCCAAGTGCAGTTATAAAGCCGAGTATATATTTCCCTTTTGTGACTCCTGAGGGTCTATCTGAGTCGTCGTTAACAGCTAGGAGAGAGGCGGATAGTGAAAGAACGACCACGGAGTTGAGAATTAATGCAGTGAATTTCTGGGAATTTATGAAAAATGAGAAAACTGCGTTAAAGGCTAATTGGGTGGCACAAATTAGAGAATATGTGGAGGCTGAGAGGTATAGTAGTCCGATTGAATACAGCATGTTGTCCCCAGCAATTACAACACCGAGAACAATGTAAATTAAAGCGATTTTAGGGATGGAATATGATGAGGGGGGTGAAGTTGAAGGTTTTTGAAATGAAGGGACTAGAATTAAAGGGATGAGAAGGATAGGGAATCCTAGTGTTTGAACAAGGGTAGCCATCCATTTACTATTTCCACCCTGATCATAATAGAATCTCCCTAGAAGAACAGCAGCACACTGACCAGCAAGGAGGAGGAATATGTTGACAGCCACCAAAAGCCACCATTTCCAGCTTTTGAGCTTGATCAGCAAAGGTGACGGGATAGATATGTTTCCGTCTTTTCCCGGTATCTGATCCTCACTATCTGAAAAGAGCCACAAATACAAATTAGTTTCATTTTCCCTTCTAGAATATAGAGTACTTACTCACCGGTAGAAAGAGTATGAATCCCTATGTTCCTAAATGAATGTCAAAATCTAAGAAATTTTTGTCCCAAAATGAACGTCTTTTTTTAAAATAAAACTTTGTCCTTGCACGCTTTTTTCATAAAGCTAAATGTTTAGAATGTGAATAACAAGAATATTTATGCATCTTTACCATTAAAATGTATAAAACACACCATTTCAGAGTGTCTCTTACGACGAAATTTGGTAATTCACTAAGGGACGGAAGTAGTACAAAAATGAAATTCTGTCCTATCGAACAAATATGCTATCTCGAGCATAAGAATAATGCTTTTGGGCATTGGCATCTATCAGGTCAATTTAGGGCATCTCCTACGGTTTGATGCAGAAATTGCCCCAAATCTCTAAAACGGTGTAATTTTTACACCAAATTTCTTCCATCATCTCCAACAGTCTACTTCAAATATTACACTAAAAAGAATATTCTTTATTATTTCAATTCATTTAATTAAATTGTTTTCACTAACATATATTATTATCGATAATATAATTTATAATATATCATATTAAATAAATTATAATCAATAAAGTTAAATAATTTAATGAGACAATTAATAAATATAAATAAATAAATATATTTAAAATATAAAATATATAAAAAGAAATATATTTAACTTATAAAAACAAATTGAATAGTTTTTCTTAAATATTATAATTAATATAAACAACAATTAATTTATAATCTCTCCATTCCACAATAAATATTCAAGTTTCTTAAAATTTAATTTAGTTCAAAAATCAATTTTTTAAAATTTAATTATTCTTTTTGAAAGGAACGAAGTAGGATGCCTGAAATTTGAAAAAAAAAAAAGCCACAAAGATAGCGCAGCATGATGGCTGCACCAAATCTGGCGCAAACGGACGACAGACACCAAAATAGCGCAAAGGATGAAGTAGCTGTTGGAGTTCTTTTTTGTACCAAATCCAAGTGTTTTTGAAGTTTTAGAGTTCTCTAGGAGAAGCTCTTAAAGAGTAATGCACTATAATAGGTAGACAAATATCAGTGGAGATTAAAAGCTGTAACTCATTGATTTGAGTTTAAACTAGTCTGGAACCAAATGTGCAACTTTCTATCACTTTCGATTCAAATATGTTTATATTGCTGCCTTTTCCAACAGAAAGAAGGAAAAAAAATATGTGAAACCTAAAAGAAATGAAATAGTTATAGTTGTCTTCAGATGGCGAATGAACAACCAAACAAAAAGAACAAAAAATGTGGAGTGGGGAGAGAGGAGCAGGACAAAAGGGAAACGAGAGAAAGGAAACTGCTCACTTTCTCCCCAACCAAATAAAGGATTGACTACAACCACAAGTCACACCCTCCTTAATAGCATGTCAACTTAAGGAACCTTCAAGGTCATTCTACTATAAGATTAGGCGTAACAATTTTTTCAAGAGTTGGTTTTGGGAGAAACTAGTTTCTCCCAAATATTATAAAAAGTTATGTTTTATTTTAAAAACCGGTTCAATGACCGGTTCAAAAAGCCGAGTTAGTTTGGTTTAAAATTCATGTACAGGTTCAAAATTTTCTGTTTTTTCAAAGCAGCTCAAAAAGTTGCATGAAATATCCCACAAGAGGAACTCAATGACAAACTAAATAACCAAACGCTAGCTAAATATGGAATTGACTTGTAATAGAGAAAAAAACAGAACATCCCACACCAAAGTCCAAACACTAATTTAATGTGTTTCAATTAGATGGTACCCAAATTGTATGGTTACCCAAATTTAGTAAAGCATATTAGTTGAGCTCAACAGCATCACATGATAGTATCCGCACAGCAATACCTACTCGTTCTAATAGTATCCGCACAGCAATACCTACTCGTTCTAACTTCTAAATGTATATGAACAAACAAAAAACTTACTCTATTAGAGAAGTAATATGTGATCTTAGAAACTCTTCAACCATCACCTATACACACACCGCCGGGTCTACCTTGCCCTCTAGGGGGAGGGGGCAATCGCCCCCATTAGCTTTTTGCATGTTAAGTGTATTTTTTTTTTTTTTTTAATTGTAATGATTTTAGAGTAAAAAAACAAATGTTTCCCCCCCCCCTTGCTTTAAGGATTTTTTGCCCCCATTACAATGTGTCATTGTCTTAATAATTAAGTAATGCAATTTTTGGCCCCTTTATAAAAAAACAAAAATCATAAAACAAAAAGAAACTGGCTCCGCCACTGCCTACACACACAACAACATAAGCACAAACGGGGTTTTAATCCTTCACATCATACATATTAATACATACACCGGTATACGCCAGCACAAATACAGTTTTATTGCATTCATACACATAAAGGTATCGACAAGCGGATACGGAGTTATATGGCTTCATACTGCAAACACATAAACACACACAGATAGTTGTCCCCTTCATCTCTCTCTCTCTCTCTCTCTCTCTCTCTCTCTCTCTCTCTCTCTCACGGGTATGTAGAATTAAGAGCACACATGGAGTTGCATCACTAAAGCTTGAAAGCTGAAACAGGGGAAATTTCACTACTTTGAGATCAATATTTAACGCATACTCCCTCCGCCCCACATGAGTGGATTTTTGGTCAATTTGACCAAACTTTGACCAATAATTTAAATAAATAATAATGATCCTAATAAAAATCCAAAAAAATGTTATTGTTAATATTATTAAGCGTGATACAATAAAAAAAATTTAATTTTTATTAGGATCATTATTATTTATTTAAATTATTGGTCAAATTTTGGTCAAGTTGACCAAAAATCCACACTCATGTGGGACGGAGGGTAGTACTTCATTTTCATTGTCGAGAATTAAAAAAGAAAAAAAATAATAAAATAAATAAAAATTAAGCAGTAACATACAGTATACCGCTAAAACTGCTCTGAATTTTATGTTTTTCATAACTTTCAAAAGAGAAAGTAAATTCACGTCAAAAATAATAAGAAAATCGTGAACGAAGCGAGCATCTCTAACATCAGATACAGCTACCGCACGCATATAGCAGAATACACACAGTAACACACACATAAAAACGAATCCCCTTCATATCCATGGTCACAAAATTACACCATGAACGCCGATAATTTTACAGATATCGCGTCAATACATCAACAGGTAACGATCTAATTAATCCAAAAGCAAAAAAAAAAAAAACTAATACTATTTTTTAAGAAATTCGAGATCTTAAAATCGCAATCAACGTGAAATAACGCACACAGAGAGGGAGTTAGAGATGGTGATAAACCTGGCATGATTGGACGGTAAAGAAGAGAAGAAGCGGCGGCGATGAAGGATTGATGAGAAGAAATAGGGGACGAATGAAATTGGCGGTTTGGTTTTAAGCAATTGTGGGTATCTCTGTTCCACCACGACTTTCCTTTGTCCCCCCAAGTCGCGACGGCGGCGAATTCGACAGTACCAGTCCCACTACTTTCTCCTGAACCGCAAATCTTGGTGTAACAACTGTCCTTATATACTCCTCCCGTCTTACTTGAAAGAATAATTATTTATTTGGGAAAAATATCCAAAATTCTCTCTAAAAATTTTCATATCCAAAAATATTAATAATAATTATTAAATCTAAAAAGTCACATTAAAGTTTCAATACCAAAAAATTCAAAGTCTATTTATTTAACTAATGTCGTTATTTTTTTGGAGTTCTTATGAATATGGGACTTTGATTTTTTAAGAATAGTGTGGTGTTACAAATATAACTTTAGTATATATTGAGAAATAATAATAATAAAATATATCGTATTTATTATAAAAAGGTAATAATAGTAAGATAAGTTTTTAACCATATCCGATAATAATTAGAAAAGCAAATACATTGTCTTACTAAATTTAATTATTATAGTTTATAATTATAAAATTAAATTAAAATAATATAATTAATAATAATCATGAATTATTTTTTCAAATATTATCACTATTCAATATTATTTTATGTTATTAATTTTATTTGTTTTAAAATTTAATTAATATTAATAGTCTTATTATTACTATTTTTATTATTATTATTATTATTATTATTATTATTATTGCTCAAATAAATAATTTTGTCTTTTCTAACTTACAAATAATTGAAAAGAAAAGTCAAGTTTCAATTATTTTAAATTCTTATAAGTAATAGAATCGGTTAAATCATTAAATTTTGGAATTTTTAGTATTTTATTTCAAATTTCAGAATTTTTTTGATAGAAGAATAATTTGTTGAATTTTTTACACATGAAACTTTTTAAAGGGGCTTTTTGTTATTTTTCACTTATTATTTCCTTTAACGTCCGTTTGACCGCCCCACGTGATTGAATATTTTCCAAAATGACAAAATTTTGTATTATTTTATATTCGATGGATTCACTTGTCATAATACTGATATAATTAAAACAATAATCTATTTATTGTTCCTCTCATTCATTCTCTGTTATTTTACTTTTCATATTCACAACACTTGCTTTCACAATCTCTACTTTTCTTTAGGTTTAATTTTTTAAGGCTCTCTCTGCCCAAACAAAAATCTATATAAACCCATATAATTTACTAAATCTCATATAGACCCAAATCAAAATTTCTTATAAATCTAACACCCCACTCCTCCCTCACATAAAAAAACCGCCTCCCTCCCCTCTATTCTCTCATTCACACCTCAACCAACACACACACACACACACACACACACACACACAATAAAATGCTCTTTCTGTCTCATGACCATTTATTTATTTTTTTCTATTTTTATACAATAGGTATAAAAGCGGATTGATTAATAAAAAATGAGATTTTTTATTATTTTTAATTAAGAAAATGTGAAAAAATGTAAGAAAAAAATACTCTTATTCTTATACCTAAGGTAAAAGGGTAATTCTAGTCTTATACCTTAGATATAGCATCGGAACGGTTAATAAAATATGGATTTTTTAAAAAGAAAATGTGAACAATTGTAAAAAAAAATTACTATTATACCCAAGGTATAAGAGTAGGTCTAGTCTTATACTTTAGGTATATGAGCGGACTTGTAAAAGCGTGGGTTTATATGAAATTTTGACAAATTTATGGATATTTATGGATTTTTGATCTGGCCGAGGGGTATTAGGGTACGAAGCCCTTTTCCTGTATTACTATATTACTCTTTTTCCTTAAATGGTGTGCCCGTATTTTTTATATCCACTCACGTGTTACGGAAGAAGTATACACCTACCTTTACCTTTATGGTTATATAAATAAATTTGATTGAAATATAATTATGATTAAAGATTTAATAAAAATTAATCATTTTATTTATATTAATAATTTGTTATACTAATAAATTTGATTGAAATATAATTATGATTAAAGATGAATAAAAGTTAATTATTTTATTGATATTAATAAATTTGTTAGTGTTATTAATCCCTCCTCCAAAATGGTGGAATAACTATTTATAAATAAAAAAATACTACCTCTATTATGTGTAATAAATATGAAGAGATTATTGTCATCGCAAACAAAATATACTTTTCATTTTGTAAAACGTTGATAAGTAAAATTTGACATTTAATATAAGATGAGGATTTTTTTTTTCAAAAAATAGCTTTTTAAAAATTTATATACCAAAATAACATTTACAAAAACTTATATACCAAACTAGCACTTTTCACTTGAATTCCGGAATTGATAATTCCGAAATAAGGTAATCCGGAATTACCAATTCCGGAATTCAATTTTTTTATTTTTTTTTTAAAACCGGTTAAAGGGAGCGATCGCCCTATCAGTTGGGGCGACCGCACCATATGGTATCCGGAATCCCTTTTATTTCTTTTTTATTTAACTCTTCTCTTCTCTTCTCTTCTCTTCTTTCTTTCTATATATATATATATATATATATATATATATATATATATATATATATATATATATATATATATATATATATATATCTCTATTATAATGAGAACCAGCATTTATATGAGAACCATAAGAACCACTAACATTGGATTAAAAAACACATCAATGCTCCAGGATTAAAAAAAAAGATAGAGGGGTGGCATTTTTGTAATTATTTCATTTAAAATCCCCCTCAAATTTCAAAATAAAATATCTCAATATCTATAAGTCAAAAAAAAAATCGAAAACACTGATTTTTTTTGTCTTGACGAGACGATTCAAACTAGATCCCTGAAGATAGGATTTTGAAAAAATAATATTGAACAACGTCTAATTTTTAAAACACTGTGTTGCTAGTGAACACTAGCTGTGTTGTCTTAGTGAACACTAGATGTGTTGTATTAGTGAACACTAGCTGTATTGTCTTAGTGAACACTAGTTGTATTGTCTTAGTGAACACTAATTAATTAGTGAACACTAGCTGTAAGTGAACACTAGCTATGTTGTCTTAGTGAACACTAGCTATGTTAACACTAGCTATGTTGTCTTAGTAAACACTAGTTGTATTGTCTTAGTGAACACTAATTAATTAGTGAACACTAGCTGTAAGTGAACACTAGCTGTAAGTGAACACTAGCTATGTTGTCTTAGTGAACACTAATTAATTAGTGAACACTAGCTGTAAGTGAACACTAGCTGTAAGTTAACTAGTTATGTTGTCTTAGTGAACACTAGCTATGTTATCTTAGTGAACAATAGCTGTGTTGTCTTAGTGAACACTAGCTATATTGTCTTAGTGAACACTAGTTGTATTGTCTTAGTGAACACTAATTAATTAGTGAACACTAGCTGTATTGTTCATTAATTAATTAGTGAACACTAGTTGTATTGTCTTAGTGAACACTTAAAGCTAGTGTTCACTAATTAATTAGTGAACACTAGCTGTATTGTCTTAGTGAACACTAATTAATTAGTGACACTAGCTGTAAGTGAACACTAGCTATGTTGTCTTAGTGAATACTAATTAATTAGTGAACACTAGCTGTAAGTGAACACTAGCTGTAAGTTAACTAGTTATGTTGTCTTAGTGAACACTAGCTATGTAGTCTTATTGAACACTAGTTGTGTTGTCTTAGTGAACACTAATTAATTAGTGAACTCTAGCTGTAAGTGAACACTAGCTATGTTGTCTTAGTGAACACTAATTAATTAGTGAACACTAGCTGTAAGTGAACACTAGCGGTAAGTTAACTAGTTATGTTGTCTTAGTGAACACTAGCTATGTTGTCTTAGTGAACACTAGTTGTATTGTCTTAGTGAACACTAATTAATTAGTGAACTCTAGCTGTAAGTGAACACTAGCTGTAAGTGAACACTAGCTATGTTGTCTTAGTGAACACTAATTAATTAGTGAACACTAGTTGTAAGTGAACACTAGCTGTAAGTTAACTAGTTATGTTGTCTTAGTGAACACTAGCTATGTTGTCTTAGTGAACACTAGTTGTATTGTCTTAGTGAACACTAATTAATTAGTGAACTCTAGCTGTAAGTGAACACTAGCTGTAAGTGAACACTAGCTATGTTGTCTTAGTGAACACTAGCTGTAAGTGAACACTAGCTGTAAGTTAACTAGTTATGTTGTCTTAGTGAACACTAGCTATGTTGTCTTAGTGAACACTAATTAACTAGTTAAGTAATGTACACTAGTTAAGTAATGTACACTAGTTAAGTAATTAACTCGTGTACACTAGTTAAGTAATTAACTCGTGCACACTAGTTAAGTAATGTACACTAGTTAAGTAATTAACTCGTGCACAATAGTTAATTAAGTAATAAACCACCTGTAGGAACCTTATCTGGAACTCCTCCATTTTTTTCTGAAGAGCACGTCGCTCTCTAGTAAATACCTCTCGTCTTTTTTTCTGAAGAGCACGTCGCTCACAATGTGGCAACCTGAAAGGAGCTCACACTAAGAGAAACACCTGTATAATCATTGATTGACTGTTGTGTTCATTAAATAAATATTTAATTTGTGATTGATTACTGTATTTTTCTTCAAAAATTTTGTTATAATTCCACTCCGTTATTGCTCTAAACAAACATGTCTATAGGTTCATTGGTGTTGACCAACTCTACTTGCTTGGTGTACGTGGATTTGGTTATGCTTGTTCACTCCCCATTTATTTTATTCTTTCATTACAAAGTAATACGGAGCAATATCATGATTCAAACTAGTTAATTAGCTAGTGTACATTACTTAACTAGCTAGTGTACACTAGTTAATTAACTAGTGTACACAAGGACTTGGTCAAGACCAAGTCAAGGTATTGTCCAGTATAAGTCAGTATAAGTCATATGGCTAGTATGCACGAGTTAACTAGCTAGTGTACACTATATACATTACTATTGTACATTACTTAACTAGCTAGTGTACACTAGTTAATTAGCTAGTGTTTTAAAAATTAGACGTTGTTCAATACTCCCTCCGTCCCACAATAATACCGAAAAATTTCCCTTTTGGGCGTCCCACAATAATCAATAATTTCCCAAAATGGAAGTAGGACCCACTTCTCTCTACTCACAACACTTTTTAAATTTACTATTCTCTCCACTCATTCTCTCTCCTATTTTACTTTTACACTCACAACACATTACCTTTATCACTTTTTACCTTAATCTCCGTGCCGGGCCAAAAATTCTACATAATCATGGGACGGAGGGAGTATTATTTTTTCAATATCCTATCTTCAGGGATCTAGTTTGAATCGTCTCGTCAAGACAAAAAAATCAGTGTTTTCGAATTTTTTTTTCGACTTATAGATATTGAGATATTTTATTTTGAAATTTGAGGGGGATTTAGTTCACAATAATTACGAAAATGCCACCCCCTCTATCTCTTTTTTTAATCTGGAGCATTGATGTATTTTTTAATCCAATGGCTGTTAGTGGTTCTCATGATTCTCATATAAATTTGGTTACCATTTGAATAAAACTATATATATATATATATATATATATATATATATATATATATATATATATATTATTTATATATATATATATATTATTTATATATATATAAAATAATAAATTAGAAAGAGGAAGTCCCCTTAAAAGTCCTCTTACTAAGAGAGGTCCCAAAGGAACTTGAAGAACAATGAAGATGAATCATCTATTTATAGTAGAAGAAAGATTAGAAAAATGTAGGATACATCTATGTGGGAAACACAAAAAACATTTGAATTTAGAGATGGTGGGAAAAACAAAATTTCATTTGCCTCCAAAAATTTCATTTGCACCCCTCATGATTTTTTTGGAGGCAAATGAAATTTTTCCTTAAATCAATTACTTCTCTTAGGTCTTTTACTTGTTTTATTTTTATGTGAAAGCCTCATGAAATTTTTGATTAAAAAATATTGTATTTAATTTTTCAATTCTTTTTTGAAAAATTAAATACAATATTTTTTAAGTTTTCATTATTAAGATAATCAAATCACGTATATTACTAGTCAAAAATTTAATGAGACTTTCACATAAAAATAAAACAAATAAAAGACCTAAGAGAAGTAATTGAGACATATAATAAACAAACAAAGGATTTAAGGAGATGCATTTCAAAAGATGGATTCAACATTTCAATCAATATCTCAATTTAGTTAGGTACTTTCTTTTCTCTTATTAAACATACTTCCTCCGTCCCACGTGAATACAAACTTATTTCCTTTTTGATCCGTCCCACGTGAATACAAACTGCCCAAAATGAAAATAAATTTATTATTTTATATTCACCCTACCCCACCCACTCATTTTCTCTCTTCATTTCCTACCACACAATTTATTCAACCAACTCCACTCATTCTCTCTCTTCATTTTCTACCACACATTTTCATTATCTTAATAATATTTCTTAATTATTGTGTCCGAAAAAATGATTTGTAATAAGGTGGGACGGAGGGAGTATTTTTCAATAGATATGCCTTGGACAAAAGTACAACCAAAGTAGACAAGCTACCTGATAAAAGGGTGCACTTTGTATTTACTCTCTCTCCGTCCCAAAATATTTGTTCCATTTAATTTTTTGTTGAACTTTGACCACAAATTTATGAGAGATTAATCATGTTCATGAAATTTTAAAAGTTGTTGTTGATAATATTATTAATGGTGAATCAATAGAAAATTCATTTTAATGATCAAAGCACAAGATAATCTCGTTAATTACTACCTACCAATCCACTAAACAATTGGGTCAACTACAAATATACTTGAATAATTTCTTCTACTCCTTTCGTTCCGTAACAATCTTTCTATTTTTTTTCCGTTAATACGAATGAAATTTGAGTAATAACTATTAATTAATTTAATTTTATAAATGAAAATTTGAAAATTGTAATTGATACACCATCAATAATACTATTAATAACAAATTTTATATTTTTATTAAAATAACTAAATTGTAATCGATACACCATCAATAATACCATTATTTATAAAAGTGTAAAAATTGAAAAATTAAATACAATATTTTTTAAGTTTTCATTATTAAGATAATTAAATCACGTATATTACTAGTCAAAAATTTCATGAGGCTTTCACATAAAAATAAAACAAGTAAAAGACCTAAGAGAAGTAATTGATTTAAGGAAAAATTTCATTTGCCTCCAAAAAAATCATGAGGGGTGCAAATGAAATTTTTGGAGGCAAATGAAATTTTGTTTTTCCCACCATCTCTAAATTCAAATATTTTTTGTGTTTCCCACATAGATGTATCCTACATTTTTCTAATATTTCTTCTACTATAAATAGATGATTCATCTTCATTGTTTTTCAAGTTTCTTTGGGACCTCTCTTAGTGAGAGGACTTTTAAGGGGACTTCCTCTTTCTAATTTATAATTCCGGATACCATATGGTGCGATCGCCCCAACTGATAGGGTGATCGCTCCCTTTAACCGATTTTAAAAAAAAAAATAAAAAATTGAATTTCGGAATTGGTAATTCCGGATTACCTTATTCCGGAATTACCAATTCCGGAATTCAAGTGAAAAGTGCTAGTTTGGTATATAAGTTTTTGTAAATGTTATTTTGATATATAATTTTTAAAAAGCTATTTTTTGAAAAAAAATTCAAGACTGAGTAATGGAATATCTAGTCATTCTGTCTCTAAAAATAAATGGAGTATCATATCCTTTCCGTGGGAAATAATCTACTACTCCCTCCGTCCCGCTCGAAGTGTCTCAGAATGAAATCGACGCGGGAATTAAGGAAAGTGAGGTAAGAAAGAGAAAAATGTTAAATGTTGTGAGTATGAAAAATTAAATAAGAGAGAGAATGAGTGGGATGAATAGTTAGGAGAGAGAATGTTGTGAGTGTAAAAGTAAAGTAGGAGAGAGAATGAGTGGGATAGGAAGAGTATAAAAATAATAAAAACTTTCCATTTTGGGATTGAGACACTTTAAATGGGACGCTCAAAAAGAAAAGTTGAGACACTTCGAGCGGGACGGAGGGAGTATTAGGTTAAGTCAAAATGGGTTTTGGAAATGGGTTTTGGAAAACATGGTTTGACCATCTTTTGACTCATTTTTTAAATAAGTTTCATTTAATTAATGAATAATGAAATAAGTTACAAAATCTATTATACAATAGAGGAATGAAAAAACTGCCTCTTATCTTGACATAAAGAGCGGCTGAGATTCAATATTGAAAAATTGATCGGACGGCTCACAATTGTAGATTTTCACGATTGACAGTTTCCTTCAACCGTCTCTCTCCCTCCCCCTGAAAATGGCGATCAAATTTCTCACAATTATCTTATTACTCTACAGATTGATCAATTTTCGCCACAATTCAAGCTCCACAATTGACAATTCCTCTGGCCTCTACCGTCGAATTTCACCTCCGGCGACGACACGCTCTCCGTTGACCCCGATTTCAAGCTCCTTCTCTCCGTTGGGGAATACAGAGACTCTCCGATCGTCAGAGATGCGTTTGAGAGAATGTGCGTAGGTCAGTTACTGAAGACGCACGGATTGGTACTCTGTATTTTTCTCTCAAAATCATCAAATCCTTCAATTGGTTAGGGTTTCTCTGTTTGCCCCAATTTGTTTGTTTCCGCCATGGTTGATTTTCTTCACGGATAACTCTGGTTCTTATGTATTTTTTGAAGCCATTAACAGGCCCCATTTGTTTTGAATTGGACTTTGAATCTCATTAGTTGAATTGGATTGGATTGGATTGGATTATTAACCTATTAAAGAAATGAACATGTCTTTCAAATGACCAATGAACATGCCTTTATACAGTGATTTAGTATTATAATTTTCACATTTTATCATTTTAATTGAAGGTGGATGCCATTGCCATGCCTCACAAGCAGTTGAATTAGCCGGCTTCGACACATCAGTAACAGAAGGCACCAAGTTGCGAGCTTCAAGACCACTCCCAAAACATTTGCATTGCAGAACGAACAACAAGACAATTGCAGGTTCGGAAGTTTGTCTCCAAATCCGGCTATTGTGTTCCCGCCATATATATACCACTCAACACCATGGCTAACTGTACACATTGATCACCTTGGAGCATTGAGAGACACCTGAAGAACAACACCTTTCAGCTCCCATAGACCAACCTGCTGCCAACTATCTTCAGCAAAGGGGCACACAACAAAAAGCTTCCAAGAATTTTCTAATCCATCATGGCATAAACTGCACATTCCTGATGTCGTTGGAGGAAGTTTATTCCGTGAGTCTTTGTATTACATCTCTAATTCTATTTAATCATTTGAATTACATAGAATTTTCTTTCTGTCAGTAGTTTATTAAAATAATATAATTAAAAATTTTTTGTTGGTTACAGTCTTATTTTTGAAAAAATATTTTTTTAGCTATGAACATCTTTTCTTGAAAATTGAATTATTGTTTTTTCCACATTGAGCTGATGTTAACTGTTGAATGGAAGGAGGAGGAAGAAGTCTGGGATGGGGACATGGTACTTAGTTCAACCAGTGGGTGGGGAAGCAGGTTGAAGATGATGTTTGGCATGGGAATTTAGTTGAGCAAGAGTTTTTGCATTATATTTGCTTTTAACATGAGCTCCAGCCCCTATAAGTAGTTAATGGCAGATTCCAAAATATAGTTTCGAAGGGTAATGATGCACATACATTTTAGATTATATTCAACAGGTGCGGTAGTTAATCGAGTAGCTCTAGAAGCATGTGTACAAGCCCGTAATGAGGGACGGGGTCTATGGCTAACCGATATTGCACGTCATCATTTAGCTATTGCAATACACATCAATTATTGTTCATAGTGGACCAAGATTGTTTAAAGAATAGAAATCTCGCATATAGTGAATTTGTTTGCATGATTATTTGCTGAAATATGTTTGAATTTTCTTAGTTTCTTAGATATTTACATGGAAAAAATTGAACATTTTATATATGCTCCACCATGTTGATGAAAAAATGAAGTTTCAAGAGTTACTGAAGTGAATACAAAGCTCTAAAACACTCTGATGATAACCAAAACATGTTGATTATCTTTTATTTAATATAACCTCTTTAAGAAAATGTAATATTCCCTTCGTCCCAGTCAAATGACCATTTTCAAGAAAATTGTCCTAAAATAAAAGACTTTGTTTTTTAAAACACTTGGCCCCTAAATGATAATTACGCATTTTGTTTTTGATAATTCGTTATCTATACTTGCAAATCTATACAAAGGATATTTATGCATATTCTCTACTAAAATTTACTAAAAGTCAACTTTTTAAAGAATATTCCTTGGAGGAAAATTGAACATTAATTTTGGGAATTAGATTAAAAAATGAACAATCGATTTGGGAAGGTGGAAGTACTAATATTGTTTTAGGTGATATTTTTTGTCACATTCGACGTCGCCATCGACTCTGTCTTGGCGTTGGCGTCATCATCTTCTACTACACCCTTCCGTCCAATTCCTTCCATTATTCAAAGTTAACTTCTACGTGTGCAGAGGGTTTTGTATGTGTGTCGGGAGAGGGGGAGGGGTTTTTAATTTAATTTCAAGTTTAGTATACCCACAATCTCTCCTCTCTCTATATATATTTATATTATTTGTGTGTGTGCGCGCAGTGGGCCTAACCATATCTTCATAAATGTGTTTGTATAGGTTGTATATATCAGCTATGGAAATGGGGAATGTTGTTTTTACTTTGGGGCTCATATTACGGTATGCATAATTTGAATTGCCTTTCTTGAAAGCCTATAACTTCCGCATATTGAACGATTACGAGCCATATAGCAATGCCTTTTATATTTATTTCCCTTAGAATGAATATAGACATGCATTGTTTGTTTGTCATGATCAATTGTGGAGGGAGGTAGCTATATTCGAGGGTTCTACGTTTTTGTGGTATAACAGTAGCTCAATTATGGGATTCTTATTAATTTTTTCGGTTGCAGAAGTGTTAATAACATAATCCTGATCTCTGACAAGGCTTGATACGATCGTAGTCCCTTGGGTATGAGGTATGTATCTGTACATTTTATGTACTAATTCTGAACTTTTGAAACTTGAAACATTATATGAATTGTAAATGCTTCGTAAGATAAAACGAGTAGAGTGCGGTTTGATGGAGTCATTGAGGTAGTCAAGCCTCGATCAGTATACCTTTGAAAGTTGGAACACTATATAAATTGCAAATGCTTTAAAAGATAAAAGTGTTAATGTGTGTGTTTCCCCAAATTATTTTCAGCATATATTTACAAATGCTGCCAATTTTCATTGGGTCTGTTCTTATAGTATACATTTGTATACTACATTTAGTTTTGTAGTTCTGATTTTTTTCACCTCTATGTTTCATGCAGGGACGATTGAACAATATTTCTATTGGCATCTATCAAGATGTGGAAATTCCAGGAAAGTGGATCAAGACATAGTTTTGGGGAAGAAATCAACAATGTCGTCCATCTTAAAACCTGTGTAGCACAGTTTCGTATTCAGTAGACACATCTGTTGGGGAGCCCTTCCAACTGACCTGACTGTAAGTGCTCCAATTTGAGCTTGTTAGAATTTTCGTTAGAAAATTAACGAAAGTTATAACATTTCTAACAATTCCTAACAATCCTAACTTTTCTAACAAAGTAAGGGTAAAATGGGCATTGTTATTTAAGGTTAAACCTTAAAAAGAATCTCAAAAAAGAAAAACAAAAGAAGAAAACCATAAATAGAAATGCTGGAAACATAAAGCTGGTTTGCTTAATTTGAATTTCAAAAAGAAATATTCCTCTTGTTCAAAGCCGGTTTGCATTTAATGAACAGTGCACGTAGGGTTCCCATCCGCGCGGATGAGTTTGTCATCTCAGGAGGGCTATAAATTGAGCCCTCCAGTCACAAAAATAAGGAGCCACAACACATTTTGCACCGAACCTCTGGCGAAATATAGAGAGAAAACAGTGAGAATTCACTTGAATTGTCACCATTTTCTCTCCAATCTTTCCCAATTCATACTCATCCACTCACTCTCATATTAAAGCCCTAAACACTCATACATACAAGCCAAACACTCAAGAACACAAGGAATATTGGTAAACCCTCCTTCTCCTAACCCTAAATCTCAACCATGCATGCATTTGCAAACTACAAAATGTAGTTCTTTCATCTTCTTGCTCTAGATCTAAGAAGATCACCATGGAAGACCATCTCCATGGATGATCTTCTACAAAGATCAAAATTATTTTCAAGTTCTCTTACTTTCTTGCAAAGAAAACTCATTTTCAAAACCCTAAAAACCATTTTCAAGTATAAAATCCCATTTTCAAAGGATAAAAATCCCCTTCCCAAGCAAATGAAATGCTTAGTTCTAATGTACCCCAAGGATGGTTTGGTATAGTTGATTCACCACTAAAATGTCTAGTGATCACTAACCAAAACCTAGGGAAATGGGGACAAGCATGGATGCAAAACCCCCCTTAAAAATCATATTTTCTTTCTTGGGAAGTTGCTGTCCAGTAGCAATTTTCCCAGACCTCAGTCCATTATCTTAATTTTTGGACACAGATGAACCTGGAATTTGGTGTTGACTACAAAACACTTTTTGTAGCCAACATCCAGAGATTTCCAGACATATTTTTACTTTATTTTTTGGGTGAGTAAAACTCCTCTTTTCAAATTTTCTTTCAGAGGCTAGTTCATCAGCTTCTGGGAATCCAGATCTCATATCTGAGGTTTCCAGAAGGTTTTGACCCCTCAAATCTTCTCCAAAATGGAAAATTCCTTCGTACAAGTCTTATTTAAGGTGTCTAGAACAACTTTCATTCTCTGAGTTTATCCAGATTATGAAGTTTTAAGACCCTTGAATCCCTTTCAAAATCAAAGGTCCACTGCCTTTTTCATTCTGGCAGAAATGGCTCTCAACTTCAAAAGGTCTTTTGAGTACCAAATCTCAATCCAAAAATCTTCCAAAAAATCATGGGATCAGTTTAAAGTCTTAAAAAGATATCCCAATTTTTACTTTTCTGAGTTTCAAAGTATTTTGGCCAAAACACACACACACACACACACACACAAATGATTTTCAGCTTGGAAGACTCGTTTTACGAGGCATTCCGGGTGCACACTAACGTCCTTCCCGGCGTGTAACATGACCTCCGAACCTAAATCTCTGATCTCGGGCTTTTTTCAAAGTTTTGGCCCTCAAAATTAAAATGGCGTGGCGACTCCGTTTCGTTGATTTTTTCAAACAAAAATGGGAAAATTTTCGACACAATCACACATCATCACAGTGGTGACTCCGCTGAGGACTAAGCTTTTTTTTTAAAAAAAAAAAATGGTATTTGGTATATTGGTGGAAACCATTAAACTTCCCGTTATCGCCTCCTAACACGAGTCGGGGATAAATTGTGGTCTAACAATCCCACGTACCGGTATTACCGTTTTCCAAATAGAAAAAAAAAAAAGCTTTTGAGGGTCAAGCTTCCGTCCCGGCTTTGAAAATCATTTTTGTGTGTGTGTTTATTTTTGCACGGTTTTCGTGTTGTTTTGGCCGCCTCGGAGAAAGTCAAAATTTTGACTGTCGGAATAATGTCCCTAACTGTCGGAATTTTCGTGCTTATGTGCTCATTAAACTTCAAAAAAAAAAATTTCAAAAAAAAAAGGAAAATTTTCAAAAAAAAAAATCATGCATCATATTTTTAAGACACATAAAAAAAAATCTCTATTTTACTCAGAAAAAGAATATAGACTGCTTGCACACTACGCGCACGTGACCGTACACTGCACACTACGTCCCTAACCCGGGAAAATCCTTGTCGCGGTCCGTTTGGTCTTATTACGCCTCTCGGATGAGCACAGGACTACCCAAACATCCCATGGAGCCTCGTGTCGACCATGCACTTGTCCGTGACACACTTTGTCCGAGACCCGGTTGGTTTTTAGTCTGGTCTGTGTCATGCCCTGTCTGTGTATAGACCTTTCCTTTCAAGCCTTTGTCGGCATACCGACTCAATATCTTTCGGGGACCCTAATCAGTCGAAGTTCTGCCGGTTTTCCGCCGCAGACTTTGACCAAGATATTGACCGGCGCCTTGACTTCGGCTCTGACTGGCACAAATTATACACTGACTCCCAGCATTGACACTGAGTCATCAAGGATTAATGAATGTTCCATGCCTAATTACGGCTTAACTGGCGACAAGTCAAGATCAATTGTGGACGCTTATCAGTCCAAATCATGCCGACTTTTCGTCGAGCCCTCGGACATGATCTTGACTTTTGACGTCAGCTTTGTCCGTAATTTACATCGAATGCTCGTTAAGACTCGATTACCCGCCAGGCTTTTAGGATCGTTTTTCTTTCGGTCGGTGGGACCCGCTTACCCTATAGGACCCTCGCCCGGGGCTGTCCACCCTGGGAGGTCGAAATACAGGTGGAATACGAGGGGCTTATAGACGTAGTGACGGGGCCCACTGATCCAGGATCCAGAGTAGTTTGCGAAAAAGAAGAGCAATCTTTTCCAACCGATTAGGTTAATAAAACATGTTTTAAGTAAATGTGAACAAATAACTGCATGTTGCATGAGCCAAAAAGCCCAAACACCTACCCTCCTTCCATTCCCAGACATCTGAACCTTCGTGTCCTTTCCCCCGCAGCTCCTCACAAAGCTTGGTTTCGGGCACCGGGTCACCGTTTGATCAGTTGGGAAGAGTCAAGCGCATCGTCAGCTTCACCGTTTGTTCCGACTCCGGGTTTCAGAATGTCTCGCATCGGCCCGGTAATGATGGGGATAACGTCACTCCGCCTCCCGGGACCCCTCGGAGACAGAGCAACGGTGGAGTCGGTTAGCGAGAACGGATGAGGTTACGACAGGAAGCACAGCTAAACAGCCTTATGGAGGCTATTAAGAGTCACGGTCTGGCCGCCAGCCTCAATCCGGATGGCACCTTCACCGTGGAGGAAGACGAGGATGCCAACCCCACTCTCAATCGCCCTGATTACACCAGGATGCCACCACCCACCTCCTATGGTGCCACTACCAGAACCCATGCTCCTTGATTTTCGGGTCAGCCAGTTCCCCAGCCACAGACCACCGGATCCATGCGGCCAGAAGCGGCACAAATCGGTGGGGGCAAAATCGGTGCGGAATGTCTTCTCATGGTTGGGGCTATCTCGGAATGCCACGGCTAATCGGGATCCCGCCTCGGTTCGGAACCGTCAATCCGGACCCTCACGGCAACGGCCGCGGTTTGGAATGCCGCCACAACTTGGTTACGGGCCACGATCGGGAGCCCCTCCTCGGAAACGTACTAGTTCATTTGCTCCTCACACAAATCCATTCCTCACTCAGACTTCTATGGGTTACCAAGCCTCCATCCCGGTGTCATCCGAATCACCAGGACCGCAGTACCCCCCGGGTTACACACCTTCACCACAGGCAGCCATGCAATTCAACAATTCGGGACAGCAGCCCGCACTCAAGCCTACTTACGGGCCCCACTTGTTAGTACCCGGTCCGAAAAAAGGTATTCTAAATACTTGGGCCCGGTTTAAATTAATTAAAACCCCAAAGATCCAAGTGTCCGGCCCCGGTTAAACAGAAACCCTAAAGAAGGAATCTCATTATTAGGTCAAAACCTGCGCCGTCGCTGTCAGCTTGAAAAGGACGCCAGTTGGAAGAGCCGATCGGCCCTTTGCCCGTGCATTGGCCGATCGACCCTTTTATTTAGAGCCGATCGACCCTTCTATCCTAGAGCCGATCGACCCTTTAGAGGCCCAGCCCAGTTACCGAACACTATAAATAGGGGTGCCCGGCTCCCATTCTCAACACACAATTTTCTCCGGGAGAAGCGAGACCATACTTGCTTTAACCCTTAGTTCTTCTTTTTCCCCTCGAATCGCCAAGATTCGACTCCAAGTCTTGCTACAATTGGTAAGACTCTCTTTTTAATATTCTTGTTCTTTATTATTGTCTTTATTATTATTGTTTGCATGCTTAGTATATTTTAATTGCTTTATTTCTTGCTTATGCCATATATGCTAGATTTAGGGTTGTTTTAAATATATTTAATTGTTCATAGCCGAGGATGATCTAAGGTTTCGCCCTAAGAAACCCAATGGATCTAGGAACTATTTCTTTCCTTCCACCTTAGTAATAATTGTCCCATGATCAACAATCCCCCAAGGATGAACGTTGATTAGTGCACCTTCCGAGGGCCTAACTCAAAGGTTCTAGGGTGTGATCATCAATAAATTCTTTCTCTCCCCTCCTCCTTATGCATGATCCCGCTTCTTCTATCTATTCCCGTAAACACCGCACACAACCAACACCCCACATGCTAGAAAGACCGATTCGTCGGGCAATAGGAGTGATAACGTTTCTTCTTCTGTTGTAACTTGACCCCCGAACCCAATTAACTGTTTAGCCTTTTTTCAAAGCTTTGGGCTATATCAAAGTGGCGTGGCGACTCTCAAAATTAAACTAATATTTTAATATGGTTTAAAGCGAGTGTCACTAAATGAATATCCCATTTCGATTCGACATTTCATGATTAATTATTTGAAACTTCCGAATGCGCGTTGCATCGGGACGGGGTATTCACAGTGGCGACTCTGCTGGGGAAACCCCATGTACTTAGCGAGAGATGAGGCCATACCGCCTTTCCCTCAATAGTTACTTTGTTAAGGAGGGCGAGGAATTCTCTTGCATGGAGTTTAGTGAGCCATGGTTTGATCATACAGGCAGGCTGCAGAAGGGTTTCGAAATTTTCAGGAATACAGAAGTTGATAGGTCGAAGCTGAAGACGGTTCTCATGGATCCACGCCAGAAGAGAGGCAAGGTTGTCACAGTCCAGAGCCGGTACGTCATTGAAATTACCCGGATCCGAGCAGGCCTCGCGGCCCCGGCATCTGGCATCTTTCGCGTTGGAGCGACGTGTCTCGCCGTTTTTGTTTTTATAGAGTCGCCACGCCGTTTTTATTAAGCCCAAAACATTGAAAAAGGGCATCAGTTTAAAGATAATTTTAAACTGTTTTTTGTGTGATGAGATTTTGAGTTCGGAGGTCAGATGACTCCCCGGGAAGAGAATATTAGAATATTAGAGCTCACCCGAGTAGCCTCGTAAAACAAGTCTTTCGGATACCCCTAATATCCTTTAAATGTTGTGTGTGTGTGTGTGTGCTTTTAAAAATGCATGATGTATCGGATGTCTACATTGTATGCTATGTATGAAAATGTATTGAAATAGTAATGGAAGGAAGCCTTACCAATGTTGGTTCGCGTCTGTCTTCCGCTGGGGAATGGTGTTTGAGGTCGGAGTAGCGTTCCGGTACGGATCGGGATTGCTTCGGGAGATGCCGTTGTCGCGGACGCAGTTTCGGCGTGAGTTGAGGTTGCAGGCTGCGTTCGGGCAGAGGTTCGGCGTGCGTGGGGATCGTCGGGATCACTCGGGCGAGAGGTTCGGCGTGCGTTGTGGTGGCGGGAGTCACTCGGGCGGAGTTTCGGCGTGGTTTGGGATCGTCGGTTTGACTCGGAAAGAGCGGGACACCGTGGAAAGACCGAGGCAAGGCCTCGGAGTACCACGAGGGGCCTCGGAGTACCTCGAGAGTGCCTCGGGGCAGCGCGGGAGCGTCTCGGGAGCGCTCGGGAGGCTTCGGAGCACCACGAGGAGCTCGGAAGGCCTCGGAAGGATCCGAAAGGGGCGGGAGTGCCTCAAGAGGACTTAGAGGGGAGCCGAAGGCTAAGGGAGGAAGAGAAAAGAGGGAGGTGTATGGAAATGAGGAGGGGGAGCCCTCTATTTATAGTAAAAATTTCGGAGCAAAGAGGTCCGTACGGACCTTCTTGGTTATCCGAATTTTGGATTTCCTCGATTTGAGGGAATCCGCAATGATGGAGAATATTACGGAATGATGATGTCCCCCATGCAATAAGGTCCGTACGGACCATCTTGCATGCAAAGAGGTCCGTACGGACCAACTGCATGGAAGTCATCATTTCTTCCGGATTTGAGGAATATTGTGGACTTTAAGGGGATTTAGTAATCATTGAAACAAAGAGGTCCGTACGGACCTTAATTGCTTTTCTGATTTCTGAAAATTCCCAAAAGGTCCTTTTGTCCCTTTTTATCCCAGAAAGGCTCCTCCCTTGGTTTTTTTGGGGGTTCGAGAGGGTTTTGAGAGGGTTTTGAGTGAGAGAGGTCCCTGAGACTGCGTGGATGAGTCTACGGTGTTTCCCGTGTGTTTGAAAGGGAGTGATCAGTTGGGGTACTTACAGAAGCCCTCGACGACGTCACTACTTATGAAAGAAGTGGGGTCGCCGATAAGATAAGGGTCTGTCTGGATCGCGTCTTTGGGAGAGAAGTGGCGGGTGAGGGTCGAAGTGAGGGACGTGGTGGTGTCCTTTTGGGTGTGGCCGTTTTAGGTCGATAAATTTGGACCTGTGATAGGATTCCTACGTATCCTGGCGGGAATCAAGCACAGTCGTAGTTCGGGTGTGGGGTGAGTGTTACGCGAATGCGGGCGTGGTGGTGCCACAGGTGTTGTGTGGCCGCTAGAGTCGGTGGTGAGGACGTGGTGGCGTCACAGGTGGCCCGCATGGAGTCGGTGGCCAAGGGGAGCGTGGTGGCGTCACAGGTGGCCGCATGGGTCGGTGATGGGACGTGGTGGCGTCACGGGTGGCCGTATAGGTCGGTGGTAAGGAGCGTGGTAGCGTCCTGGTATTGCGTAGGTTAGTGATAAGGGCGTGGTGGCGTCTGGGTGACCGCATGGGTCGGTGGTAGGGCGTGGTGGCGTCTCAGGTGGCCGTATAGGTCGGTGATAAGGACGTGGTGGCGTCACAGGTGGCCAAGTATAGGTCGGTGGTGGGCGTGGTGGCGTCGCTGGGTGACCGCGCATAGGTCGGTGGTAGGGACGTGTGGCGTCCTGGGTGGCCGCATAGGTCGCCGGTAAGGAGCGTGTGGCGTCCAGGTGGCCCGCATGGAGTCGATGTGTAGGGACGTGGTGGCGTCACCTGGTGGCCCGTGATAGTCGGTGATAAGGACGTGGTGGCGTCTGCAGGTGACGTATAGGTCGGTGGTAAGGAGCGTGGTGGCGTCGCAGGTGAATCGCCGCATAAGGTCGGTGGTAAGGGCGTGGTGGCGTCTGGGTGGCTGTAGGTCGGTGATAAGGACGTGGTGGCGTCTGGGTGGCCGTATAGGTCGGTGATAAGGACGTGGTGGCGTCTGGGTGGCCGTATAGGTCGGTGATAAGGGCGTGGTGGCGTCTGGGTGGCCGCATAGGTCGGTGGTAAGGGCGTGGTGGCGTCACAGGTGGCCGTATAGGTCGGTGATAAGGGCGTGGTGGCGTCCCGGGTGGCCGTATAGGTCGGTGATAAGGGACGTGGTGGCGTCTGGTGACCCGCATAGGTCGGTGGTAAGGGCGTGGTGGCGTCACAGGTGGCCGTATAGGTCCTTTGGTGGTGGTGGCGTGGTGGCGTCACCCAGGTGACCGTATAGGTCGGTGATAAGGGCGTGGTGGCGTCTGAGTGGCCGCGCATAGGTCGGTGGTAAGGACGTGGTGGCGTCGCGGGTGGCCGTATAGGTCGGTGAGCCAGGAGCGTGGTGGCGTCACCGGGTGGCCGTATAGGTCGGTGGTAAGGGCGTGGTGGCGTCACTGGGTGGCCCGCGATAGGTCGGTGGTAAGGGCGTGGTGGCGTCTGGGGTGGCCCGCGTAAGGTCGGTGGTAGGGCGTGGTGGCGTCACGGGTGGCCGTATAGGTCGGTGATAAGGGCGTGGTGGCGTCTGGGTGGCCGTATAGGTCGGTGGTAAGGACGTGGTGGCGTCTGGTGGCCACGCGTAGAGTCGGTGGTAAGGACGTGGTGGCGTCTGGGTGACCGCCTTGGTCGGTGGTAAGGACGTGGTGAGCGTCTGGATGGCCAAGTATAGGTCGGTGATAAGGACGTGGTGGCGTCACTGGGTGGCCGTATAGGTCGGTGATAAGGGACGTGGTGGCGTCTGGGTGGCCGTATAGGTCGGTGATAAGGACGTGGTGGCGTCTGGGTGGCCGCATAGGTCGGTGGTAAGGACGTGGTGGCGTCTGGGTGGCCGTATAGGTCGGTGATAAGGACGTGGTGGCGTCTGGTGACGCGTGGTCGGTGATAAGGAGCGTGGTGGCGTCACAGGTGGCCCGCATCGTCGGTGATAAGGACGTGGTGGCGTCTGGTGGCCGTATAGGTCGGTGATAAGGGCGTGGTGGCGTCTGGGTAGCCGCGTAGGTCGGTGATAAGGGCGTGGTGGCGTCACAGGTGGCCGTATAGGTCGGTGATAAGGACGTGGTGGCGTCACAGGTGACCGCATAGAGTCGGTGATAGGGACGTGGAGCGTCACGGGATGGAAGTTTTACGATTTTCCTAATCGGGTGGTTTAGAAGGCCTTCGGGCGGAGATAGTGTGAGGACTTGAATCGTCTTCGATTGCGGTTGGTGCCACGTTGGAGGACTATGAATCGTCATCGGCGGCGGTTGGTGCCACGGCGGAGGACTTTGAATCGTCATCGGCCGCGGTTGTGGAGGCGTGGGCGCCTTGTGATTCGAGAGGCGTAGATGCCATTTGTGTTTTTGCATGTTGATGTAGAAGGTCGGACTTACGATGGACCGCCGGTGCTTGGTGCCGTTTGAAGTGGGCAAGGATGATGGCCGATGATTGCTTCACCATTTGGCGTTTTGGGAGGCGCTTCGTGCCTTGGGACTTGTACTCGGAGGTGTTGGCTCCTTCGCGTGCTTGTTTTGCCGTTGAGTGGGCGAGATGATGGTCGGTGCTGGGGATATGCAGTCTTGCATGACTTCCACTTTGACTTGTTGGGAGGAGCTCGGGCTTACTTTGATGGCCGGTGCTTGCGTTGCCGTTGAGGTGGGGCGAAGTTCGGGCTTACATCGGCTACTTAGGTGCTTGAATTGCTGGGGATGCGTGACCTTGTAAGGGCCCTTTTTCTGTTGGGAAGATGACTTCGGACCTCCAGTGGTTGAGTTGTCGTTGAGCGTTTGGGGGCGTCTTGTGCCTTGATATTCGTGCTGGGAGATGTTGGCTCCTTCTTGAATTGCCGTTGAGCGGGCGTTGGTTGGATTGCCGTTGGAGTGGGCGAGGATTGGTCTTACGTTTGACGGCCGGTGGTTGATTTGCCGTTGAAGTGGGCGAGGTCCGGTCTTACGCTGACGGCCGGTGGTTGATTTGCCGTTGAAGTGGGCGAGGACCGGTCTTACGCTGATGGCCGGTGGTTGATTTGCCGTTGAAGTGGGCGAGGACCGGTCTTACGCTGATGGCCGGTGGTTGATTTGCCGTTGAAGTGGGCGAGGACCGGTCTTATGCTGATGGCCGGTGGTTGATTTGCCGTTTGAAGTGGGCGAGGACCGGTCTTACGCTGATGGCGGGGATTGATTTGAAGGGTTAGGGACCATTACGCACTTGGATTTCTTTGGAAAAGGCCTTAGGACGGCCGGGGGCAAAGATTATAAGGGCGAGTGAAAGTAATTTGGCCACCCGCAAAGAGGTCGTACGGACGACACAGTTGCAAGAGGTCAGTACGGACCACCTTGTTTTACGGTTCCCGGGTTTGACCCAGGCTTTAAATGACCGAGCCCTTCCCCATTCCTTCTTCCTCATTTTCCAGTTTCGTGAACCAGGCGAGAGAGAGAGAGAAAAATTCCTCCATTGTTAACCAAAATCAAAAAATTTTTGCTTGAATTTCTTGCCGTAGGTGAAGGATCTCGAAGGAGTCGTCGTCAGCGCTTGATCAAGAGGTGGTTGAGCGGCGAATGGAGCTTGAGGAATTGGACTTCGTTCGTTCCATCTTCGAAGAACCCGGATGTTTTGTATCCGAATCAGGAGGTGCATAATCGTCGCTCCATGAACGTTGGGGAGGTAAGAAATGCATTCGTTTTGATTTCTGCTCGAATTTTTGAATGCTAGAACTAGGTTTTAGTTTTTCGCATTTTTGAATTTTTTTTTATTTTATGCCTTTTTGTGAAATTCTTGATGAATTGTTGAAAATGGACATGTAAAAATTGTGGGTATGTGTATTTTGTGCAGAAATGTGTAGATTAGCTCTTATTTGTGAAAATAAAGTGCCTATCTAGTGAATTGCATGCTTTGGTGTTTTGTACCGTATGCTATTTATGTATGTACATTGTGAGAAAAATTATCGTGTAGTGATAATTTTTGTGAAAAAAGTGACATGTGCCGTGTTTTGTGACGGGTTATATGTGAAAGTGTGTGCCGTGTTGGGACGGATTTTCTTTTGAGAATGTGCTATATAGTGTGTGCCGTGTTTTTGGGTGACGGACTTTGTGGGGAAAATATGTGCGATATGTGCCGTGTTTTGTGACGGGTTATATGTGAAAAATATGTGCAATGTGTGCCATGTTGGGACGGATTTTCTTTTGAAAATGTGTCGTGTAGGGTTTAATCCCCCCCCCCTTTTTTTCTTTTGAGAAAATGTGTACAGTGTGTGCCGTGTTTTTGTGACGGATTTGCATGGGAAAAATTATATGCATGATATATGTGAAAATTATGTGCATTATATGTGCCGTGTTTTGTGACGGGTTATATGTGCCTTTATATTAAGTACTTGAATGACGTACGTACCTTTCTTGTGTTTACTGCGGGATGCGGGAGCTTATGGCGGGAAGGCGAGAGGATGAAGACTCGGGGATCGCTCGAGGCTGTTGTGGAAGCTATGGCGACGGATGCACGATATTTCCGTGGGCGGTAGGCCGAGTCCCCGGAGGCTGGTTTATGCTTCGGCCTAGGTGTGTTCGTTGAGAACACATTTGGAGTGTCGACACGAGGAAGAACAAGAGTGTCTTCTGGGCCTTTCTGAGTATTGTTGGGATACCACCCACACCTTCCACCCGAGTGGGGCGAGGTGACAGTGACGCCCACCGATTTTCTTTGCGATCGCGGGCTTTCCTTCAAGGAGAGCCGGTGCGGTGGAGGATATGATAGGCGATGACGTGCGGCCAGAGGCTGCTGGGCTTTGAGCCTCGTCCTCGCGAGGGCACAGGGATGCTTTGTACGGCGACGTAGAGATGAGGATCACGGCCGATTGGGGCCTACATCCGAGTACCGGCCGGGTGACAACGGAGCATTGGCGCGCTCCTTCTTGTGGTATGCACTTTGTCCGAGACTTTGTTCTCGAACCACGCGACCGCAGCTCCCTTTGCTCTGTTGGAGAGCTTGGCGATCTGGATAAGTGCACGGACATTGCTTGGGGCGAGCGAGCTTGGCCGAGCTCTACTTCTCCTTGGACCGGTTTAGCGGGGTGGCCGGATTCATTGGCTTTGTTTTGACTTTGCTTTGGAGGTATGAGTTTATTCTTTGTTTTTGATTTAGCAACTTGTTGTTTCTCCGTTTTCTTTTGCCGAGCCTTCTCTGTTTTTGTCACAGTGTGGTTTTATGAGGTTTTTCGGTGTTTCCCGTGGGATAGAGATCCTGGGGTCATTGCTGCGTACCTGCTATCTTTGGGATGGGCTCGTACGGCGAGGAAGAGGAGGACCGGCGAGGGAAGCTCACCATCGCCTACGGGGATGTGCGGGAGCGTCTGGAGAGGGATAGCCGGAGGGGTTCGTCTTGTTCCCGTGGGCTCGGTATGAGGGGATGAGTTCGAGGGGGCTCCCGAGGTGACAGGCGCGGCGGAAGATCTTTGCGGGGCTTGACTTGTGATGTCATGTATCCGGGGAGCGGGTCTTCGCGGCATGGCCTGGTGTGCTTCCCGTGGCTCGAGGGACCCTCCCTTTGGGATGCTTGATTCCGAGACATGGGCAGTGCTTGATTTCGAGAGGTACCTTGGCGGTGTCGGCGCAGGAGTTCATCTTGTATGGAGAGGAGTACGGGGCCTTCGTGAGGAGGAAGGCGAGGACGCCGCGAGTGCGGCGCGGGAGAGAGGCTGGCCCGCAGCTCCCCTGCAGGATTCCGTGCCGGGACCGGATTTCACGTACGTCCGCGGGGACGGATCGAGGAGGAGGGTATCTGTGCAGATTCGGAGCGAGCTCCCCGCCGCATACGAAGTGGACCCCGATAGATCGGTGAGTGTGGCCGACTCTTTTCCATCTTGGCATCTTTTACGCATTTTTCTCTTTTTGTTGTCGAGTATAAGCGTGTTCTTGAGCGTTTCCTTAGGCTGCTTGTTGGGTGCGAGGTCCCGGGAGAGCCTACGATATGCGACTCGCCGTTACGTGGCGATACGCTCCTTCGCTAAGAAGATGGCGTCGAAGGTGTCCTGTCGGTCTTCGCGTCGTGTGCCGGCGTACGAGCCTATGCCTTCGAGGCATTCTGTGGACGTTCCTCCGCCTAGAGCCCGAGCAGGAGCCGCAGCGGGAGGGGCCTTTGAGGGGCGGCATAGCATGGATGCCGGACGTGCTTCGGGAGGCGTGCGGGGCCTTCGAGGGAGCCTTTATCGGTCTCATGCCTCCGCACGGCGCACGGGGGTGAGGGTTCCTCGTAGCCTTCTTTCTTTGATCCTTTCGCCGGATTTGATCCTTCGAGTACTTCTCGTGGGAGCCTCGGGCGGAGTGCTCGAGGTATTCCGACGATGAGGATGTGACAGGCGAGATTATTCAGGATGCCCGACTTTTCTCACGGAGGATCTTGGCGAGGATGATGATGCTTTGAGGATTACGATTAGTATTCATTTGCTTTCCTCTTTTCATATCCCTCTTTTTTTTTTTGTTTAGCAACGAGACATTTATTGGTACTGTAATAAAACACATGTATTTGCACGGCAAACTGATTATTTTATTTTAAGATGTAATGTCATATTTTGTGATTCCTAGAATTGTCCTAGAAATTGTTGCTATTATTATTTTTTTATTTTTGTACATGCCACGTGAGCCGAGAGTGTGTTTGTGGGTAGTGTTTGTTTGCGGGAATGGCTTTGGCCGGTGTTTGGGCGGTTTGGAGTAAAGTTTTGCGAGGACGGTGGTTTTTGTAATCTTGTTTCTTTGAGGAAATGGGTTACGGTGTGAGCGTGAAGCTTGCGGACTTTCTTCGTACTTCATTGGAAGAAGTGCGAGGGCATGATCCTTGATTCGGGTCATATCGACATTTGAGGCTAGGAGCGGTTCATGGTTGATGATGAGAGTGACGTCTCTTGGGATGTATTTGCCTTGTGCGTGATGGCGACGCTTTTTCTCGGTCGGTTCCCTTGGCATTTGTGATGGCGCTTTGCTAGATGTGGTAGGGCACCGGGCATTTGGAGAGGATATTGTCCCGTTGGGTCTTGGGGAGACTCTTCGTGGTATCGATCGTCCGGCGACCGGGGATCGTTTTATGAGAGGGGAAGCCCCGCTTTGCTCACCTTGTGGGCTGCGAGAGAGACTTCGAGGCCATGTCCAGAGGCTCCGACGTCGTTTAGCCCGTGGTCATTTGCTCGCTGACCTTTTGTGTTGGATATGGATCGGTCCGCCTTTGAGAGATGGATGGCACGGCTTGGTGCGCATCGAGATCCGCCGTGGGTTCCAGACCGGAGGATTGAGACCGGGGAGGGTCTTGCGGGGAGGGGGTCCTACGTTGTCGAGAATTCCGAGTTTGTCTTGGTCCTCCTTACATATTCCGTCGCTTGTTTCCGGCGGTTTGGGATGAAGCGAGGAGCCTTTGTTGGGGAGGATGACCTTGCTTCTCTTGCCGTAGTAGTTCCTCTCTTTGTATGGCGGCTCAGTGCCTTCTTGTATTGTAATACGAGGGTATGGAAGTATTCCGCTTTCCTCCCTGTGGTACCTCACTTAGACGTCGGGGAGCGTTAGTATTGACGACTCGGTATCCGGCCCAGTATGAGCGGCATGTTGGCGATCCCAGTGGTCTTGGAGAGCGGGCGTGCAGCAATTACAGGACCGGTTGCCGTAGTAGCTATTGCCTTAGGAGTTCCGAAGCTTTGGTCGACCACTTTAGATGTGACGGGGAGACACTTTGTTTGACTACGAGACTAGAGTTGACCGACCGACGGAGAGGTCCTCTTTACGGACTTGCGGGGAGGAGATCCGTGCGAAGCACGGGCGAATGAAGCCCCGAGAGCTCTTTGGATTGTTTGACTCTACGGGGAGGACCCCGGATCTCGGGCTGAGAGACGCAGAGTTGGTTCACGTGGAGCGAAAGAAGACTCGCCGGGACGAGGGAAGAAAGGAAAGAATGGCGAGACAAGCGCGAGCGGCGCGGAATGACCTCCCTAGGTATCCATTCATTGCATTGCAAACACATTATTAGTTAAATGTATTAAAAAAATTTGTCTTTTAGCATGTTGTTAACTTGAGAGTAGACCGTGCTTGAACTCATCAAGAAATGTTGTAACCGTTAGTGATTTGTGATTTACTTTTAAAGCTTAATCGAGGACTTGCAAGATCTCTTGTTTGCCTTTGCTTTTGTTGTGCACTTTGTCGGCGTCCATCTTTGGACTTTTACGGTTGCATCCGCGGACTTGAAGCCGATGCAGGCCCCGACGGCAATCCCCTTTCTTGAGGCCTTTGTGCTTAGGCGAGAGGTTGAATGCTTCCCTTGACAAGTCGTTTTGACGGTCTTTTCGTAGCTTCCTTGCCTCTTGTTGGCGTCGGGCTTTTGACCACCTTTTGCGGCCTTTACGCTTTGAGCTTCTTTTTGTGAGCCCTTGCTCGAGCTCTCTTTTTTTTTTGTGAGCCCTTGCTCGAGCTCTCATTTTGTTTTTTTTTTGTGAGCCCTTGCTCGAGCTCTTTTTTTTTTTTTTTTTGAAGCGCGTGAGGCGAAGACGAAGCCCCCGGCTTGGAAGCGAGCATGAGTCGATCGTTTGATCTTTGAGTGACCCTCGGATGTCCTTTGATGTTGCCGCCGTCGTTTGACTTGGTCAAGGTGACTCGCCGGGGCGTGTTTCTTGAAAAGTGCGTAGCTTCGATGGAGGTCTTGATTTACATTCAAACTTTTGACTTTTTGTGTATTTTTAGGCCGGACCAATTAAGGTTGCCTACGTTCCCTCGGACTAGAGGGCTCAGTCTGCGTAGTTCGACACTACATGGAGTGCCAAGAGATGCCTGATTGTTCTTCTTCAGCGAAGTATCTGCGAAGTTTGCTTCCGTTGACCGGATTCATGAAGGGATTGCCGTCTAGGTCCATCGGCTTTATGGCGCCTCCGGAGAAGATCTTTTGAACCACGAAAGGGCCGATCCATGTGGGTTCCCATTTTCCCGGTGGGTTGGTTCGAGTGGGAGGCTTTTCTTTGAGTACAAGGTCACCTTCCACGATGTCTCGGATTTGACTTTCTTGTCGAAAGCTCTAGCCATCCTGCTTTGATAGGCTCGGACGTGTTCCATGGCTTTTAGTCGTCGCTCATCTAGCGAGCCAATTCGTCATGTCGGCTTCGGAGCCATTCGACTTCGTTGATGTCATTTTCCAAAGAAGACTCGGAGTGAGGGAATTTCCGGCTCGATGGGAAGGACCGCTTCCATCCCGTAGGTCGTGGCAAATGGGGTTTCTCCCGTGGCCATTCGACTGATGTGCGGTAGCCCCAAAGTGCAAGGTGCGGTTTCTCGGGCCAATCTCGTCCTCGGGTGGTCATTTTCGGATGATCCGATTCGAGGGTTTTGTTTCTTGCTTCCACGGCGCCGTTTGTTTGTGGCCGGTAGGAGAAGATTTGTGACGTGTGATCTTGAATTCACGTGATGCAGCCGAATTCCCCTTCGAAGTGTGAGCCGTTGTCCTGATATGACCTCATTTGGGATGCCGTATCGGCATATGATGTTTTCCTTGAGGAAATGCGCGACCTTCTTGGAGGTGAGTACCTTGTAGGACTTGGCTTCGACCCATTTGGTGAAGTAGTCGATGGCTACTAAGATGAACTCGTGGCCGTTGTCGCTCGGCGGAGCGATTTTCCCGATGACGTCAATTCCCAGTGGCAAAGGGCCAAGGTGTAGTCATGCAAGAGAGATCGTGGGGCGATAGATGATTGAGGTTGGAGAACCGTTGGCACTTGTCGCAGCTTCGGACAAAGTGGATGCAATCTGCCTCCATGGAGATCCAAGAGTAGCCCATCCCGAGAATGATTTGCATCGTGGCTCGCGTTCATGTGGGGACCGCAAGCCCCATTGTGGACTTCGTTCATGAACTTGCTTGCTTCTTCTTGGCCGATGCGGCGTAGGAGTGGCCCATGGTAGCGTTTCTTGTATAACATGTCCCCGAGGATGACGAAGTGAGAGGCTAAGGCGTTTTAGGGCCATGATGCTCTTGGTCTTGACCCCTCTTGTGTGGGTCTTCCCTTGTTCATGAAGGTGGCTTCCCCCGCTTCTTGAGGTATTGGAAGATCCGGTGTGTCTTTGGAAATGGCGTCGGACTTGCGTCTCTTTGGCTCTTCGGCAATCTTGCAAATCGTTGTGATTAAAACCTTCTCGGCGGCTTGGGCCCGGTTTTCTCTCGTTTGACCACATGGTTAAATGTTTGCTTGATGCATTTATTTAATTAATGTGTTTGCCAGATGAATTGTTATTAACTTGTTTTGATTAGTTAATATCATCATATGTTAAAGATGCAATGAAATGATTTTTTTTTTTTTTTTAGGAAGGTCGGACCTTTTATTGAAAGCGTGAAGACCGTACATTGTTGATCAAAGATTCACAATCGTCGGGCGTAAAGCCGTCAAAAGACACAAAAGATGTGAATACGCGAGACAGACCCATAACAAGACTCGAAGCTAGACTATAGGCGACGAGGGATTGGACCAAAGCTTCATTACTCTCGGATGGCAGTAGCTCTAGAGGGAGTGGTGCCGGTTCGGGTGGCCAATCTTCCCTTGGCGTACGAGTCCCTGAAAGTAGCTTGCATGCGGTTCGATTTCAAACCGGATCGCGGAGGTTTTTGGGCCGCTCTCCCGAGATGATGTCCCTCCATTAGTGTTGCTACCAGAGTCCTTAGGGGGTTTTTTGATGATAGAAGTCGCCGAGGGCTACTTCTAGGAGGGCGAAGCATTCGCCGATTCGGAGTGGATTCTTGCCGATGTTGATCACTTTCATAGAATCCGCTTCTTTATCTCGGGATCTTTGCTTGGACGACGTTTACAATGTCTCGATTCGAGCGGACATGCTATATCTCCTTCCACCGATTAAGCCTTGGAGGAGGTTGCGCCATTGTTCGTCCAAGTCGGACACCTAATGTTGAATTGAACTAAGCCGTGATGGCTGTCCCCGTAAGATCCGAGAGTGTCGGCTAGAGGGTTGTCTTGTACGGGGGATCGGTGATGAGCCGCTTGCAAGAGGGTTTTCGGCGAAGTAAGGGTCTACTCCTCGATCAATCTCCATTAGAGCATCCATCTCTTGATCCTCTCTCAAGCATTCTTCACGATGATATATCGAGTTGTCATCCCGACCCATGAGTTCTTCAATTTCCACTGTCATGCGGCTTAGAGCGTGGATGTAAGGATCCACTTCGTAGCGGGACAGGTAGGAGAATCATCTCGGAGAAGAGTATTCGGTCATGTCGGGACCTTCTTCTGGGTCATAGCTTGCTGGCCAAGCACTTGCCATTGCACTGCTTCCGCGGATCACTTCGATCGCTCCATTGGCATTGATGAATTTCACGCATTGGTGAAGAGTAGATGATACTGCTTTCATCTGATGTATCCAAGGCCGTCCCAACAAAGCAGAGAAGGTGGGTTTGATTTCCACGACTTGGAACTCTACCGACTCCAGTTGTACGTCGAATTGGATCCTCAAATTGATGACTCCTACGATTGGTCGTGCGCAGGAGTCGTAGGCTCGGATTACCCGAGGTGAAGGCCTTATCAGAGAACGGTCGATGCGGAGTCGTTTCAATGTGCTCAAAGCGATGATGTTGACTGCAGAGCCGTTATCAATCAAGACGTTCGGGAGGAAGAACATCTCTATCTTTATGAGGATGAGGAGGGCTTCGTTGTGCCGATTCTCACATATTGGCAAGTCATCGTCTGTGAAGGCTAAACCGCTTCCCGTGCTACCGTTTGACTCGCCCCTTCTCGGGGAACGTTCGATCCATCCATTTGTATGCCTTGGCCGGGGCGAAAGATTGTAGGGAGACAGCTTGCCCTTGGGCGTTCTTGTCGGAATTCTCGGTCACGAGATCTCTTGACTCTGGTTTCACGCTCCTACCATGGTAGCGGAGATGCGGCTTGCAGCAGTTTCGGAAATTGCAAGGGAGTCCGCTTCTCGCTTGGAGTTTCGTCAATCGGCTATTGAGTTTACCCCAGTCGTTCGTGGGAATGGATTTCCGATGGTATTGGGACCACGGGGCGTTCCAATTTTCCCTCCTCAATGAGCCTGGACCACCCGCTGAGTACGAAGCAATTGTCGGTGGTGTGGCCTGGGTAGTTATGGAAGGCGCAGTGCTTGCTCATATCCATGTTGGGTTTGAGGGTCTTCGGTTGGAAATTCTCGAGTGGTTTGAGAAGATTTCGCTTCACCAAAGCTTCAAATACTTGACCCAAGGGCATTTCCAGTTATCAAAATGCCGGAACCGTGGGAAGCGAGGGGGTTGCTATTCTTTGGGGCCGCTTGATCGCGGTTTACTTGAGCTCCGTTCGAATGTAGTGCACTGTTCCGGCCGCTTCCTTTCCTTTGGTCAAGGCGGGAGTTGAAGTTGCCAGGTTTGTTCGATAGCGGTAAGATGAGGCAGGGGTTGCTGTTGCCTTTTGAAGACTCGTAGTCTTTTCAAACTTTGTCCCTGGCGTTGACCATGGCACGGAGATCCGGATAGAAATGGTGGTCGATCAAGGTCCTCAAAGATGGTTTGAGGCAGAATGGAAGATGTCCATCTCGCTCTTCTTTGGAAAGTGGATCCATTATCTCGCTTAGCTTCCGGCCTCCATCTTTTGTAGAATTCGCCCACCGGTTCGTCATCCCTTTGTTCGGTGGCTTGCGGGTCATGGCGGTTTGTTTCCCATTCAAGATTGGCGCGGTACTTCTCCGAGAAAATTTCACTGATCCGATCCCATGTGGAGCGGTTTTACGCCTTCACATTGAGGAACCACCTTAGTGCCGTAGGATTTGAGGGAATGCCGAAAATGATCTGCCATCCGTTGAGGGGTTGCCCCTTTGGCTCTCATACCCAGGACGTAGGTGTCGATGTGGGTTTTTGGGCATTCTCGTTCCGTCAAACTTTTCCATTTCCGGCATCCCGAACTTTGGAGGGAGAGGGACCACTTTGTTCGGATCGGTAGGCGGAGGGAGTCCTTCCGAGAACTAGCTAGCTTGCCTTGCATGTCTTTCATTTTGTTCAATCAGCCAAGCCATGTGGGGATCGCCATGTCGAGGTGGGTTACCGTTTTCGTGACGGACACCGAAGATGGAGGTGGATTGGCCGATGGGATCGCCATTCGGGAGTCTTGGGGAGGTAGTTGGGTGTATACCAACCCATACCCCGGGGTGTTGAAGTTGAGGGCGTGATTGCCAGGTCCGCTAAGGGTTGTGTTTGGGAACCGGGGAAACGATTCGTTAGCCCCAATCGCGGACTAGCAGTGGCAAACCTGGAGATGTCGGGATATCCGCTCGGGATGCCCGTCCCCGGTAAGAATGGGGACTTCGATTGTGGTTGCGAGGCTCGTATAGAGGCAAAGGATTGAATCTGGGGATACCGAGATGCATTGGGATACTCGCGGAGCGAGCACGTATGTATGCCGTTGGTAATGAGCTTGATGTGCGTGAGCCGGAAACCGACCGATCTCGAGGCGGGCATGTCGGGCCGCTTGACCGACGCCCCGAGGGGAGCTTTGAGCGAGAGCCGCTGCGTTGCCGGGATCTCGTAGCTTGGCGGAGGCGGGACCTGCTGATAGCTTTGAGAAACCGGGGGAGCCGGTATATCTTCGTCTTCTATGAGAACAAAGGTTCCGTCGGGTTGGGGAACTGCAACTGTCCCTCGAAGACGCAAGGTGTCGACGATCCAGGCTTGCTGTTCCTCTTGGCGCTTCTTGATGGTTTCGAAGGCTCGCAGCACCTCCTCCATTGTCTGGAGGTTCCTTAGTGGCGGGGTTCCGTTTCCCTCACTGTTATCTGTTGATCCCGTCATGGGGGAGTATCGGACGGTGCGGACCGTTGAACTGGAAGGGCTATCGGACCTTGTGACCTCGATACTGAAAAGGCGGCTTCCAGGGATTCTCAACCACTCTCGGTTCGCTGGAGGGGGTGATGGGCAAGGTTTAGACACAAGAATGGCCCTACGGGATAAGAGGGGGAAAGCTCACGTGGCATGCGGTTTCCGTTTCTTTTATTTTTGATTTTTTGGTGGTTTTTTTTTTTTGTTGTTTTAATTTACTTAAAACATGTTTTCTCAGAGTCCTAGGTAGGTTGGAAAAGATTGCTCTTCTTTTTCGCAACTATGCTAGATCCTGGGTCGCCGGAGACCATCTCGTGCGGCTATAAGCCCCTCGTTTTGCACCCGTATTTCGACATCCCTGGGGTGGACGGCCCGGGCGAGGGTCCTATAGTGCAAGCGGTTTCCACCGGCCTAGAAGAAAAATCGAACCTAAGGACCGAGCCTCGTCATGTTCGTTTTGACGCGTTAGCCATGTGAATAGTGAACCGAGCCGGCCACCGAGTCAAGATCGTGTCAAGAGTTCGGCATGACCTTCTTTACCTTGCTTGCGCAAGGGATCTCGTGACGTTAGGCATTGGCCGGGTCATATCGTCATGGCCGACGTATCAAAGGCGTGATGACATGGTGTCATGCGAGCATGGATGTATATCCGGACGGAACATCGTCTGGGTGTAGCTTCGGAAATCAAGATCAGTCAAGATTTTAGCATGACCTTTCATCGCTTGCTTGCGCAAGGGATCTTGAGTTCCGAGCCTTGACTCGTAAAATGGCCGGCATGGTATATGTATCCGAGCCGTATGACACGAGGGCCCTGGGTAAAAACCAACCGAGTCCGGACAGAGTGTGACTCAAGACTCCAACGTGCGGGGTTGACGCTTGGCTAGGATGGGATGTTTGGAATGATCCCGTGCGCGTCCAAGAGGCCTAGGAAGACCAAACGGATCGCAACCGAGACCACTCCGGGTTGAGGGTTGTAGTGTGCGTGTATCCGAGGCAGCAGTGCGCATAGTGTGCGGTGTAACCGAGGCGAGCAGTGAGTAGAGTGCGGTGTAACCGAGGCAAAGAAGCGCGTAGTGTGCGGTCTCTAAAATTCTTTTTCTCGAGTAAAATAGAAGTTTTTGAAGAATTTTAAATGTATGCACAGATGTATATTGATGCATTTTTTTTTTTTTTTTTTTATTTTTTTTTTTGTAAAATAAAAACGAAGCACGTGCACACACACACAACAGCTTAAAGGAAGGGGTAAAATGAAAGTTTGACCCTCATCATCGTTTTAAAATCTTTTGTTTTGTTTAAAAGTTTTTAAAACAAAAAGTCCTCAATGAGTCGCCAACCGAAATTACCCGGATCCGGAGCAGCCTCACCGGCCCCGCATCCGGCATCTTTCGCGTTGGAGGTGTCTCGCCGTTTGTTTTCGCATTTGTAGAGTCGCCACGCCGTTTTTATTAAGCCCAAAACATTGAAAAAGGGCATCGGCTTAAAGATAATTTTAAACCGTTTTTGTGTGATGAGATTTTGAGTTCGGAGGTCGATGACTCCCCTAGAAGAGAATATTAGAATATTAGAGCTCACCCGAGTAGCCTCGTAAAACGAGTCTTTCGGATACCCCTAATATCCTTTAAATGTGTTGTGTGTGTGTGTGTGTGCTTTTAAAAATGCATCTTTGTATCGGATGTCTACATTGTATGCTATGTATGGAAATGTATTAAAATAATATAGGAAGGAAGCCTTACCAATGTTGGTTTTCAGGTCTGGCCTCTCCGCCGGGGAATGGTGTTTGAGGTCGGAGTAGCGTTCGGTATGGATCGGGATTGCTTCGGTGAGGGACCGGTTGTCTGCGGACGTAGTTTCGGCGTGAGTTGAGGTTGTAGGCTGCGTTCGGGCGGAGGTTCGGCGTGCGTGGGGATCGCCTCGGGATCACTCGGGGCGCAGGTTCGGCGTGCGTTGTGGTGGCGTGAGTCACTCGGGCGGAGTTTCGGCGTGGTTTGGGATCGTCGGTTTGACTCGGAAAGAGCCGGACACCGTGGAAAGACCGTGCAAGGCCTCGGAGTACCACGAGGGGCCTCAGAGTACCTCGAGAATGCCTCGGGGCAGTGCGGGAGCGTCTCTGAGCGCTCGGGGAGGCTTCGGAGCACCACAAGGGAGCTCGGAAGGCCTCGGAAGGATCCGAAAGGGGCCGGGAGTGCCTCAAGAGGACTTAGAGGGAGCCAGAAGGCTAAGGGAGGAAGAGAGAAGAGGGAGGTGTGTCAAAATGAGGAGGGGGATCCCTCTATTTATAGTAAAAATTTCGGAGCAAAGAGGTCCGTACCTTCTTGGTTATCCGTAATTTTGGATTTCCTCGATTTGAGGGAATCTGCAATGATGGAGAATATTACTCGAATGATGGTGTTCCCTCGAGCAATAAGGTCCGTACGGACCATCTTGCATCTGCAAAGAGGTCCGTACGGACCAACTCGCAGGAAGTAATCATTTCTTCCGGATTTGAGGGAATATTGTGGACTTTAAGGGGATTTAGTAATCATTGAAACAAAGAGGTCCGTACGGACCTTAATTGCTTTTCTGATTTCCTGAAAATTCCCAAAAGGTCCTTTTGTCCCTTTTTATCCCAGGAAGGCTCCTTCCTTGGTTTGGTTGGGGGTTTGAGAGGGTTTTGAGAGGGTTTTGAGTGCCAGAGGTCTCCGAGACTGCGTGGATGAGTCTGCGGTGTTTCCCGTGTGTTTGAAAGGGGGTGATCCAGATTGGGGTACTTACAGCCATATCATTTTCCACCTCACGGGAGAGGACCCCTACTATACATACCTGTCCGAAACAATCCCAAAACTTCATGAATAAACCTGGCAAAACTGACCTTTAACCCAATAATCGCATTTGCTTTCCCGAACAGGACAGCACTCGTGCAAACAAGCTAACATAAATTAATCTTTGCTAACAAGATAAGCTTATTTAGGCATAGCATCGGGAGTTGTTGTCTTACCCTCGCATGTACAATAATCAATTGAGTCTCAAGATTGGCCCTCAGACCAAATTGAGAAAGAAAGAAACAGAAAAAGGCAAAGTCCCCAGTTTCCCAAGCAAAGCCCAGGACATGAAAGAAAGAACAACAAGAGAGCAGGAAAGAAGTAACGTGAGCCCTCCGGAAGCTACACTTATCCCCAGCAGAGCAGAAACAACAATGGTAGTCTAAGACCTTCCGACAGCTACGAGTGAGCACAATACAGGTATGAACGCATATTTCTTTCAAGCGTCTAGTCATCATATCATGTCGTTTTAAAGCTGGTCCGAGACACCATAGATCTCACATTATTTTCAAAATTGGTCCGAGACACCATAGATCTCACATTATTTTCAAAATTGGTCCGAGACACCATAGATCTCACATTATTTTCAAAATTGGTTCGAGACACCATAGTTCTCACAATACTTTCAAAATTGGTCCGAGACACCATAGATCTCACATCATTTTCAAAAAATGGTTCGAGACACCATAGTTCTCACAATATTTTCAAAATTGGTCCGAGACACCATAGATCTCACATTATTTTCAAAATTGGTTCGAGACACCATAGTTCTCACAATACTTTCAAAATTGGTTCGAGACACCATAGTTCTCACAATACTTTCAAAATTGGTTCGAGACACCATAGTTCTCACAATACTTTCAAAATTGGTTCGAGACACCATAGATCTCACAATATTTCCAAAAATGGTTCGAGACACCATAGATCTCACAATATTTCCAAAAATGGTTCGAGACACCATAGTTCTCACAACATTTTCAAAATTGGTTCGAGACACCATAGTTCTCACAATATTTCTAAAATTGGTTCGAGACACCATAGTTCTCACAACATTTTCAAAAATGGTTCGAGACACCATAGATCTCACAATATTTTCAAAATTGGTTCGAGACACCATAGATCTCACAACATTTTCAAAATTGGTTCGAGACACCATAGTTCTCACAATACTTTCAAAATTGGTTCGAGACACCATAGTTCTCACAATATTTTCAAAATTGGTTCGAGACACCATAGATCTCACAATGTTTCCAAAAATGGTTCGAGACACCATAGTTCTCACAACATTTTCAAAATTGGTTCGAGACACCATAGTTCTCACAACATTTTCAAAAATGGTTCGAGACACCATAGATCTCACAATATTTTCAAAATTGGTTCGAGACACCATAGATCTCACAATATTTCCAAAAATGGTTCGAGACACCATAGTTCTCACAACATTTTCAAAATTGGTTTGAGACACCATAGTTCTCACAACATTTTCAAAAATGGTTCGAGACACCGTAGATCTCACAATATTTTCAAAATTGGTTCGAGACACCATAGTTCTCATAATATTTTCAAAATTGGTTTGAGACACCATAGTTCTCACTTTTTCGGTTTATCGTTTTCCCCTCCAGTCTTGTATTTCGAACTACGATTTGGCTTGATTCCCTTCTTAAAGGGATACGTAGGAATCCTTTCTCAGAAAGGTCCAGCCATAATTTTCCCCTTCTCACCCTTCTAGCCCTTCACCTTAACCCCACTCGCTCATTGAGATTGGGTCTTATTTTATCGACAACCCCACTTTTTCCAAAAGTGGCGTTCTTGAGGGGCTCTGTAAGTACGCCAATCCAATTCGCAACCTTTTCGATGCATTTTTATATAATAAAACCGCATTAAGGGGTGTTTTGGTAAATTCCCGGCCTATCCCGAGGCTTAGGAAACGTTCCATGAGTTTCCTCGAAGGAAGTACCTTTTGGTACATCATTCATGCCAAAGGACCCCTGGGAATAAAACCTGTTGGACCTTTTGGGTATTTTCCCGAATGTTCCGTAAACCGGGTTTTGGCGCCAAGCGGTTGAGCCACCTTGTGTCACGCGACGGCTTGAGGCATGGAAAGTGGACGCGTAAGGTCGTGCGACATACTAAGGTAACTAACCATGAAATTATAAATAAGACCCTCCCCCTCATTGAAAAGGGGATCCCAATTCTAGCCTCAAGTTACTTCCGCCAAAATAGCATTGTGACGAACATCCCAAACACCAAACCTCTCTCTCTCCTACCTTCCAACCCACTAATCCCTCTCATCCAAACCCAATTCTCTACCTACACCAATTGGAACCCTTGGATCAGAGCTGTGAGATCTACAACGAAGAATTGAAGGATTCTATATCTGACTAGATATAGAATTCGTGGAATCAACAAGGGTAACAATTCCCTAACCCTCTCTCTCTCTCTCTCATTTAATTCCTTGCAATTTTATAGTTCTATTTTGTTTGGATTCAAGAATCAAATCCTAGCCATCTCGAATTCTTGAATCCCAATCGCAATCTCTCTGTTTAACTTACATAAATTGTGTAATTGAGCTCATATTGATTGATTTGGTTGAATTTGGTGCTTGAGCCCCAAGGGGGTGTGGATCTACCCATATCCACTCTCCCTGGGTCGATTTGATGTTGTTTATGTATTTCGTTCGTAATCTAGCTAATTGATTAGATCTGTATAGCTTTATTGTCAGTGCGTGTTCATTCTCGTAAGTCTTCTCGCAGATGGTCCATTTGTGTCACGCGACACCTTTGTCTCCATGTGATCCCGTGTCACGCGACATATTTGGTCACTGTACGACGTGTCACGCGACATAAGTGACCCTATCTGCAGACCTCTTTCTTTTGTAACTGCTTTAAGATTGTTTGTATTCAGGGATGTGGCCTCCCTAAATAATGGGCTCACAATTTGTATTTCCTCTTTTCATAATCAATAAGACGTATTTTACCACATCTTGCCTATTATCAATGTATGCACACACTTTGGATTTACTTGGATGTTTTTGATTGAAAGACTCGTCTACGGACGAGGCGTGTTGGGTGAACTCTCGGTTCTTCCCAACACGTAACCTGACCTCCGAACCCATGTTTTTCTCTCTAAATAAAGGTTTTCAATGTTTCCTCTTAAAAATGGCGTGGCGACTCCTTTTCTTTTTTTTCGGGCGAGCGCACATTCAGGTTCCGATGCCGGGTCCGGATTTCACGTATGTCCGTGGGGACGGATCGAGGAGGAGGGTGTCTGTACCCGTTTCTGAGCAGGCTCCTGCTGCATACAGAGTGGATCCCGATAGATCGGTGAGTGTGCTGACTCTTTTCCATCTTGGCATCTTTTCTGTATTTTTCTCTTTTTGTTGTTAAGTATGCTGACTCGCCGTTAGATTGGTGCAGGTCCCGGGGAGAGCCTATGATATGCTGACTCGCCGTTATGTGGCGATGAGGTCGTTTGCGAAGAAGATGGCGTCGAAGATGTCTTGCCGGTCTTCGCGACGCGTGCCGGCGTACCAGCCTATGCCTTCGAGGCATTCTGTAGGCGTTCCTCCATCGAGAGCCGAGCCGGAGCCGCAGCAGGAGGGACCTTCGAGGGGGCGACATAGCATGGATGCCGGGACGTCTTCGGGAGCTCCGAGGCAGCAGCCCTTTTATCAGTTCTTCCCTCCTCAGGATGCACAGGGCGAGGGATCCTCAGAGCCTTCTTTCTTCGATCCTTTCGTCGGATTTGATCCTTCGGATTACTTTGAGTGGCAGCCTCCGGCGGGGCTCTTGCATCGATGACGAGGACGTGGCGGGCGAGTTCACAGGGATGCCCGACTTCTCTCTGAAGGACCTTGGCGAGGATGATGATGCTGAGGAGTCTGATTAGTATTCATTTGCTTTCCCTCTTTTCATATCTTCTCTCCCCTTTTTTTTGTTTAGCAACAGACATTTGATGTACCTGTAATAAAACACTCGTATTTGCACGGCAAACAGCATTTTATTTTAAGATGTAATGTCATTTTTGTGATTCCCGGGAATTGTCCTAGAAATTGTTGCTAGTATTTTTTTTTATTTTGTGCATGCCACGTGAGCTGAGAGTGCGTTTGTGGGTAGTGTATGTTCACCGAGAATGGCTTTGGCCAGTGTGGGGCGCTTTGGAGCAAGGTTTCTGCTCGAGGACAAAGGTTGTTGTACCGTTTGCCGGGGAAATGGGTTCTTTTTGCAAGGAGGTCCGTACGGACGTACTTAGCATGCAAAGAGGTCCGTGACGGACCAACCTTGCTTTGGGAAGGAGATAAATGCTTTCCGGTGTCCGGTTCTTCCCCATTTCCCCATTTGCGACCATTTTCGAGCTTTCTTCCCCATTTTCTCTAGGAACCTCCATTTTTGCCATGGATTCTTCGTACGTCCCGTAATTTTGCCGAGGCTTTCGCAGAGAGGCAAGCACACTTCCTTGAGCGCTGAAAACGTGGATGCGGCGCCGTATGAGGCATCGAGACGGGCTTTCGAGGTAAGGTTTCGTCTTTGCTCGATTTGGTCTTTTAAGGAGTTGGTTCCCGATTGGGATTTGCTGCGGGCCGCCGCGAAGTTCTCGGGATGTTAGGAGGCATGTGTACTATTTCTCCTACAATGAAATGGTGCCCACTTTTGAGGATTTTCGGGCTTTGATTGGAGGACCGGAGGTGGAGGCCATCTCGCTTCCTTTGATTGGTGGTGTCATGCGGCGAGCGTGAAGCTTGCGTGCTTTCTTCGTACTTCGTTGGAAGAAGTGCAGTGGCATGATCCTTGATTCGGGTCATATCGACATTTCGAGCCGCCGGAGCGGTTCATGGCCGATGATGAGAGTGATGTCTCTTGGGACGCATTTGCCTTGTGCGTGATGGCGACGCTTTTCTGGTCCGCTCCCTTGGCATTTGCGATGGCGCTTTGCTAGGATGTGGTAGGGCACCTGCAGAGCCGAGAGGATATTGTCCCGTTGGTGCCGGGGGAGACTCTTCATGGTATCGACCGTCCGGCGACCGGGGATCGTTTCATGAGAGGGGGAAGCCCCGCTTGCTCACCTTGTGGCCGCGAGAGAGACTTCGTGCCATGCCCGAGGCTCCGACGTCGTTTAGCCCGTGGTCATTTGCTCGCCGACCTCTTGTGTTGGATATGGATCACCCGCCTGGGAGAGATGGATGGCACGGCTTGGTACGCATCGATCCGCCGGTGGGTTCCGCACCGGAGGATTGAGACTAGGAGGATCTTGCAGAAGGGTCCTACGTTGTCGAGTTCCAGTTTGTCTTGGTCCTCCTTCTATATTCCGTCGCTTGTTTCCTAAGTTTGGGATGAAGCAGAGCCTTTGTTGGCCGGGATGACCTTGCTACTGCGGAAGTAGTTCCTTTTTGTATGGCGCCTGTGTGCTTTCTTGTATTTTCGAGGGTATGGAAGTATTCCGCTTTCCCTCCCGTGGTACTCCTTAGACGTCGGGGAGCGTCGTATTGACGACTCGCACCCGGCCTCGGTATGAGCAGCGTGTTGGGCGTCCCAAGTGGTCTCGGAGAGCCGGCGTGTAGCGATTCTCGGGACCCGGTTGCCGTAGTAGCTATTGCCTTAGGAGTTCAAGCCCGGTCCGACCCTCAGATGTGACGGGAGACACTTTGTTTGACTACGAGACTAGAGTTGACCGACCGACGGGGAGAGGTCCTCTTTGCGTACTCGCAGGAGGAGATCCGAGCCGAAGCACGGGCGAATGAAGCCCTGAGAGCTACTGGATTGTTTGACTCTACGAGGAGGACCCCTGATCTCGGACTGAGAGACGCAGAGTTGGCTCACGTGGAGCGAAAGAAGACTCGCCGGGGACGAGGGAAGAAAGGAAAGAATGGCGAGGGGACAAACGCAGATGGCGCGGAATGACCTCATAGGTATCCATTCATTGCATTTGCAAACACATTATTTGTTAAATGTATTAAGCTGTCTTTTAGCATGTTGTGAACTTGAGAGTAGACCGTGCTTGAACTCATCAAGAAATGTTGTAACCGTTAGTGATTTGTGATTTACTTTTAAAGCTTTGTCGAGACGCAAGATCTCTTGTTTGCCTTCGTTTCTTTTGTGCACCTTGTCGGCGTCCGTCCTTGGACTTTTCTGTTGCATTTGCAGACTGAAGCAGTCTGGGCCATGACGGCAATCCCTTTTGCTTAGGCTTTGTGCTTGGCTGAGAGGTTGAGTGATCTCCCGACAAATCGTTTTGACGGTCTTTTTCGTAGCTTCCTTGCCTCTTGTTGGCGTCGGGCTCTTGACCTCTTTTTTGTAGCTTTTGCTTGAGCTTCTTTTGTTTTTTTTTTTGTGAGCCCTTGCTCGAGCTCCCTTTTTTTTGTTTTGTTTTTTTTTTGTGAGCCCTTGCTCGAGGTCTCTCTTTTTTTTTTTTTGAAGCGCGTGAGGGCGAAGACAAGCCCCTGGCTTTGAAGCGTACATGAGTCGGGCCGTTTGATGCCGAGTGACCCTCGGATGTCCTTGGATGTTGCCGCCGTCGTTTGACTTGGTCAAGGTGGACTGCCTGGGGCGTGTTCTTGAAAAGTGCGTAGCTTGATGGAGGTCTTGATTGACATTCAAACTTTTGACTTTTTTGTGTATTTTTAGACCGGACCAATTAAGGTTGCCTACGTCTCCTGACTAGAGGGCTCAGTCTGCGTAGTTCGACACTACATGGAGTGCCAAGAGATGCACAGTTGTTCTTCTTCAGGCGAAGTATCTGCGAAGTTTGCTTCCGTTGACTGGATTCATGAAGGGATTGCCGTCTAGGTCTGTTAGCTTCATGGCGCCTCCGGAGAAGATCTTTTGAACCACAAAAGGGCCGATCCATGTTGGTTCCCATTTTCCCAGTGGGTTGGTTCGAGTGGGACGCTTTTCTTTGAGTACAAGGTCGCCTTCCCTGATGTCTCGGGATTTGACTTTCTTGTCGAAAGCTCTAGCCATCCTGCTTTGATAGGCTCGGACGTGTTCCATGGCCTTTAGTCGTCGCTCGTCTAGCAGAGCCAATTCGTCGTGTCGGCCGGAGCCATTCAACTTCGTTGATGTCATTTTCCAGCAAGACTCGGAGTGAGGGAATTTCCAGCTCGATGGGAAGGACTCGCTTCCATCCCGTATGTCGGGGCAAATGGGGTTTCTCCCGTGGTCGTTTCCGACTGATGTGCGGTAGCCCCAAAGTGCAAGGTGCAGCTTCGGGCCAATCTCTTCCTCGGGTGGTCATGTTTCGGATGATCCGTTCGAGGGTTTTGTTTGCCGCTTCCACGGCGCCGTTTGTTTGTGGCCGGTAGGGAGAAGATTTGTGGCGTGTGATCTTGAATTCAGCCAGCAGTCATCGAATTCCCCTTCGAAGTGTGAACCATTGTCTCGATATGACCTCATTTGGGATGCCGTATCGGCGAGATGATGTTTTCCTTAAGGAAATGCGCGACCTTCTTGGAGGTGAGTACCTTGTAGGACTTGGCTTCGACCCATTTGGTGAAGTAGTCGATGGCTACTAAGATGAACTCGTGACCGTTCTGCTGGCGGAGCGATTTTCCCGATGACGTCAATTCCCCAAGTGGCAAATGGCCAAGGTGTAGTCATGCAAGAGAGATCGTGGGGAGGTAGATGATTGAGGTTGGAGAACCGGGTGGCACTTGTCGCGGCTTCTGACAAAGTGGATGCAATGCGCCTCCATGGAGATCCGAGTAGCCCATCCCGAGAATGATTTGCATCGTGGCTCGGGCGTTCATGTGGGGACCGCAAGCCCCATTGTGGACTTCGTTCATGAACTTGTTTGCTTCTTCTTGGCCGATGCAACAGTAGGAGTGGCCCATGGTAGCGTTTCTTGTATAGCATGTCCCCGAGGATGACGAAGTGAGAGGCGAGGCGTTTAGGGCCATGATGCTCTTTGGTTTTGACCCCTTCGTGTGTGGGTCTTCCTTGTTCATGAAGGTGGTTTCCCCGCTCTTGAGGTATTGGAAAATCTGGTGTGTGCTGGAAATGGCGTCGGACTTGCGTCTCTTTGGCTTTTCAGCAATCTTGCAAATCGTTGTGATTAAAACCTTCTCGGCAGTTTGGGCCCGGTTTTTCTCTCGTTTGACAACATGCTTAAATGTTTGCTTGATGCATTTATTTAATTAATGTGTTTGCCTTTTGTATAGATGAATTGTTATTAACTGTTTTGATTAGTTAATATCATCATTTGTTAAAGATGCAATGACATGATTTTTTAGGAAGGTCGGACCTTTTATTGAAAGCGTGAAGACTATACATTGTTGTTCAAAGATTCACAATCGTCGGGCGTAAAGCCGTCAAAAGACTCAAAAGATGTGAATACACAGACAACAAGACTCGAAGCTAGACTATAGGCGACGAGGAATTGGACCAGGCTTCATTACTCTCGGATGGCCGTAGCTCTAGAGGGAGTGGTGCTGGTTCAGGTGGCCAATCTTCCCTCGTACGTAGTCCCGGAAAAGTAGCTTGCATGCGCTCGATTTCAAACCGATCGCGGAGGTTTTTAGCTGTTCCCCCGATGATGTCCCCTCCATTAGTGTTGCCACCCATCCTTGGGGGTTTTTGATGATAGAAGTCGCCGAGGGCTACTTCTAGGAGGGCGAAGCATTCGCCGATTCTGAGTTGATTCTTGGCCGATGTTGATCACTTTCATAGAATCTTCCTCTTTATCTCGGGATCTTTGCTTGGACGACATTTACAATGTCCGATTCGAGGGGACATGCTATATCTCCTTCCCTAATTAAGCCTTGGAGTGAGGTTGCGCCACTGTTCATCCGTGTCGAACACCTTAGGAATGCTTGAATTGAACTAAGCCGTGATGGTCCGTCCACCGTAAGATCCGAGAGTGTCGGCTAGAGGGTTGTCTTGTATCGGGGATCGGTGATGAGCCAGCTTGCAAAGAGGGTTTTCGGCGAAGTAAGGGTCTATTCCTCAATCAATCTCCATTAGGGCATCCATCTCTTGATCCTCTCTCAAGCATTCTTCACGCCGTATATATCGAGTTGTCATCCCGACCCCCATGAGTTCTTCGATTTCCGGCTCGTCGCGGCTTAGAGCGTGGATGTAAGGATCCACTTCGTAGCGTGGACAGGTAGGAGAATTATCCGGGGAAGAGTACTCGGTCATGTCGGGACCTTCCTTCGGGTCATAGCTTGCCGCCAAGCACTTGCCATTGCACCGCTTCCGCGGATCACTTCGATCGCTCCATCGGGCATTGATGAATTTCACGCATTGGTGAAGAGTAGATGATGCGCTTTCATCCGATGTATCCAAGGTCGTCCCAGCCAAGCGAGAGAAGGTTGGTTTAATTTCCACGACTTGGAACTCTACCGACCTCCGGTTGTACGTCGGGAATTGGATCCTCGTATTTGACTCCTACGATTGGTCGTGCGGTGGAATCGTAGGCTCGGATTACCCGAGGTGAAGGCCTTATCGGAAGAACGGTCGATGCGGAGTCGTTTCTGTGCTCAAAGCGATGATGTTGAATCGCGGAGCCGTTATCAATCAAGACGTTCGGGAGGAAGAACATCTCTATTTTTATGAGGATGAGGAGGGCTTCGTTGTGCCGATTCTCACATATTGGCAAGTCATCGGCTGAAGGCTAAACCGCTTCCCGTGCTACCGTTTGACTCGGTCTCTCGGAGAACGTTCAATCCATCCATTTATGCCTCGCTAGGGCAAAAGATCGTAGGGAGACAGCTGCCCTCGGGCGTTCTTGTCGGAATTCCCGGCCACGGATCTTTTGACTCGGTTTCACGCTCCCACCATAGCGGGACAAAGATGCCGACGGCTTCGAAAAACGCAGGGGGCTGCTCTCGCTTGGAGTTTCGTCAAAGGCTATGAGTTTACCCTGTCATTCGGGAATGGATTTCCGATGGTATTGGGACCACGAGGGCATTCCAATTTTCCTCCTCAATGAGCCCCCGGACCACCCGCTTGAGCACGAAGCAATTGTCGGTGGTGTGGCCGGGTAGTTGTGGAAGGCGCATGCTTGCTCATATCCATGTTGGGTTTGGGAGTCTTCTGGTAGGAAATTCTCGAGTGGTTTGAGAAGATTTCGTTTCACCAAAGCTTCAAATACTTGACCCAAGGGCATCTCCAGTTATCTAAATGCCGAACCGTGGGAAGCGAGGGGATTGTTATTCTTTGGGCCGCTTGATCGTGGTTTACTTGAGCTCCGTTCCGAATGTAGTGTCTCATTCCTACGCTTCCTTTCCTTTGGTCGGGCAGGAGTTGAAGTTGCCCGAGGTTTGTTCGATAACGGTAAGACGAGGCGGGGGTTGTTGCCTCAAGACTCGAGTCTTTTCAAACTTTGTCCCTGGCGTTGACCATGGCACGGAGATCCGGATAGAAATGGTGGTGATCAAGGTCCTCAAAGATGGCTTGAGGCAGAATGGAAGATGTCCATCTGCTCTTCTTTGGAAAGTGGATCCATTATCTCGCTTAGCTTCCAGCCCATCTTTTGTAGAACTCGCCCACCGGTTCGTCATCCTTTGTTCTGTGGCTTGCAGTGTCATGACGGTTTGTCTCCCATTCAAGGTTGGCGCGATACTTCTCCAGAAGATTTCACTGATTTGATCCCATGTGAGCGGTTTTCTTCGCTTCACATTGAGAAACCACCTTAGTGCCGTGGATTTGAGGAATGCCGAAAGTGATCTCGCCATCTCGCTTGAGGGGTTGCCCCTTTCGCTCTCATACCCAGGACGTAGGTGTCGATGTGGGTTTTGGGCATTCTCAGTCTCGTCAAACTTTTCCGTTTCCGCATCCCGAACTTTGGAGGGAGAGGACCACTTTGTTCGGATCCGTAGGCGGGGAGGGAGTCCTTCCGAGAACTAGCTAGCTTGCCTTGCATGTCTTTCATTTGTTCGATCGCCAAGCCATGAGGATCACTGCCCTGAGGCGGAGTTACCGTTTTCGTGGACGGAAACCGAAGATGGGGGTGGATTGGCCGATGGGATCGCCATTCGGGAGTCTTGGGAGGTAGTTGAGTGTATACCAACCCATACCCCGGGGTGTTGAAGTTGAGGCGTGATTGCCAGTCCGCTAAGGGTCATAGGTGTTTGGGAACCAGAAATGATTCGGTTAGCCCCACTCGCGTACTAGCGGTGGCAAACTTGAGATGTCGGGATATCCGCTCGGGATGCCTATCCTCTGGTAAGCGTAATTGGGACTTTTGGTTGTGGTTGCGAGGCTCGTATAGAGGCAAAGGATTGAATCCCGGGGGATACC
>JAFEMH010003149.1:0-160000 GCA_022495995.1 Adenophora triphylla var. japonica
CATCTCCGCATAGAAAATGGAGGTCAATGTTTTGAAAGGGACTAAGGCAGTGTTTTTCTACTTGGGGTGAGGTTTAGCAGATATCTCAATTCTCAGATACTCTTTGACCTGCGCTGTATTGCACTTCTTATATTGTCCATAGGGGGAAAACAATTTTCTTTAACTACCCAGTATATTAAGAGATTTTATATGGTGGGAAGTCAGCTTTATCTAAACCTTTATTGACCGATTTCTTTTACGCATGTAAATCTGAGATTTCTTTCAATTTTAAAATAATCTGAGATTGCATCCCTTTCTTGATTTTTTGTAATCCTGTATGAGTTAAAGATGTTTGTCGTTTCTGGGTACAAACTGGCATAATTATCACATGCTTTCCTTGGCATTAATATTCCGGTGGCTGTTAGACTGGAGCTTTAAGAGTTGCATGAATTCGAGGGTCACACACTACAGGTTATGTACAGAGTTTCACAATCTCCAAGTGTTATCAGGCAGGCGGTGGCCTAAACAATGTTAAACATTTTATTTACCTTGTATGCATGTAAAACATGAAAAATATTAACCTATATCATATTTAATAACATAAAAATATGTGTATTATGTGACTTCTGCAATGCCACTTGTTACTGTATTCATTTTGTTTTTTATCTTAGCAGTGACTTATGTTCTTCATTTTTCTTGTAGGATGGATGAAGGGAGGCAACCACTCTCCAGGAAGTTGCCAATTTCTTCAAGCAAGATAAACCCATACAGAATGGTCATCTTGATCCGCCTTGCAATTCTCGGACTCTTTTTTCACTATCGAATTCGCCACCCTGTCCATGATGCATATGCGTTGTGGTTAACATCTATAATCTGTGAGATATGGTTTGCTGTATCTTGGATATTCGATCAGTTTCCAAAATGGTCCCCAATTGAACGTGAAACATACCTAGATCGACTGTCACTGAGGTACGTGGCCCTCACCTCTCTCTCTCTCTCTCTCTCTCTCTCTCTCTCTCTCTCCCCCCCTGTCCCTAAGTTGAAACCTGGTTTCAGGTATGAGAAAGAAGGGAAGCCTTCTGAGCTGGCTCCTATTGACGTTTTCGTAAGTACGGTGGATCCCCTTAAAGAACCTCCTCTCATCACTGCAAACACAGTGTTATCAATCCTGGCAGTCGATTATCCAATCGATAAGGTTGCTTGCTATGTCTCTGATGACGGTGCTGCTATGCTTACTTTTGAAGCCCTCTCTGAGACATCCGAGTTCGCAAGGAAGTGGGTCCCATTTTGCAAGAAGTTCAGCATAGAGCCTCGCGCTCCCGAGTGGTATTTTGCTGAAAAGGTTGATTACCTGAAAGACAAAGTACATCCCACATTTGTGAGAGAACGTCGTGCAATGAAGGTATGGAACCCTTGATTTTCAACCCTTTCTTGATAAGAATGTGATTGTAAATAAAAAAGGGTATATGAGGAAATCTTTCCAAATTATGGATTACTGATTGATATTATTGTCAATCCAGAGGGATTATGAGGAGTTCAAAGTTCGGATCAATGGGTTGGTTTCCATGGCACAGAAGGTTCCGGAAGAGGGATGGACCATGCAGGATGGGACTCCCTGGCCAGGGAACAATGTTAGAGATCATCCTGGAATGATTCAGGTGTGAACTGCGATTTTTTCTTTTTTTCAGGATTTTTGAAGTCATATTAACTGATGTGATATCTTGCTGATATAATATTAAGACTCTTAATTCATGTGAATCCTATTTTTGGTGCAATAGGTGTTTTTGGGTCATAATGGGGTCCGTGATATTGAAGGAAATGAGTTGCCTCGTCTTGTTTATGTTTCTCGAGAAAAGAGGCCTGGATTTGACCACCACAAAAAAGCTGGTGCAATGAATTCTCTGGTACAATTAAGTTTTTGTTTCTTAGTTGCTTCCCGATTTGATTTTGTTTTTTTTTTTTTACTTTACATTTGGTTTCTAATATCTCTCTTTATTTTATAGATCCGGGTGTCAGCCGTCATCTCAAATGCACCTTACTTGCTCAATGTCGATTGTGATCATTACATAAACAATAGTAGGGCACTCCGTGAATCCATGTGCTTTATGATGGACCCCACATCCGGAAAGAAAATATGTTATGTACAATTTCCACAGAGGTTTGATGGAATAGATCGGTCACGACAGATATTCCCAATCGAAATGTCGTCTTTTTGACGTACGTACAAGCTCCTCTATGGTTTCCGTTTTACAAATATGTTCAACGTCTTTATTATGATCATTTTCTTTCTTTGTTAACCAAGTCTTACGTTTTAACCGAAAACAGATAAATATGAAAAGGACTGGATGGGATCCAAGGACCTATTTATGTTGGAACGGGATGTGTCTTCAGGAGGCAAGCGTTATATGGATATGATGCTCCGATTAAGAAGAAGGCACCAGGCAAGACTTGCAACTGCTTGCCGAAATGGTGTTGTTGTTGTACTGCATCGCGTAAGAAGAACAAGAAAGCAAAGGCTACCAAGGACAAACAGAAGTCAAAGAGCAGGGAGCTTTCCACTCAGGTTCATGCACTCGAGAATATTGAGGAAGGAATTGAAGGTAAGGAATTCTCAAAAAAAATTAAAAAAATATACTCCCTCCGTCCTAAAATGAATGTTCAAAAGATGTCCAAATTTACTCTTTATCGAGAGCAAATTTGATTTTTTTTGGACATTCATTTTGGGACGGAGGTAGTAAAATATCCCTTTTAGTGTGTGCTAGCTAACTTGAATCTTGATGCCCAGGAATAGATAGTGAAAAGTCATCTCTGATGCCCCAGATCAAGTTTGAGAAGAAATTTGGGCAGTCACCTGTCTTCATTGCTTCAACTCTTCTAGAGGATGGGGGAGTTCCTCCAGGTGCATCTTCCGCTTCACTCTTAAAAGAAGCCATTCATGTCATTAGTTGTGGTTACGAAGATAAAACAGAATGGGGAAAAGAGGTATGTCAGGACTGTGTCTATTTTATTTTTTATTATTATTACTATCTCTATCAAGAGCTAATTTGAATTTTTTTCAACATTCATTTTGGGACGGAGGGAGTATTTTTTATTTTATTTTTTTGCATCTCATCCACAATTCTGGTACTAGGTTGGCTGGATTTACGGCTCTGTGACTGAGGATATTTTGACTGGTTTCAAGATGCATTGCCATGGGTGGAGATCAGTGTACTGCATTCCTAAACGAGCTGCATTTAAAGGGTCAGCCCCTATTAATCTTTCAGATCGTCTGCACCAAGTCCTACGGTGGGCCCTGGGATCCGTTGAGATATTGTTGAGCAGACATTGTCCGATTTGGTACGGCTATGGCTGTGGCTTGAAGCCGCTCGAGAGGTTTTCATACATAAACTCTGTTGTCTATCCATTGACATCTATACCCTTGGTCGCATACTGTACACTGCCAGCTGTCTGTCTCCTTACCGGAAAGTTCATTGTCCCAGAGGTAGGTCTCTCAGAGAAAAAGTGCTTTACTTTACAAACATTGTGATTAAAGTTTCAATTTTTATAGAGTGAAAAAATAATCAAGGTTTATTTTTTATCATCTGCAGATAAGCAATTACGCTAGTATTGTGTTCATGCTCATGTTTCTTTCGATTGCTGTAACGAGTGTTCTTGAAATCCAATGGGGAAAGGTCGGAATCGATGACTTGTGGAGAAACGAGCAATTTTGGGTTATTGGAGGAGTTTCGGCTCATCTTTTTGCTCTCTTCCAAGGACTTCTCAAAGTCTTGGCTGGTGTCAACACTAACTTCACTGTCACCTCAAAAGGAGGAGACGAGGGGGATTTCGCTGAGCTTTATCTCTTCAAATGGACTTCTTTATTAATCCCTCCGCTCACTCTATTGATCATAAACATCATCGGGGTCATAGTTGGAATCTCCGATGCCATCAGCAATGGTTACGACAACTGGGGACCACTTTTCGGGAAGATGTTCTTCGCCATCTGGGTCATTTTACATCTTTACCCCTTCCTCAAAGGTATGATGGGTAAGCAAAACAACGTTCCAACCATTATTATTGTGTGGTCGATTCTTCTTGCCTCAATCTTCTCGCTCTTGTGGGTTCGAATAAACCCTTTTGTGTCTAGAGACGGAATTGTTCTAGAAGTTTGTGGGTTGGACTGTGACTAAGGTGCAAGAAACACACACTATATATATATAGTGCTTGGCTACGTGTAGAAAATGAGAATCACAGAAGAAGAATGAGAGTTTTTGTTGTCTGTGAGGATGAATGAATTATGGAAGTAGTATAGTTAAGTTGGTGAATGTGTGTAGATATAAAGGCAAGGGAGGAGAGGAGCAGACACCATTTGAAAATTTGTTTTGCAAAGTTTTATTTTTAATTGATTATTTTTTTTACATGTGGGGTTTTTGTGGGTTGGACTTGAGAAGAATCTGTCTGTAATCCCAGCTAGTTGTTTCATAAATTAAATCCCCCTTGTCAATAAGGGAGTTATATTAGGTAATATTTCTAGATTATTCAAATATATTAATGTATTATGTACTGTACCCAACAATTATTTTATCAGCTATTGTTTTGTTCAGCTACACTGCTTGGTTACATATTTTGAACATGCATTTCTAAAAATTGTGATTAATAGTATTATCTAATAGATTCAATAACAATTATTAGAATTGTATCGGAATAACTAAATTATTCAATATTAATTTTAGCATTTTTTAATCTTTATTTCTTTAATAACAAATCAAGTTCTCTACACGATCGAAATTGTATAGTGTGTTTTCTTCTTTCAACTATCTCTTCTTCTATTCTCTCGATTCCTTTGACTTTCCTCTTCAACTCCAGTATCCTTCGTTCTTCCTTCGTGATCACGATTATGAGTCGCAGTCTAAAGCGTGGTCCGCTCTTCCTTCGTTTCGTGATCACAATTAGAATCATGATCTGAACCATAATTAGAATCATGGTTTGAACCGTAGTATAAATCTTGGTATGAACCACGATCACGGATTGCGAACCGAAGTTTGAATGCGCGTTCTAACCACGGATCACAGAAATAACTGAACCGCGATTTGAACCAAACCGAACCAAACCATGACGGTTCGGTTCGGTTTAAACTTTTTCATGATTTGGTTCGATCTGGAATTTTCCTAAACCGATAACTAGTGGTTCGATCTGTAAATTTGCCCAATTTGAACCATTTACACCCTTAATTGTCCCTCGTTAGTTACAAAAATGTCACCAACATATTTTAAAATAAATTTCGATTGTTTAAAAAAATATTACTATGCGTTTTAAAAATACGTTTTTTCCTATTTTTTAGGAAAAACTTATTGTTATTGTTATGATCTGAATCACAATTGGAATCATGGTTTAAACCGTAGTATAAATCATGATCTGAACCACAATTAGAATCATGGTTTGAACCGTAGTATAAATCATGGTATGAACCACGGTCTGGATTGCGATCTGAAGTTTGGACCGCGTTCTAAACCACAGTCCGAAATAACTGAACCGCGGTTTGAACCAAACCGAACCAAACCATGACGGTTCGGTTCGGTTTAAACTTTTTCATGATTTGGTTCGATCTGGAATTTTCCTAAACCGATAACTAGTGGTTCGATCTGTAAATTTGCCCAATTTGAACCATTTACACCCTTAATTGTCCCTCGTTAGTTACAAAAATGTCACCAACATATTTTAAAATAAATTTCATTTTAAAATAAATTTCGATTGTTTAAAAAAATATTACTATGCGTTTTAAAAATACGTTTTTTCCTATTTTTTTAGGAAAAACTTATTGTTATTGTTATGATTATTGTTATTGTTATTATTGTTATTGTTTTTTTTTATTATTATTGTTGTTATTATTATTATTATTATTATTATTATTATTATTATTATTATTATTATTATTATTATTATTATTAATGATTTTAATCAACAATTTTGAATATAAAAACTACTCCCTCTGTTCCTAATTGAATGTTCAAATTTTATTTTAATAAACACTTTTAAAATGTGTGCGTTTTATATATATTTCAGCCAAAGATCCATAAATATTTTTGTTATCCACTATGTAAACATTGAATTTTACAATAATAAAATAAATAGAGAAAAATTTGATAAAAAAGCGTTCAGAGACCAAAAAAAAAAAAAAAGCAAAAAATAATAATATTTATTTTAGGACCAAAAATTCTTGATTTTGAACATTCATTTTTATTTTTAGGACAAAAAATTCTTGACTTTGGACATTAATTTAGAATAGGGATATAGGGAGTATTTAAACAAAAATGGTAAAGCACAAGATATGCTTACAAGGCAACTTTCAAAAACTACATTTGGCTAACACTTAATCCTACTCCCTATTTCTTTAGTAGATCTTCAAATGCACACCTACCTGTTATAGTTCTTGCTGCAGAAGAAATACCAGCATTTTCACACCTTAACTTTACAAAAATCAAAGAAACATATTCTAGAAATCCCTCAGTCGCAAAAATAAATGTCGTCTTTGACTTGTCAACGTTTTAAGAAATATGTTTCACTTGTTTGCTCATTGCTGGTGCACTGACAGAATTGCCCCAAGTTTAGTTCCTTATTCAGAAACACGACATTTATTATGTGACGGTGAGAGTACCTAACAAAAATGTTTCTATGATGAAACGTTATACATCGTAAATAGCAAAATCTACAGAAACAGAAGGATCGGTTCTTGAAGTCATATCAGATGGAGTTTCTGTTCGTGTATTCTTATCAGAAGGAGCTTCTTCTGGCTGCAGTTTTCCACTCTCCTCACCGTTCCCATCAACCATTGGTCTATCATGGCCATCTATTCTGTTAACCTCATCTTTCACTTCAGGCTCATCTAAATTAGCATAATCATGGCCGCTCATTTCTGCAACCTCAGTTAGGAACTCCCGTGAAATGCCACCAAAATTCCCAAAATCTGCATTCTCAGTATGTTCAGAGTGGAAATATTGTTCAGTGTCACCATCAGCATCAAATCCCTCTGAGAGTTCATCATCTTCATGGATGATTCTATCAGAGGCTTCAACAGGTATTTGTGTCATGTGATCTTCAGGCTCGCCAGGTTGATCTTCAGCAGACACGGGAGGAGAATTTTGCCTCACCTTAACGAAAATCATTTGGAACTTCATTTCTGACCCCTGATTTTTATCTTCATCTGAAATTTAATACTATAAAATAAATTACTCATAAGAAGAATCAGCATACAGTCTTATAACACAAAAGAAACGAATAGGCTATGCGCACTGCATAATTACTACTCCCCCTTTCCCTAAATAAATGATCAAATTTTCCATTTCTTTGTCCCAAAAGTGAATGTCCAATTTTTTGGGGTTACTAAATCCTCCCTCGTCATACAACAAGTTCTAATTCACACTTAGACTAGCGATGCAATATGGTACGATCGTGAAGGGTTTTTATGTATTTATGTTACTTAAAATGTTTAACTTAATTTTTTTCTCACGTCTTTTCTTTTACGATAACACATGAGGATTCATGTTAGCCTACTCCAAATTATTTTGGTACTAAGGCTTTGTTGTTGTTGAGTATGTTACTTAAAATGTTTAAGCTTAACATTTTTTGCAAATGTCTCTCAAATCAATGTAAAATTTGGACATTCATTTAGGGACGGGACAGCCGTGTGCATTGAAAAATGCAAGCCCGGTAAAAGAATAACCAAACATAAGGCTGCACAAATATATAACAAGTCACACTGTCCATATAATTGAACTTACCAGTAGGGAAAAAAAAGAAATATTCTCCCTAGGGTTTCCTAGGATCATTGCCGCCGCCGGCAGCCTTCAATATGGCTGATCCGGCACATTTTCCACCGTTGCAAGCTTCCATGGCTGTTTCCTCCTCTCACCTTGGTGCGTTTCAAGAAATCCCTATCCCTAGCTTTACCACGCCACCGCCTTTGCCTGATCAAATCCCTAACCCTAAACCTAATTCCCTTGCAGCGCCGCTTATCCCAAACCCTAGCAAATCATTTGCTTCCATTTTCAACTCCTCTCAAGCCAATCCGATCCAGGATATTCCTTTGTTACCTCCTGCAATTCATAAAGGGCTCCCATCATTGAAACTATCCAAGGAGGCAATTGCAGCTTTTGCTCGTCCTTTTGCGTGGACTTTGGTGGCAAATAAATTTTCCAATGGTCGCCCAACTATGGAGGCTGCTAGAATTTCTTTCGCTACATTTCATTTGAAGGGGGTGTATAAATTGGGACATCTTGATTCCCGTCACATGTTGATTAAATTATTTTTAAAACAATTCGAGCGAATTTCACAACTTTTGATTTCTCGAGTTTTGCTATCAGAAAATGCTATATCTGCCATCTCTTCATTACAATAAGATCTTGCATTTTTGCTACTGATACTACTGCCGGCTGGGTGTGGCAAAAAAAGTTGGCATTGTGTCTTTTGCACAAAAAAGAGAGCATAAACAATCAAAATGCATTCTGAGAATAGAATAGAGTGAGAAAGAGGATTGATGAACTAACCATGCCAGGCACCAACGAAATCCCCGATACTAAGTCTACCCAACATTCAACACTAGTCACACCACCCCTCTCCCTATTTTACCCTCTTTTTCATTCATCGTCTCTTCATTCATCGCCGCCGCCATCTGGGGAACTGGCCGTTACCGACGTCGATGCCGTCTGATTTGATAGAAACGGAGATTGGATGGTAGAAGAAGGTGATCTTATGCTCTCTTGAATCTCTATAATCATCAATAATGTGTTACAATTTCTTCAGTTTCCAACATATTCAAGTATAATACCCGTTCAATTACTCTCTCTGTTCATCTTTCTCCCTCTAAATTCCCCAATTTTCCATCTCTGATTCTCCAATTTTTTCCGGCAAACCCAGAAATGGGTTTATCATTAAACGCTAACCGAGTTAGTAAAGCTCACTGTTGGAACATAATGATCCATAAACCAAAGGCCGTCTCATATCTAGATTAAGAAGAGAGAAGAAAAAAGAGCGAAAGCATGTACCTGATGATTCCATTATGTTGTTCTTCAAATAAAGACCGGAGAAATGGATGAAGATGGTGTAGATCTTCTAAGTAATGAGTGCTCTTAATTCTCTTGTCTTCGATATACTTTAGCTTAATTCTCTTGTCTTCGATATACTTTAGGAAGAGTTTTACTAAATGAGAACGTGAAAATGAAATCAAAAATTAATTGGATTTATAGGCTGATGAAAGACCTTTATAAAGGAATTCATGAGACACCTTACTTAGGGACTACACCTATTGATAAATAAGAAATTACCTATTAAGGATGAAGCTCCTGGAGTCAACAAAGGAAACCAAACCATGGAGGAAGACACTGACCTTGAGGCGCCCGCCCCATGCCAAGCCAGGCGCCCGCCTCAAGGGATTCATGCAGCGGCTGAAGTTTCTGCACACCAGGCGTCCGCCTCGCCTAGGCCCATGCGGCCGCCTCGTGGCTGCCTCGCTCAGCCCGTACGCCACGGCCGCCTGTGCGCCCGCTGTCCAGCCCGCGCCGCCTACGCTTCTCTGCTGCTCTGTTCGCTTTGGAAACAAGTTGTAGTTTCGTAATCTTTCTCTCCTTGTACTTGGAATATATTATGATATACATAAATTAGGAAACTATATTCTCCTTGTATAGATTTGATTTCACGATCCTTGTATAGTTAGGACTCCTCTATTGTAACTATAAATACAATGTGAATAAACAAGCCAAGGCTTCTCATACTTTACATGGTATCAGAGCTGTAAGATTCAAGCCCCATAATCCCCAAAACCCTCACAAATTCGGGCACCACCCCACTACGGCAATGGCCTGAGCCTCCTCCACCATTCCAAACGCTGCCCAACCCGACCAACCCCTCTTCTTGGTCAACTTATCTTACTTACTGCCGCACCCTCACCCCTTTAACCTATCTCACATGGGCATCCCAAATTACCTCCATCCTCTTTGGCCTCGACCTCTTGAAATTCGTCGATGGCACCCACCCAAAACCCGATGATAACATCATCACCACCACCCCCGCCACCGTTAAAACAGATGATGAACCGGCCAAACCAGCCACCATCACCACCATTCCCAATCCGGCAGCCCGTTACTTGGTCTCGCCAAGATTGCCTCATCCTAGGAGCCCTCATAGGAACCACTGGGACCCGCTATTGCTCCCCTTGTTCACCAAGCCAAAACCTCCCATGAAGCTTGGACCATCCTCAAAACCACCTATGCCAACCCCTCCCGTGGCCACATACTTCAAATCAAAAACAACCTTCCAAACCTCACAAAAAACCAACTATCCATCTCCGATTACATGAATGCTGTCAAAACCTACACCGACAAGCTTGCCATTCTAGGAAAACCCATGGATTCCGAGGACATAATCTACACCATCCTCAAAGGCTTGGACTATGAAATCTTCAAACCCGTCATAGACTCCACCCGAGCCCGAGACAACCCTATCTCCTTTGAAGCCCTACACGAAAAACTTATCCAACATGAACTCACCATAAAACAATCCACAACCACCTCTCCTCTTCCCACCACCGCCTTTACCGCCCACACCCGCCCTTCACCTAACCGTACTTCCTACCGCAACACCAATCCCTCTCCATCCCATAACTCGTACTCCTCCCCTCGCCCTTTTAACGGCAAGTGCCAATACTGTCGCAACATTGGACATGTTATCTCCCAATGTCGCCAATTCAAACGCGACCACCCCACCGTCACCTTCCCACCCCTTCATCGCCAAAACCGAAATCCAAATCCTAACCCCCAAGCCCACACCGCATCCCATCCCAACCCACCTCCCCCTCCATTTTGGCTTATTGATAGTGGTGCAACCAACCACATCACCAATGACCTCTCCAACCTTGCCCTTCACACACCCTACAATGGCAGTGACGACGTCATTATCGGCGATGGCTCTTCTCTTCCGATCTCTCACATAGGTTCTTTCTCTCTCCCCACATCATCCTCTCTTTTTAAATTTAATAATATCTTACATGTCCCTCTTATTACTTGTAATATTCTATCCGTGTCTCAATTCTGTCGTGACAACAATGCCATCATTGAATTCTCACATTCTTCTTTTCTTATCAAGGACAAAGCCACGAGTCAAACTCTTATCCATGGAAACCTTGAGGATGGCGTCTACATTTGGCACCCTCCGCCCATTCAAGCTCATTCAAGCTCTCTCTCATCGCAGCTGTGGCATCATAGATTAGGACATCCCTCTTCCCTCGTTCTTAGTTTATTACGTAGCAAGTTTAGTTTATCTATTTCCTCTAGCTTACCTCCTTGTAATTCTTGCTTTATTAATAAAAGTCACAAGCTGCCTTTTGCATCTTCCACTCTTGTCTCACATGCTCCCCTTGATCTTATCTTTTCGGATGTATGGACCTCTCCAATTCACTCACTTGACAACTTCAAATACTATGTCATCTTTGTCGATCACTTCACTAAATACATTTGGTTTTACCCTCTCAAACACAAATCCGACACCTACAACACCTTCCTCCGCTTCAAAGCTTTAGTCGAAAAATACTTCAAACGTCCCATCATTCAAATCTACTCCGACAACGGGGGTGAATACCTCAAACTCATACCCACTCTTGGTCAAAATGGTATCACCCACTCACTACACCCCCTCACACTCCTGAACACAACGGGTACGCCGAACGTCGTCACCGCCACATTGTTGAAACCGGCCTCACTCTTCTCTCCCATGCAAACCTACCCCTCACCCTTTGGCCCTATGCTCTCACCACTGCCACCTACCTCATAAACAGATTACCCACCCCCACTCTAAACAATGATTCCCCCTACTTCTGCCTTTTCCACTCCCCTCCAAACTACACCAAGCTACGTAGTTTTGGTTGCCTCTGCTACCCATAGCTTCGCCCATACACCACCCATAAATTAGACCCTAAATCCATCCCTTGTATCTTCATTGGTTACTCACCCACGCAAAGTGCGTATTACTGCCTTGATCCCACATCCCATCATGTCTACACCTCCCGCCATGTCCGCTTTGTTGAAACCACCTTTCCATATAACTCCCTCACCACCACATTCCCCACTGCTTCCACTCCTCCTCCCTCTGAATGGCACACCCTATTTCTCCCCATTCTAAACACCACCTCCTCTATCCAACCTCCACCCCCAACCCCACCCCCTCCTCCTCCTCCCACCCCTCCCACTCCAACTCATCCTTCTCCCAATCCCACCACTAATGAAACCCCTACCCCATCTCAGCCGGTTATTCCACCACCCTCTCCCAACCCTCCATCCCCTCTACCTCCCATCCACACTATCACCACTAGACTATCCCATAGCATCACCAAACCCAACCCCAAGTATGCCAACCTATCCCTCCTTACCTCTCCCACAAGCCTTTCCACCACCACCAAACAAGCACTATCCATTCCTCATTGGCGTAACGCCATGATTGAAGAGTTCCAAGCCCCAACCCGCAACAACACTTGGTCCTTGGTACCATCTACTTCAGCCTATAACATTTTCGGATGCAAGTGGGTCTTTCGAGTCAAATATAACCCCGACAACACCATTCAGAAATACAAGGCCCGACTTGTAGCCAAAGGTTTTCACCAACAACCCGTTGTTGACTACACCGAAACCTTCAGTCCTGTTGTCAAACCAGCCACAGTCCAGCTACTTCTTTCCCTTGCCACAACCAACCATTGGCCCCTTTGCCAAATCGATGTCAACAACGCCTTCCTTCAAGGCACTCTCTCTAAAACTATTTTTATGACACAACCCCCGGATTTGAGGACTCCACCAACCTATCCTTTGTTTGTCGCTTGTCAAAAGCAATCTATGGTCTCAAACAAGCTCCCCGGCATGGTTTCAAGAACTCAAAACCTACCTCACCACATATGGCTTCCAACCCTCCCTAGTCGATCCCTCTCTGTTTATCTTCAACAGATCTCCATCCCCAATTTACCTACTTGTCTATGTTGATGATATCATTGTCACCGGCCCTTCCCCCTCTCACCTTCAGTCATTCATCTCCAACCTATCCAACTGGTTCTTCCTCAAGGACCTTGGCCCCTTGTCCTACTTCTTGGGTGTCGAAGTCATTCCAAACTATAACGGGCTCCTCCTCTCCCAAACCAAATACATCCATGACCTTCTCATCCGTCACAACATGATTGAATGCAAGCCGCTTCCCACTCCCATGGTAGCATCACCTCCCCTCACACGATCCACTGCCACTCCAGCTGTTGACCCTACTTCCTATCGTGCTATTGTTGGTGGACTTCAGTACTTATCATTCACTCGTCCCGACATTGCCTTCTCGGTCAACAAGCTTGCGCAATTCATGCAAAACCCCCAATCTTCTCACTAGGTTGCATTGAAGCGTCTCCTACGCTACCTTCATGGCACTATGCACCTTGGTCTTCAGATTTTTGCGAAGTCTCCTCCTTCTCTTCATGCATTATGTGATGCGGATTGGGCTGGAGACAAAGATGATTTTGTATCCACTTCTGGCTTGCTTGTCTATCTGGGCAAAAACCCGGTCACTTGGTCTTCTCGAAAACAACGTGCCCTTGCTAGGTCCACCACTGAAGCCGAATTCCGGGCTATCGCCAACACCGCAGCTGAACTTACTTGGGTTGGGAACTTAATTACTGAGCTTGGATTTCCATCACGTACTACACCTGTGATTTACTGTGATAACCTTGGTGCCACAACCTACTCTGTGAACCCGGTATTCCACTCTCAAATGAAACATGTGGCCCTCTCATTTCACTTTGTTCGTGAGCAAATTTAGTCCGATTCTCTCCGTGTGCAACACATTGCTGGTACGGATCAACTAGCAGATGTTCTAACGAAACCACTATCCCGTATACGCTTCCAACACCTTATCTCCAAGATTGTCCTTCTCCACGGATCGTCCATCTTGCGGGGGCGTATTAAGGATGAAGCTCCTGGAGTCACCAAATGGAACTAAACCATGGAGGAAGACACTGACCTTGAGGCGCCCGCCCCATGCCAAGCCAGGCGCCCGCCTCAAGGGATTCATGTAGCGGCTGAAGTTTCTGCACACCAGGCGTTCGCCTCGCCTAGGCCCATGCGGCCGCCTCATGGCCTGCCTCACTCAGCCCATGCCACGGCCTTCCAGGCGGCCGCCTTAGTCCATCCCAGGCGCCCGCCTCATCGCTCTGCTACTCCTGTTCAGTTTTGGAAACAAGTTGTAGTTTTCTAATCTTTCTCTCCTTCTTGTACTTGGAATATATTATGATATACATAAATTAGGATACTATATTCTCCTTGTATAGATTTGATTTCACAATCCTTGTATAGTTAGGACTCCTATATTGTAACTATAAATATTAGCACAATGTGAATAAACAAGCCAAGGCTTCTCATACTTTACATTACCATTATGCCCATCATTTAATGGTAGTCTTATTCTATGGAATTCTACACATTATGTTATACCCTATACTTTATACCAAACATTATAATACTGATTACTATTTATTAAGTACTTTTACTAATAATACATGTCTTATAATTCATGTTCTAACAATCTCCCACTTGGATTATAATAACATATATTATAAAGTCCTTCAATCATATTTATAACACAAATGACAACCCTTATGTGCACTTTTTTGTCATTCGAAACCAATCCCGTCCATTTAGTCATATAACTATAAGGACTAATGGGGAAGTCATTGTAATTAATTCGCAACTCATCCCACAATAATCACATATATATCCGACTAAACGACATAGATCAAAATATAGATGTGTAGCATGGATTACTAATTGAATGTGTATCTACATACATATTTGAAATTACCCGGTTTTCGCGCGATGGCGAAAGCGGTTGTCTTTCGCGGGGTTGGTGTTTGAGACCTCGATTTCGGGAAGGAGAGGAGTCGCCACGCGGTTTTGTATTTTGAGCCCAAACGTTGAAAAACGGCTATTGTGAAAATTGTGTCGTTTTTATTGGCAGCAAAAACTTAGGAAAAAGCTTTGAAAACGGGGTGTCATTTTTATTGGTAGCAAAAACGAGGAAAAGACTTTTTGCGTACCAGATATTGTTAGGTTCGAAGGTCACGTTACGTTTCAGGAAGAGTATTTTGAGATCACCCGAAACGCCTCGTATGACGAGTCTTTCTACCTTTCTCGAAAATGTGTGCGTGTGTGTGTGGGGGTTTGCATTTTGAAAATGGGGGCTTGAATGACAAGCTTAATCTTGGTTTGAATGTCAAACGTTGATTTTGTGATTCTTTTGAAAAGGCGAGCGTTTGAATAACAAACGTCGGTTTTTGGAGTTTTTTTTAGGAAAAGTGACACGAGTGCTGATTTTAACTGTTTAACTTAAGTGTCAAATGTTGACTTTTAAGAAAAGAGCGTTTTAATGTCAAACGTCGGATTTTTGAGTTTGAAGATGATCGTTTGGATGCCAAACGTCATTTCGCGCATTTTTTGAAATAGAGTTCGAATGTCGAACTCCGGTTTTGAACCGGACATTACATTGTTAGCAATTTTACGGGAAAAAGCATTAAATGATTTTGAGTGTCAAATGTCGGATTTTAAGTTTGAAGATGATCGTTTGGATGCCAAACGTAATTTCGCTCATTTTTTGAAGAGAGTTCGAATGTCGAACTCCGGTTTTGAACCGGGCATTACATTGTTAGCAATTTTACGGGAAAAAAGCATTAAATGATATGCAATCAACGAATCGTTTTGCAACTCGGACTTTGATAAGTAAATACTATCACGAGCCAAACGGCTCGGACTCGTAAATGACAACATTTAAAGTGCGGTATCAACGGAATCAAACGACCCGGATTTTAAAGGTGCGTTAAGTAAATAGCATTCAACGGATCAAACGATCCGGACCGTTAAATGACTATCACGAACCAAACAGTTCAGACTGTAAAGTTGCGTAAAGTAAATGGCGTTCGACGGATCAAACGATCCGGAATTGTAAATGACATAAAAAGTAACGGAACGGGGCCGGAACGCCGTTTTAACCCGAGATTACTTCTCTTACGGGAAGAGAAGAGGATCAGGGACTAAAACGTATCGGACCCCGTTGACGGTGGCGTCTACATTTCAAAAATGTTCATTCGAAACAGTTGTAGCGACTGGCGCGTAAACCGAGATGGAACGAGTGTTTAGGGAGAGAGAGTGTTACCTATGGCTAGGGGTTGACTCTTTTGGCTTGGAAGGCGTATACGGGATACGAAAAGGTGTTTGGAACGGTGTTTCGAGGTGGTGTGACTTGTATTTGGTTGAAATACGGAGTTTTCACGCAAAACGAGGCAAAACGGGGCTCGGGAGAAGCTGGTTTATACCGTGGCTGTGGGTGAAATGTGTTAAGGTTTTTCTTTTTTTCAAATGTTGACAGCCCTCTGTATTTATAGGGTAAAATTGCAAAAGAGTCCGGATGGACTAAACCTGAATTCTAGGGGGTTTTGTGGTATTTTGAAATTGGAGGGACTTGCTGGCATTTCTGGTTTTTCCTGCAAAAGAGTCCAGACGGACTAGGACTGCATCCCAGGGGTATTTTGGTCTTTTCACACTGAAATCTGATTGATATTAACCGGAGGGGCGTGGCATGCGAGCCATGTGTCCCTATGACTCACCAAGACATGGATTTTCGTGCCATTATTCCCGGTTTTGTCCCTTTTTTAAATAACTGTCCGGAAAATGTCCGAAATGCCCCCGAAAAGTGTCGAAAAGTGCGTTTTTCAGGAAAAGCTGTACTTTTACGTGCGACGACGTGTGTTGAGTACGCTTCGACGTTGGAATGCATGGGGTAGTTTCGAGACGTCCTGTTGGCTTGAGAACGGGGAGCTTAACGGGTTCCGGTTAACCTGGAGCGGGCCAGTTAACGAATTCCGGTTAACTTCTAACGGATTTTGGCGATCCGGATTTGGGTACTTACAGTTATCCCCTCAACGACGTCACTTTCGAAGGAAGTGGGTGTTGGTGTTATGCCCTAGGCCTATGGTTGATAGACTTATGTGTTGACATTATTTATTATTATATGAAATGTTTATCATTTGATTATTATATGTTTGCATATTTGTTTATAATAATCTCCGTCCCTAATTATTATGTGAATAATTAGTATAAATGTTAATGGATAATCATATGATGATTATATGCATAGAGATGCACATTAAATTTACGGGTACTTGTTAGAGAACAAGTGACTGGACTTGACCCGTATGAGATTTATGTCATGATCAGATGTCATAATTAAATCTCATATGGTCACTTCATTTAGTCCCTAGACCTGAGATTATCATGGCCTTACATATGATGAAAGTCATGTTTGATTTTAGTCAAACGGTATCTTAACACGATATCTATAAAGGCTATCTTTGGCATGATCAGATTCATGATGGGAAGGATGATAAGTCAAGATGGAATTTGTCCCTCGGAAGAGAGATGTTTTGCTTGGACCCCTCGATGAGTGATAATGATGAAAGTGTATGGCCATACCCCAATGCGATTGAATTATCATTATACTCAAGATCGAGAAAGCATTGAACAAGGTACAAGTTGACATGGACCATGACTTGTGTTCAATATAACATCGTGAGACAAAGGGATAAATGGAAGTGTACCATTGGAAACGTGAACTTTTACGTTATATTATTTGGGTAGACATAATGGCTTGCTAGAGTCCGCTTATATCTTATGAAGGTCGATATGATCGAGCTCATTGCCAACATAATATAATCCTATTGGGTCACACACAATTAGAATGAATTTGATAAACCAAGGGAAGAATGATTGAGAACTCCTCAGTGACCTTGTCTGGTCGTGCGACACATCAAGGCCATGTGCCCCGTGTGGTCGTGCGACACAAGAAGTCCTAAGGCGGTTTACAGAGCTGGTTTCCTAATTTGATTAGGAAACATATTTTGTACTAAAGTAGTATAAATATAACAGTCTGTCAACCCTTTAACCCTAGCCGAAATTCTCAAAAGAAAAACACTATATTCTCAATATTCTTCCAAGGTTTAGAGATCTAGCAATCTTCAAGAAAAGTTCTTGGATTCATTCAAAGGTGTGGATACCGAAAGAAGGTCTTCGCTCATTCATTGATCAAGGCCTAGAGTTCAAGCAATCTGAAGAACGAAGTTTGTTATTTGAAATCACATTATTGAATCGTTCGATAGCTCAAGAACGAAAAGCGTTCAAGGTTGGTTACATCTATCTCATATGATTCAATTTAATTGTATAGAACGGATCCTAGGCTCCTTATTTATGTTATTTGATGCTTTATTCCGCTGCGCATGGACCCGTAAAATCCAACAGTGGTATCAGAGCCCCGTTCGTATCATTAAGTTTGAATTAACATGCTAAGAAAAGTGATATAAATTGTTTATATATGTTCCTTGCATGTTTTGTATGTGATAGATTAATTGTTTTTGAAACAATATGCCTAAATCGTGTTCTATTGATATTGAATTAAATCTGTTAAAGGTCGTTTGCATGATTTAATTGCTCTGTGATTTAGAATTGATTGAATTCTGCAAATCTGCAAAACTGGCCTCATGGTGTCACGCGACATAGTAGGTCTGTGTCACGCGACAAACCATGACTGATGGCCTCTCTAGGTCGTGCGGCATATCGTGACTCTGGGAGTCTCTGTCACGCGACAAAACATGTCCAATGCGGGCGTAATCGCCTTTGTTAGACAATTACGCTAATCTGTGAATGTGTTTTACAACCTGATATGTTTATGTATTGATCTGGATGCTATAAATTAATGGAATTAAGTTTATAGGGTTATGCTAGATTAATTCAAGATTTGTGCATGTTTAATTGTTTAAAATATGATTTTATTAATTGTTGCGATGCATGATCTATGTGTTCTTACATGCTAAGGTTTTTAATTAGATGTTTAGTTGAAACATAATGTTGTAATTTTCTATTTTTTTAGACTTAAACGTTAAAATTTTGGTTTCATGATTGTTTACGAGAAACAAGTCATTTTACGCAAGATTTAAAAGGAAATTGATCGTTTATGCAAAGTGTTGATTATGTTGCAAATCAGAGCTGATTTCTGATTGTGCATGTCTAGGAAAGTTCTGTCGAAGGAGAGATTTGGTACTTAAGTAGTCCTTGTGGCTCACCTATCTTCCTGGGAACTTACCTGGTGCACGATTATGATTATCTTTGATGATACGCTTATAATCTACTTTAAAGAACCTTCATTTATCTTTTAAGTTCTTTATGCCAATTCATGATTAAAACACTTGAGACCATTCAGATAGTTTTGGGTGGGCTTGCCATAGCAAGGTACTTTGATTCTATTCGTATGCGAGCAAGATGAGGAAATGGTGGTTCCTATACGTTTAAAGTGAATGAACTTAATTGGGTTATCAAAATGATTTTGGACCCAAGGCATAAGATGAGAATAAAATATGCTTAGACATATGATGTCTTGAATAAAATCTCATAAAAGATCTAAGAGTCATATATGTGATATGATTGATGTTTCTACCTAATTAATTTAATTTTGAGCGGTTTGCCATAGCAAACTTGAAATTAAATTAAAGTTGAATCTTAGCCCATTAAATGTATATTATGCTTATTTGCATTGGAAGGTGTATAATTTAGTGGGAGCATTTATTTGTTATAAATGCATTATACTTTTCATATAATATGTGTTACTTATATGTGCTCATATTTTATGCATATCTTTTTGTAGAATAAATGGTATCAAACAATAATCATCTGTCACTGCGATCTGTCCTTGAGAAGGAAAAGTTGGAAGAGAACGGTACAAACTATATGGATTGGATCCGTAGCGTGAGAATTGTTCTCAGGCAAGAGGAGAAATTGTACGTTCTCGAGGAACCTATTCCACCTGAACCTGCTGCCAATGCTACTAGGGCAGTGAGGGACCAATATCTGAAGCACAAGCGTGATTCTACTGATGTTGGTTGCATCATGCTCTCCACCATGTGCAAGAGCCTTCAGAATGATCTTGAGCACTTGGGGACAATTGATCTCAACAATCGACTGATGGAAATGTTCCAAGTTCAAGCTAGGCAGGAAAGGTACAACACAGTTAAGGCCCTAACCTTATGCAAGATGAGTGAAGGGCAAGCTGTTGGTCCTCATGCTTTAAAGATGAAGGGCCACATCGAGCATCTTGAAAGGCTCGGTTTTTCGATAGCCAAGAGTTGGCTACTGACTTGATATTGAATTCATTACCCGAAGGTTTTAGTAATTTTATAATGAACTATAACATGGGGAACATGAATAGAAACCTTTCTGAGTTAGTTCAAATGTTGAACACTGCGGAAACCAATATTGTCAAAAGAAAAACCGCTGATCAAGTGTTGATGGTCAACAAGGGGAAGGGTTTCAAGGGTAAAGGAAAGGCAAAAGTCGCCAATCCTAAGGCAAATATTGCCAAACCCAAAGAGGGTGACAAACCCAAAGAGGCTAAGCCCAAGTCCCAAGAGGACGCAGTCTGCTTCCATTGCAATGAGATTGGTCATTGGAGGAGAAACTGCACAAAATACAAGGAAGCGCTGAAGAAGAGCAAAGGAGTTGCTTCGACTTCAGGTATCTTTGTTATAGATATATTCCTATCTACTTCTAGTTCTTGGGTATTGGATACCGGATGTGGAACTCACATTTGTCTAAATGTGCAGGGTCTAAAGAACAGAAGGATGCTTGAGGAAGGTGAAGTGGACCTACATGTGGGGAATGGAGCAAGAGCTGCTGCATTAGCCGTATGAACTTATGAAGTTACTTTACCTAGTGGACTAATACTTGTTTTGAACAATTGTTATTACGTTCCAAATTTTGAGTAGAAATATTATTTCGATTTCATGTTTGGATAATGAAGGTTTTAATTTTCTTATATGTGATAAGAAATTTTCTATTTACAAGAGTGATATGCATTATTGTACTGCTATTTCATTCAATGGCCTTTATATCCTTGATGTTGAAAATCGTGATAATAATATCTATAACATTAACAAGAAATCTAAACCCAATGATGTAAACCAAACTTACTTATGGCATTGTCGTCTTGTCCATATAAATGAGAAACACATTTCCAAACTCCACAAAGATGGATTTTTGGACTCACATGATTATGAATCATATGAGACATGTGAATCTTGTTTACTTGGCAAGATGACCAAGGACCCATTTACCAAAATCGGTGAAAGGGGGGGGCGACTTATTAGGACTCATACATACCGATGTATGTGGGCCTATGAGTAGCAATGCTAGGGGAGAATTTCGGTACTTCATAACATTCACTGATGATTATAGTAGATTTGGATATGTTTATCTAATGAAACATAAAAGTGAATCGTTTGAGATATTTCGAATATTTCAAAATGAGGTGCAAAATCAACTTGGCAAAACTATTAAGGTACTTCGATCCGATCGAGGTGGCGAATATTTGAGCCAAGAATTTGACAGTCATCTTAAGAGTTGTGGAATCGTTTCAGAACTCTCTCCACCCGGAACACCACAATGGAATGGTGTGTCTGAAAGGAGGAATAGAACTTTGTTGGACATGGTTCGTTCTATGATGAGTCAAGTTGAGCTTCCTGTATCCTTTTGGGGACATGCACTAGAAACTGTTGCTTTCACCATAAACAGAGTTCCTACCAAATCGGTTCAAAAGACCCCATATGAGATGTGGCATGGAAGAAAACCTAGTTTGTCTTTCATGAAGATTTGGGGTTGCGATACATATGTCAAGAAGTTAACTTCTGACAAGCTAGCACCCAAGTCTGATAAATGTGTTTTCGTGGGTTATCCTAAGAAAAATAAAGGATACTATTTCTACAACCGAAACGAGAACAAAGTGTTTGTTGCTCGCAATGGTACTTTTTTAGAAAAAGAGTTTCTTCGCAAAGGAACCAGTGGGAGTAAAATAGACCTCGAAGAAATTCGAGAACCCGAAAACAACATTGAACCAATGGTAGAGACTGAACCAAGTTCACAAAGAGTTGTGGAACCGGTTCAAGATGCACAAGTTCTTCGCCAAAGTGGTAGGTCACGATCCGAACCCGAGAGATATGGATTTCTCGTTACGGAAAGTGACGAAGTTGAGTTAATCGAACATGATGAACCTACTTGCTATCAAGAAGTGATGTCCGCTCCTGATTCGGAAAAATGGCAAGAGGCCATGGAGTCCGAATTACAATCCATGGCTGATAATCAAGTTTGGAACTTGATTGATCCACCCGAAGGTGTAAAAACCATAGAGTGCAAATGGGTCTTCAAGAAAAAGACCGACATGGATGGGAAGGTGCACACCTATAAGGCTAGGCTTGTAGCTAAGGGATATAGGCAGATTCATGGCATCGACTATGATGAAACCTTCTCGCCTGTAGCTATGCTTAAGTCTATTAGAATTTTAATTGCCATAGACGCATATTATGACTATGAGATATGGCAAATGGATGTCAAAACAGCTTTCCTAAATGGGAAGTTACTTGAGGATGTATACATGATACAACCTGAAGGTTTTGTCAGTCCAGAAAATTCTAACAAGGTGTGTAAATTGCAGAAATCCATTTATGGATTGAAGCAAGCTTCTAGGAGTTGGAATCTACGTTTTGATGAAGCAATCAAGGAGTTTGGCTTTATCAAGAACGAAGATGAACCTTGTGTATACAAGAAAATTAGTGGGAGCGTAGCACTCTTTTTAGTGTTGTATGTCGACGATATCTTACTTATTGGAAATGACATTCCCGCACTACAGACTGTCAAGTCTTGGTTGGGAAAGTGCTTTTCAATGAAAGATATGGGCGAAGCTGCGTATATCCTTGGTATCAAGATCTATAGAGATAGATCTAAGAGGATGATTGGTTTAAGTCAAAGTACTTACATTGACAAGGTTCTTAGAAGATTCCAAATGGAAAATTCTAAAAGAGGAAACTTGTCAATGTTGCATGGTATATCTCTTAGCAAGACTCAAAGTCCTAAGACTAATGATGAGCGAAAGAGAATGAATGGTATTCCATATGCTTCGGCTATTGTGTCTATCATGTATGCTATGTTATGTACTAGACCCAATGTCTCGTGTGCTCTAAGCATGACGAGTAGGTACCAATCGGATCCCGGCGAACCACATTGGATAGCAGTCAAGAATATCCTCAAGTACTTGCGAAGAACTAAGGATGTATTCTTGGTCTTTGGAGGAATGGAAGAAGATCTTGTAGTTAAAGGCTACACAGATGCTAGCTTCCAAACCGACAAGGATGATTTCAGATCGCAATCTGGATTTTTGTTTACGCTGAATGGAGGCACTGTGAGTTGGAAAAGTTCCAAGCAAAGTACCGTCGCTGATTCTACAACCGAAGCTGAGTACATAGCGACATCCGATGTAGCTAAGGAAGCAGTTTGGATCAAAAAGTTCATTAGTGATTTGGAAGTCGTTCCAAGCATCAGAGATCCTATTAAACTTTACTATGACAATAACGGTGCCATTGCTCAAGCAAAGGAACCAAGGTCACACCAGAGATCCAAACACATACTTCGGCGTTTCCACATTATCCGTGAGATATGCGAAAGGGAAGACGTAAAGATATGCAGCGTAGACACTGATGACAACGTGGCGGACCCATTAACTAAGGCTCTCCCGCAAGCTAAGCATGATGGTCATGCTAGGTCCATGGGTATTCGATACATGGTAGATTGGGCCTAGTGCAAGTGAGAGACTGTTGGTGTTATGCCCTAGGCCTATGGTTGATAGACTTATGTGTTGACATTATTTATTATTATATAAAATGTTTATCATTTGATTATTATATGTTTTGCATATTTGTTTATAATAATCTCCGTTCCTAATTATTATGTGAATAATTAGTATAAATGTTAATGGATAATCATATGATGATTATATGCATAGAGATGCACATTAAATTTATGGATACTTGTTAAGTTGTTAGAGAACAAGTGACTGGACTTGACCCATATGAGATTTATGTCATGGTCAGATGTCATAATTAAATCTCATATGGTCACTTCATTTAGTCCCTAGACCTGAGATTATCATGGCCTTACATATGATGAAAGTCATGTTTGATTTTAGTCAAACGGTATCTTAACACGATATCTATAAAGGCTATCTTTGGCATGATCGGATTCATGATGGGAAGGATGATAAGTCAAGATGAAATTTGTCCCTCGGAAGAGAGATGTTTTGTTTGGGCCCCTCGATCAATGATAATGATGAAAGTGTATGGCCATACCCCAATGCGATTGGATTATCATTATACTCAAGATCGAGAAAGCATTGAACAAGGTACAAGTTGACATGGACCATGACTTGTGTTCAATATAACATCGTGAGACAAAGGGAGAAATGAAAGTGTACCATTGGAAACGTGAACTCTTACGTTATATTATTTGGGTAGACATAATGGCTTGCTAGAGTCCGCTTATGTCTTATGAAGGTCGATATGATCGAGCTCATTGCCAACATAATAAAATTCTATTGGGTCACACACAATTAGAATGAATTTGATAAACCAAGGAAAGAATGATTGAGAACTCCTCAGTGACCTTGTCTGGTCGTGCGACACATCAAGGCCATGTGCCCCGTGTGGTCGTGCGACACAAGAAGTCCTAAGGCGGTTTACAGAGCTGATTTCCTAATTTGATTAGGAAACATATTTTGTATTAAAGTAGTATAAATATAACAGTCTGTCAACCCTTTAACCCTAGCCGAAATTATCAAAAGAAAAACACTATATTCTCAATATTCTTCCAAGGTTTAGAGATCTAGCAATCTTCAAGAAAAGTTCTTGGATTCATTCAAAGGTGTGGATACCGAAAGAGGGTCTTCGCTCATTCATTGATCAAGGCCTAGAGTTCAAGCAATCTGAAGAACGAAGTTTATGATTTGAAATCACATTATTGAATCGTTCGATAGCTCAAGAACGGAAAGCGTTCAAGGTTGGTTACATCTATCTCATATGATTCAATTTAATTGTATAGAACGGATCCTATGCTCCTTGGGTTTTATGTTATTTGATGCTTTATTCCACTGCGCATGGACCCGTAAAACCCAACAAATGGGGTCGTTGAAAAGATAAGGATCCAAATCGGGGATGCCTTACTTTGAAAGACACAGGCGGTCAACTGGCTGGACCCTTAGCGAAAGGATTCCTACGTATCCCGAGCAGGAATCAAGCCGATCGTAGTTCGTAGGTGCAAGGACCGCGCGTGGGGACCTTGACCTAAGCGAGACTGTTGTGAGGCGTCTGAACCTGAACGGAGACTGTCGTAGAGAAAAGTTTTGTATTTTTCAAAGCATCTGATGTGTTCAATATATAGTGTGTTGGTCGTTAAGAGAAGTCACAAGTGTGACTTGTGACCGCAGAAAATAACCGCTTGTAACCGCAACATAACGACCTTCTAACAACCACCAATAACTAATAATGCCTTTGAAAATTTATCTTCTAATGACCCTTTTAACAAACACACCAAGATTCAAATTCATATCGATAACTTCCCTTAACTGCTTCTCAAACATCCACCAACCAGAATTCTCTCATTAAAAACATTATTTTGAAAATACTTCAACAGGGTCTTGATGGTTGGAAGCTTTGAGGAAATGGCAGAATACCCTTTCCATGGTTCCTATTTTTGTTGCGGTTGTTATTTCTATGGTTACTCCCTCCACGGTTCAAGTTTGGTACAAAAAAGAAGTTCCCAGAATTTGATGGAGCAAACGGCCGAGGGTTGCTATGTGAGTTTAGATATGTGGCAGCGAAAGTAGGGTTAGACTTTGGTTTATCAGGTTCTTTTGAAGCGGCTAGGGCACTAAGGGTGGGAGTGGTTTTAGAGGTGAACCTTTTTTGGAGGGCTTCTTCTTGAAGGAGAAGGTCTTTTAAATCTTCAATAGAGGTGTCACCCTTAGAGTTTTGAGTGGTGATGAACTCTTTGTAGGTGTGACCCAAACCACCTAGGATTCGACTACGGAGAGTCTGAGTGGACACAACTTCACCCGCTCGAGCAAGTGAATGAGAGATAGTTTTTGCGTGAAGGACATAGTCCTGAATAGTCATGCCGAGGGAGAGGGTAAGGTCGTGGAGTTATTCTTGTAGCTTTTGGATATGGATGGTGGAGGCAACACCAAACTCCTTTGCAAGGAGATCCCATGCCTCGGGTGCAGTTTTGCAGGGATTTACATGAGGTTGAACTTCTGCAGTGACGGTGGCTTTTATCCAACCAAGAACAAAACGAGAAGTATGAACAAAGGCTTCATACTCAGGGTTATCTTCTACTTTATTGCTAGCAGATGTTAGGGTTTGGGGGGGAGGGATTTTGTCCGTCACTACATGTGTAAGATAGTAGATCTTTAGCATAGACAGAAAGAGGGAACTCCATATAGGACTCTTTACATTACTTAAAACTAGGAAGATAATTGATACACACTACCTAATTCTAGGAAGATAATTGTTAGTCAAAGCTATCCTAATTAAGATCCCTACATTAGTGGGATAATTACAAAATGGAATAAAGCTAGGAAATATACAATATTTGAATGACTTGATCTGCACAATTTGAGGGTCACGGCAGTGTGCCCTTATTTCATGTTACTTGGCTTTCATCCTGGACCTTGTGATCTTCCCCCTGCCAACCATGTCAGTTTCATCAGAATTCCTCTTTGAAATTGTAGTGTCTCTGGCAGGGACCACATTTCTTGTTGACCGCCTCAAACTCAAGTCAGGCTGCTCCGTAATTCCACCATCTTTTGCCAAAGGTTCATCTTCAAAATCATTGCATGTTCCTTTTGCTGTTTTCCGCTTTTGATTCTTCTGCCACATATTCTCACCTCCTTCTATATCAGCATGACCTAATTCTTTCTTCCTTGAGGACCTCTTTGAGGGGAGATCTTCAGCCTGGTCAGAAGCAGTTTTCTGAGAAACGACATTGTCAGATGGGTCAAAAACATCAACTGTCGACTGAACAGATGCATCACCAACTTTTGATCCCTTTCTGGCTATATTCTTCTCAACCGGAAAACAGGGCATGGTACTAACCCCACACTCCTTTGATGTTTTCACCCTAAGCCTCGTAGTCCTAACTGGGGCATCCACAATGCCCTTGGTGGGTTCAACTTTCACCACTGCTCTTGTTAATTTCTCACCCTTAGGTTTCAAGGCTGAAAGTTTACCACCTTCCAATTGTATTTGTGCCCTAGACCTCGTTATACGAATTGGGATACTCGCAATATCTACCACAGACTCAGCACCAACTACATTTTCTACTGCCCTTCCTCTGCCTCTTTTTTTCCCAACCTGCTGTTCTGGAACCAGCACTGAACTCCCCTGTGATGATGTTTGTGCCCTAGATCTAGTAACTCCAACTGGTTTAATCACAATCTCTTCTGTAGACTCGATATTATCAGCATCTTTTCTTACCCTCCTGCCTCGTTGTATCCCTACTGGAGGACTTAATACTGGAACTATAGTTACTATACCACCTTCCATAGTCACTTGCACCCTAGACCTCAAAGATCTAACTGTCTTACCCGTAACCTCTTTATTTGATGTGATTACAACCTCTTGAACAACTGGGTTACCCCCTTTTCCAGCTGCAGGCTTCAAGGAAGACTTTGTCTGTGCTACCTTTGTTTGTGCTACCTTTGTCTTCCCCTTATGGCCAGAGCGCAACTCCACATATTCAAATGTTTCATTAGTTGGACTGAACCTAACTTTCTTCATTTGTTTCAATGGAAGCCTTAGAGCTTGCCCTGCCCCTTTTAGTAGGTTTCTATCCTGCACACGAATATAAAATATACAAAGACACACAAGTATGTTTCAGTTATATACCTCCAAGCTTAACAATCTTCCAAATTCAAGTCTACAAATACTACCTCCTTCATAACCCCCTCCCCCCCCACCCCAAAAAAAAAAAAAAGAATATTCTAGTTTGACTTTTTGACATATTTCTGGAAAACAAACTAAATACTCCCTCCGTCCCAGACCAAGGGTCCCAAGGGAGTATTTCACGATTTTTAAGAATTTTTTTAAAAAATGAATGAAAAATTGAAAGTGGATAGAAGATTAGAGGAGAGAGAATGCAAAAGTTAAAAATATTTAATAGGAGAGAGAATAAGTGGAGAAATAGTAAGTTAATGAATGAATTTTTGTATGAGAGAGAATGAGTGGGAGGAATAGTAAGTTAATGATTGATTTTTTTGTAAATATGTTAAATTTATAAGGATATAATGAATGATTTTTTTGTAAGTATATAAACATTACGAGGATATAAATGTCTGAAACACTGTTTATATATTTCCATTTATGGAATGAGACTCTTGATCTTGGATGGACCAAAAGGGAAAGCAGGACTCTTGGTCTGGTCTGGAACGGAGGGAGGTAGTAGTACATTAAGCGGTGTACTAAAGGAAGAAGTTAGGTTAGACAAAATGAAAAAAATAATGATGTTAAGCAAGTACCTGAAGAAGAGATGAGAGATTTAGGGCCATCTGAGAGTTGGACAAATTGGCGGGAATATTGTGTTTCTTGCATAATGCTTGCAATTCTTTCCTTTTAATGTTGTGGAAATCCATCTCAACATCAGACAGAGAATGACAAGATAAAATCAGGCAAAAGAAAAAAAAACATATGAAATTTCAAACAAAATAGGGCACCACATCATGTTAAACAGAATTCAACCGAGTAAAGTGAAAAGTGAGAGTAATTACCTGAGTTAGAGATGAAGGAGTTCGCTCATAGAAGAAGACTCTTCTTTGGGGAGGGAGAGAGAGAGAGAGAGAGAGAGAGAGGAGAGAGAAGGGGGTGAAGATTGGTTCTCGAGGACAGGTCCGTCCCAAAAATTATAGGAATTCATACGAAATATGAAAATTGGGTCCTAATATAAAAAAAAAAAAATACAATAACAGTATATAAATATTGGTGTAATGCCCTAAACTTTAGTTATGTTTAACTTAAAACCGTTATATATCGTCTTTATCGTTTAAGTTTATTATTTGATTATTACATATTTTGCATATTTATCTTAATAATCTCCGTCCCTAATTATTAAGAGAATAATTAATATAATTGTCAATGGATGATCATATGATGATTATATGCATAGAGATGCACATTGAAATTATGGGTACTTGTTAAGTGAACAAGTGACTGGACTTGACCCGTATGAGATTTATGTCATGGTCAAAATGTCATAATTAAATCTCATATGGTCACTTCATTTAATTCCTAGACCTGAGATTATCATGACCTTACATATGATGAAAGTCATGTTTGATTTTAGTCAAACGATATCTTAACACGATATTTATAAAGGCTATCTTTGGCATGATCAGATTCATGATGGGAAGGATGATAAGTCAAAGATGGAATTTGTCCCTCGAAAGAGAGATGTTCTGCTTGGGCCCCTCGATGAGTGATAATGATGAAAGTGTGTGGCCACACCCCAATGCGATTGGATTATCATTATACTCAAGATCGAGAAAGCATTGAACAAATACAAGTTGACGAGGACCATGACTTGTGTTCAATATAACATCGTGAGACAAAGGGAGAAATGGAAGTGTACCATTGGAAACGTGAACTCTTACGTTATGTTATTTGGGTAGACATAATGGCTTGCTAGAGTTCGCTTATGTTTTATGAGGATCGATATGATCGGGTTCATTGCCAACATAACATAATCCTATTGGGTCACACACAATTAGAGTGAATTGGTTAAACCAAAAAAAGAATGATTGAGAAATCCTGCTGTGACTTGTTGCACCGCGCGACACAACAAGCCCATGGGCTGCTTGTGGTCGTGCGACACAACAAGGCTGATGCGGTTTGGCAGACAGTTTCCTAATACGATTAGGAAACTAATACCAATACTAAGATAGTATAAATATGAAGTCTGTAAACCCTAATCAAGCTAGCCGAATTTTTCAATAAAAATTCACAACAAAAGGTTCTCAATATTCTCTCTAAGGTTTAGGAATCTAGCAATTCTCAAGAACCGTTCTTGGTTCATTCTAACGTGTGGATACTACTAGAGGGTCTTCGCTCGTACGACGATCAAGGCCTAGAGTTCAATTGTCCAAAGCAATCTGAAGGTTCAAAGGTTTTGAAGATCGAAGATTGTGATTCAAAATCACACCGATAAATTGTTCGATAGCTCAAGACCGGAAAGCAATTAAGGTTGGTAAATTCTATCTCATATGAATTCAATTTAATCGTATAGAACGGATCTTAGGACTTGGGTTTTGTGTTAATTGATGCTTAATTCCGTTGCGCATGGACCCATAAAACCCAACAATAAGTACTTTCATATAAAGGTAAAAGTTTTATAAAATCAAGTACTAAAATTCAAAAATAATTTATTAAATTGATCATAACTTAAATATTTTATTTAAAAAGTGACATTCTTCGAGCGCTCTTTGAGATTCATTCAGTTTTTGAATTCTTTTCTGTTTCTTACGCTTTTCATGACTAGATATTTTCAAATTTTTGGAGGCATTATTAAAAAAATCACCAAAAACTTATAACACTTTTACTAATAAAAAAAAAGTTTAAATGTAATGGATTAAAGAAACCTGAAAGTGCAATTTAACCCAATAAAAATCTTCTTGATGACATCTATATTAACTATGCAGAAGAAACAACAACAATTCAGCAAACAAAAGTTGATATTAATAATTAAATCAAGATGAAAGTTTCATTTTTTTATCTAAAAAAAAAGAAGCTAAAATCTAATTAAAGTTTTATTATTTTATCGACAACAGAAACCTTAGACAATTTGTCCTTTTATCAACAAAAAATTACACATGTAAGTTTGCCCTTTTAATTTTATCAATTATCAACAAATAAATCCATCTCCACTCTTAGTCTTTCTCACTTCTGTTTCTGTTTTTTTCTTTCCTTTCCCTCTCCGTGGACCATAATAATTCTCCGTCTCCCCCAAATTCTAAATTTAACAAACAGTAAAGGACCCTCAAAATCGAAAATACCTTAATGGATGAAGATGAAGAATACGCCGTTTGCTGAAACAGTGAAACCAAAGCTTTTACCGGGGACGGCGTCGGACGGAACAACATCAGAACATCTTCTCAGGCGCTTATTTTGTTTGGGATGAAAAATTTAGAGGTATTTTCGGATTTCCCTTTCTCGCTTTCAATTAATTTATAAAAGAAATTTTCTTTTTTACCGTTGCAATCAGTCAATTGGCGGAAGCGAGGAGTCGAAGTGAATGTCGCTTGATTTTCCATTTTCACCGTCATCTCCTAAAATATTTATAAATTTTTTTTATGGAAGATATATACCTAATGGGCCAATCTAAAATGGGGGCCCTCTCAGAGTTGGGGCCCTGTGCGGAAGAGCCTAAATTTCCTTGTCAAAGTTGGGCCTGCTCGGGGAGTGTATGGTCACTGGAAACTGGAAAAAAGGTAACGGTGATGAATTTCAAATTTGAAATGGAAGTAGATATTTCCCACTTCTTTGTCGATGTGGAAATTTAATCGGAGTTTTCTAGGGTCCGATGGAGATGGAATTTTGGAATTTATGTGATCATGGTGCGTGTGGTCTTTCCCGTTTCCACTTTCCTTCTCACGCGCTCTCGCTGCTTACGACGCGCGGAAGACTTTTCTTCCTTGTTACAAGTGTCTCGTGTATCTCTTTGGGAAAAACATCTGCTAAAATACACTTGATAAATATAACTCGTTCCGTCAAACAAAAAAAAATTCTAATTCTTTTGGTAAATTTGATCGAACTTAAAACAAAGATTTTAGTAAAAATAATTAGTCAAATGAAATTTTAAAATTATATCTGATGATGCCATTAAAATCAACCACTAAAGGAGTGGAAAATGTTGCGAAAAGTGCCACCATAATCATCTAATAAGTTGGATGTTTGCAAAATAACACCGTTAGGGGTGTGGGATTTGCTCCGTTATAACCATCAGGTGTAAGAATCAATATGTGTATATAAGAGTAATTGTATGGATAGAACTCTAGAGAGTGTATTGTAGAGAGAGAGAGAGAGAGAGAGAGAGAGCATGAATTACATTTATTTTATACATGAGGGTTATATATAGGAGGAGTAAGCATGTATGTGATATTTTTGGGGGTCCCACCTATTTAGGGTGAAAAAATTCACTCAGTATGTTTCACGTCTTGATCATCCACCTTGAGGTAACGTCTTGAATAACATCTTGAACTAATGCCTTGAGTTGTTTGTTGTATATCTTCCTGCTTTTCAGGAACAAAATCATGAATAAATAATATATCCTCATGACCGTTTGAAGACTTAGTCAAAGGACGCCATAAACAACCATAGCATCAACCAAGGAGTAACGGCTGCAACCATCAAACAGAAGACATAATTCTAGGCGGAAGAATAGGGATTTCATTTATGTTGTTATTTCGGTTACACTTTTTGTATATAAATCATCTCTAGACAAGCACCTATAGACACGGTACACATGACACTACCCTCTCATTGCACTTTGTACTCTAAAAAACTAAGCATAATAACACTACATTTTTTGTTAAGGTAGGCTTTTCCTAAAGCCTCTCGAGGTTTTTTCCGGCGAACGATTGTTCAAAGGTTTTCCTCGTTACATCCTTGCGTCCATCTTGATTTGAGAATTATATTCCATTTGTACCTAAAGTTCTTCAATACAAATTCAACTTGTTGAAAATTGTCCAAAACAATTTGGCACCGTCTGCGGGAACTTTGGTTTTTTAGATTCCAATCAAGATGAGCAATCCTACTTCTGCAATGTCTACACCCATGGTCACAACTGGGGCAAGAACTAGCACATCAAACTTGCCAGTGACTTCTGGTATTCTTTCAACTGCTGGATTCAGTACTGTAACGCCTCAAAGCCAACGCCTCAACTTGGGATATTCTTCATCCATGACGCTGCCTGGAATCTCATTGGAAGTTATAACTGGCATGACAACCCTGATGCAACAGTTGAAGAATCAAATGGATGTACAACAGTATACCAATCAAATGATATTTAATTCAATCAACAGGATTCAACAAGAAATATCAACTTCAAGACGCAATGGTCCAACAGTCAGCCTGCCTGAAGTTTCACCTCAGCAGCCTAGGACTCTTTTCCCGGATGCTGGACCAAGCACAGGAGGCAATCAAAACAATGTCACAATGGCCAGCACTGTTCAGACTGAAAGCACCACTATCACATCCGGCCCAATTCCGTTATCAACCTGTTTTACCTTTGCAACCCCACCTTGTCACGACCATAATTCTCGGTTCTATTTTGAATCATATTAATTATATATATATATAAGTGCATTTCATATTATTATGTGTTGCATTTTAATTGTAGAAATTATGAGTTAATTGGTATTTTATGAGTTACATGATATTTTAAAAATATGAATAAAATAAAAATCATTATTTAATGTTTTAATGAAAATATTAGGAGTAAGTAGTTAAAATGTAATTTTTTAAAAATAAGTAGGAATTCTATTAATGTTCAAGGTGCTTGAGTGTAATTGGTGTATTTTAAGGGTTTTAGTAGTGGGGAGGGTGTGATAGTTGAAGGGGGTTAGGTGAAAGTAGATTTTATCCATGGAAAAATTAGTAGGAGTACTTCATTTAACAAGAAAGAAAATCCTCTCAGCTCATGTAAATCCATGGTCCTTATCTTTCAAACCCTAACCTTATCAACCTAAAAATCCATAATTAATTCTAGAAAAATCCCTTCTTCGATCCGTTTGTTTCGGGTTGTTCGTGAGAAGAAGGAACTCCTTTCCATCCAAGCAAAGTTCCTAAATTTTCAGATTATTTTTCAAGTAAGTTATTATAAATTCTTGAAATTATGTTCATTTAGTAGTATAAATCATGCAGTTATGTTGTTAAAGGTTGTATGAGAATTTGAAATTTATTTTCTGAGTTTAGGGAATGGAAAAATGTATTTTGGTTAACTTAAAAATGAACTTGGTGTTGAAAAGGGTCAACAATGGATTTTTGGGAAAATTGAAATGGTTTGGATGTGTTAGAAAAAGGAAAAGAATGGATTTGGGTCATGTTGGAACTCTTTTAAAATCCTTTTGGGTTGCATGGAACTGGAACTTGGCTTTTGGTATTGTGGTTAAGTTAGTACAAAGAAAACTTGAAATTGTTTTGGGACCAAAGCTGATGTCCAGCTCTGTTTTTGCAAATCTGCAGAGGGCACGAGTCGTGCCCTATGGCACGAGTCGTGCCCATCACTCGTGACTGGTCGTCCCCTTGCTTGGACGACTGATTCTGGAGGGGTATCAAAGGGGCACGAGTCGTGCCCTGGCCAGTTTTGGGAAATGAATTTTAAAGTCATGTAGGTTCAATTTTACCACTTATATTTCAACCAATGGAATACTACAATCAAAGTACAAGGTATGAATAACAAAAGGAAGTATTTACATTAAATTGTGATCATTTGAATATGTGTAAATGATTGGTTAAAGTAGGTTGGATCTTGTAACGACCCTAACCCTAGACACTAATTTTAATATCACATTGTGTGCTTTTATTATTATTGTTAATATTATTTGTCCATTTTTATATACTTGACTTATTATATTAGGATAAATGATAGGAAAAATAAATTAATGTTCAAAAAGGAAATATATAATAAAAGAGAAAATGAATAAAATGTGGAAGGAGGATCATAGTGTAGAATAAATATTGAGTAGAAGGATTTTTATTTAAATGCTTTGGGGAAAATTTAAATGAAAGTGACAATTTGTGGTGAAAGCCTTGTAGGATAGGTGGATTGGGAGGGGGGACATCCTCCCCAAATCACTCTCCACCCTCCTCATTAGTCAAAGCAAGCCTTACCTCCCCATACCTCCTCTTACTCCTCCTACACTCTTCCTCCCTCCTTCATCATTTCTCATTCTTCTTCCTCTTTCTTTTCTCTCCATTTTCCATGGGAAAGGCTTGGTGAAAGCCTCCATTTCATAAACTTCTACCAAGTGAAATTCTTGTCCATTTTCAAATCTAAGTGTCCTTTTGTGAGTAGTTCATCCAAGGGAATTGATCAAGCCTAGAAAATCATCATTTTCTCTTGTATTGGCAAAGGTGAGTTATTATGACCTTTTCTTTCTTTGAATGATCATGGATATAAATGTTGTTGTGTTGTTCTCTTGAATGTGTTGATTTAGAACTTTGTTGGTTTTATAGAAATATTTTGGTTTATGGATATTGAATTAATTTAGGGTTAAGACATGGTTTCATAGAGTTAAATGGGTAGATTGAAGTTACCAAAGTTGGAAATGCCCTTTAGGTTCATAACTTAGAATGCATTTGGTTGGATCCTTGGGATTTTGAGGCTTTGTTGTTGATGGCTGCTGTTTTGCCATTTCTGGGCCGAGGGCACGAGTCGTGACCTCAAGCACGAGTCGTGCCATGTGAGGGTCACGAGTCGTGCCTTGGATAAAGAGAAGTCGTGACTAGTAAGGGGACGCCAGATTCAGAGGGGGGTCACTTGGGCACGAGTCGTGCCCTGGGGGACGAGTCGTGCCCTGTCCTGGTTTCAAGATATCAACTTTAGAGCTGTTCAAACCTAATCAAACTCGAACCAAAATGAAATCTCTTTAACCTAGATTAAAGTAGAATACTTTGGCTTCACAATGATATTCTAAGTGATCAAAATGAAATAGTAGAAGTACCTTAAATGTTGTTTGGAAAACGTTAGCTAACCTAGTTTGGTAACTAGACAATTATGATCCCCACTTGGTAGATTCAACTTAGACCCTTAAAGAGGCTATGTATTATTGTATAATGACCATGTAGGATGGATTGATGCTACTTCCTTGCTTACATTGAGTTCATATACATTGTTGTATTATGCATAGTGTGTTAATTAAATGTTGCACTATGATATTGGTTGAACATGAGTATATTTTACCATGTTGATATATTGTTATCCCTTTTGTGGATTTTATTCAAGTATCTATTATGTGCTTGATTATGTGTGAGTCAGCTGACGTTGGGGGTATAACATAATACGGTCAATTATGGAAGTGTGACCTAATGTGATCGGATTACGTTATATCTGTGACCGTCCCCTCCTGTGGCCACAGGTTGGGGTTATAGCGTCTGTATTGAGCCAAAAGCCTTACGAGTTGCTACCGTCTTATTTGGTTCCCCGAAAACGGGTCTTATAAGACGTGAGTATTGCTTAAGCAGCTCACTGTATAATTGGAGTATTATTATACCCAATGTTGTACGACTACTGTTCAGACGGGAAAAGGTAAACCAAGGTAATGGAAGGTGTTTACAGCTTTTCCAATTGTTATGTGCGACTTGTTATATGTTGCATTTATTTGGCATATTGCTGCATTCATAATAGCTTGCTGAGATTTATTCTCACCCCTCTCCCTTTAATGTTTTAGATCCCGAGACAGGAGGACCGGCCAAGTAAGGACGGAAAGGAGTTGGCAGTGAGCTTTTGGGTATTGTCGGGGTACGTTAGGTTGGCGTAGAAAGTATTTTGTTATAATTCCGTTTGGGAGTTTGTAATTATGAACTTTACATTTCTACGTTAAAACCAATATCTTTTGTAACTAAACAGTTTAAGTATTTTCAAAGTCGGTCCACTCTTCCTCCGATGTGGAGAGTAGTGGAGTTGTTTTGAAATGGAATTGTTAATGATGTTTTATTTGGAAGTTTAATTAAAAGTTTTAAAAGTTAGTGAAATTTGGGTTAGTCTGAGGACGCTCCAACTCGGGACACGTGTAGGTTCCGGCCTGGGTCCTCACAGTTGGTATCGAGCTCGGTTAGAATTCTCTGCAGAGTCTAGCTGAGTGAGAGTGTGTGATAACTGACGTCGAGTGTTTAATGCAGGAGTTTGTTGTAATGGCGGGAAACGATGGTGATCAGAATCTGGGTTTGGGTGGTGTTGGTAATCCGAATGCCGAGATGATGGATATGTTCCGAGGGTTTCTTCAGCATATGGCAACTCAGAATCAGAATTTGAATCAGAATCAAGGCAGGCAAGGGCAACATGGTTTGGAGAAGTTCGTGAAGATGTCTCCTCCTAGCTTCAACGGAGATCCGGATCCGGTGAAGGCTGAGAGGTGGCTTGAGGCTATGAATAAGATTTTCGCAGCTATGGAGAGTACGGATGCGGAGAAGGTGAGATGCGCCGTTTTTAAGTTGGAAGGACCCGCGGAGCACTGGTGGCAAGTAGTGAAGGATGGTTGGGACCGGGATTTGACACCACAGACTTGGGAGAACTTCACACGCAAGTTTCGGGATCACTTCGTACCTATGGTTACTAGAGACAAGAAGGAAGGCGAGTTTCTGAAACTGGAGCAAGGGACCATGACGATAGCGCAGTATTCAGCAAAGTTCACAGAATTGGCCCGATATTGTCCTCATTTGGTGCCGGATGAGGAGAGGCGAGTCTACCGGTTTGTGAAGGGTTTAAGGGTTGAGTTCCGGAAGCAGCTATTGACGCATAACTTCGCCAACTTCCAAGCAGCAGTGAATATGGCGTACCGGATTGAGAATGACATAGAGGAGCATCGTGGTAAGAATGAAGGCGGAAACAGGAATAGATTCCAAGGTCAAGGTTCGGGACAGAATAGGGTGCAGCCGAGGACATTTACTCCGGGAGCAAATCGAGGAGGAAATGTGGCGACTCCGGCAAATCGTGCGACTCCGGCCGCTTGGGGCAACATGTGGGGTTTGCAAGAGGCTAGGGCATTCGGAGGACAAGTGTTGGAGCAAACAAGGAAAGTGTTTGGAGTGTGGGTCCAGCCATTTTAGGAGGAATTGCCCCAAGTTACGAATAAGCAAGCTCCTGCACCGGATTTGGGGGACAAGGTAGTGGTGTGAAGAGAGATGTTGATGGGAAACCCAAGGATAGAGTCCAAGGTCGAGTGTTTGCTTTGGGTCGAGGAGAGGTCGATCCTAATGCCGTCATTAAAGGTATAGTTCCTGTCTCAGGAGTTAAGGCCCGCATTCTTATAGATCCCGGGTCTTCCCATTCATTTGTGGCATCTCATTTTGCATTCTCATTGCATATTTTGCCTGAATCTATGCCTTATGTGTTAGAGGTCTCTACTCCTATGGGAGAGTGCCTTGCATCTTCTCTGATATATCGTGGTTGTGATGTGACTATATGTGGGCATGTATTGCCGGTGGATTTGGTCGAGTTACCAATCCGTGATTTTGATGTGATCCTTGGGATGGATTGGTTGAGTCAGTGCCATGCTTTGGTAGACTGTCGTAGGAAGCGAGTCTCATTTGCTATGCCTGATGTGCCTACTTTTATATTTGATGCCGATAAATCTATGTTCGGTTTACATGTTATTTCGGCCTTAAAAGCTAAAAAGATGCTATCTAAGGGGTGTGCGGGTTACTTAGCTTATGTGGTAGATTCCAATAAGAAGTCTCCCGAGTTAGCTCATGTTCCGGTTGTGAATGAGTTTAGTGATGTGTTTTCTAGTGAGTACTCTATGCCTCCGGATCGTGAGGTCGAGTTTTGTATTGACTTAGTGCCCGGTACCACCCCTATCTCTAAAGCACCCTATAGAATGGCTCCGGCCGAGTTAAAAGAGTTGAAGGTCCAATTGCAAGAATTGCTTGACCGAGGTTTTATACGTCCTAGTGTGTCTCCGTGGGGAGCACCGGTTTTGTTTGTTAGGAAGAAGGATGGTACCTTACGATTGTGTATAGATTATCGTTTGTTGAACCAAGCTACTATAAAGAATAAGTATCCTCTTCCGCACACAGATGATCTGTTTGACCAACTCCAAGGTTCCGTTATCTACTCAAAGCTTGATTTGAGAAGCGGATACCATCAGTTGAAGATTAGGCCGGATGATATTGCTAAGACAGCTTTCCGAACTAGATATGGTCACTATGAGTTTGTCGTAATGCCTTTTGGGTTGACTAATGCTCCAGCCGTGTTTATGGATATGATGAACCGTGTTTTCAAGCCTTATCTTGATAGTTTTGTGGTGGTCTTTATTGATGATATCCTTGTGTATTCTAAGTCCCGGGAAGAGCATGAGAATCATTTGAGGATTGTCTTGTCCGTTCTTCGTGAGAAGCAGTTGTACGCCAAGTTCAGCAAGTGTGAGTTTTGGCTTGAGCAGGTTTCTTTCTTGGGGCATGTGGTGTCAAGTTCGGGAATTTCCGTGGATCCTTCAAAGATTGAAGCCGTGGTTAATTGGAAGCAACCTTCGACTGTGACCGAGGTCCGTAGTTTTCTTGGTTTGGCAGGGTATTATCGGAGGTTCATTGAAGGGTTTTCTCGGATTGCGACTCCGTTGACGAGGTTGACTCGGAAGGATGTATCGTTTGTATGGGATTCCAAGTGTGAGGAAAGTTTTAATGAATTGAAGAAGAGGTTGACGACGGCTCCTGTTCTTACCCTTCCGGATGGTTGTGAGAATTTCGTGATCTTTAGTGATGCCTCGAAGGCGGGTTTGGGTTGTGTCCTCATGCAAAATGGGAAGGTTATTGCGTATGCCTCTAGGAAGTTATCACCGGCGGAACAGAATTACCCTACTCATGATATGGAATTGGCGGCGATTGTATTTGCGTTGCATAAGTGGAAGCACTACCTTTATGGGGCGAAGTTTGAGATTTTCACCGATCATAAGAGTTTGAAGTACCTATTTACCCAAAAGGAGTTGAACAACCGACAAAGGAGATGGCTTGAGTTCTTGAAGAATTTTGATTGTGTCATTTCCTATCACCCGGAAAGGCCAATGTAGTGGCGGATGCGATTAGCCGAAAGGCGTATGTGATGTATTTTGAGTTCTCGAGAATTGAAGAGTGAGGTAATTATTGCGAATGTTAGAGCCGTTCCGACATTGTATGGAGATTTGAAAGAAGCTCAACAAGGTGATCCGGAATTGAAGAAAATATTAGATCAAGTGCAAGAGGGGAAAGCCGGGGAATTTGCTTTGAGTAGAGATGGGATATTAACTTTCCAAGGGAGAATTTGCGTTCCTTCATCGCCGGAAATCAAGAAGTGTGTTTTAGAGGATGGCCATAAGTCTAAGTTTGCGATTCATCCGGGGAGTACCAAAATGTATCAAGACTTGAAGCGTGGGTATTGGTGGAATGGTATGAAGAGGGAAATAGCGGATTATGTTTCTAAGTGTTTGACTTGTCAACAAATCAAGGCCGAGCATCAGAGACCGGCGGGACTACTTCAACCATTGGATATTCCGGAGTGGAAATGGGAAGGGATCTCGATGGATTTTGTTTCGGGTTTACCTCTTACCGCGAAGAAGATGGATGCTATATGGGTTATTGTGGATCGGTTGACGAAGTCGGCTCATTTTCTTCCGGTATCAACCAAGTTTTCGTTAGAGAAGTTAGCTCAGTTGTATATGAAGGAGATTGTGAGACTTCACGGGGTTCCGGTTAGTATTGTTTCCGACAGAGATCCGAGGTTTACATCTAGATTTTGGAGAGCATTGCATGAAGCCTTGGGTTCCAAATTGTGTTTCAGTACGGCGTTTCATCCTCAAACCGACGGTCAGTCCGAGAGAACTATTCAAATACTTGAGGATATGTTACGGGCTTGTGTGATGGATTTCAAATTGTCATGGGAGGATCATCTACCTTTAGTGGAGTTTGCCTATAACAACAGTTATCAGTCTAGTATTGAGATGGCTCCGTATGAAGCATTGTATGGTAGGAAGTGTCGATCTCCGATGTGTTGGGACGAGGTTGGTGAAGCGAGACTTTGGGGCCCGGATTTAGTTCGAGATTCTACGGAGAAGATCAAAGTGATTCGGGATAGATTGAAGACGGCTCAGAGTAGACAGAAAAGCTACGCCGACAATAGAAGACGGGATTTATCTTTTCAGGTTGGTGACTTTGTGTTCTTGAAGGTCTCTCCGAGGACGGGAATCAAAAGGTTTGGTAATAAGGGTAAACTGGCTCCGAGGTTCGTTGGTCCGTTTGAGATTCTAGAGAAGATTGGGGATTTGGCCTACCGGTTGGCATTACCTCCGTCTCTTTCTTTGCTCCATGATGTCTTTCATGTCTCGATGTTGAGGAAGTATTGTCATGATTCTTCCCACATCTTGAGTTCTCCCCCCGATGATGTCCAAGCGGACATGTCGTATGTTGAGGAACCCTTGAGAGTCCTAGAGTTCCAAGTTAAGGAGTTGAGGTCTAAGAGTATTCCTATAGTGAAGGTCCTTTGGAAGAACCACACCGTTGAGGAAGCGACGTGGGAGCTAGAGTCGGAGATGAGAGCGAAATACCCGTGGTTGTTTGAAAATCCAAGTAAGTTTTCTTTTTAAAATTCGGGACGAATTTTCTTTAAGGGGGAGTGAGTGTAACGACCCTAACCCTAGATACTAATTTTAATATCACATTGTGTGCTTTTATTATTATTGTTAATATTATTTGTCCATTTTTATATACTTGACTTATTATATTAGGATAAATGATAGGAAAAATAAATTAATGTTCAAAAAGGAAATATATAATAAAAGAGAAAATGAATAAAATGTGGAAGGAGGATCATAGTGTAGAATAAATATTGAGTAGAAGGATTTTTATTTAAATGCTTTGGGGAAAATTTAAATGAAAGTGACAATTTGTGGTGAAAGCCTTGTAGGATAGGTGGATTGGGAGGGGGGACATCCTCCCCAAATCACTCTCCACCCTCCTCATTAGTCAAAGCAAGCCTTACCTCCCCATACCTCCTCTTACTCCTCCTACACTCTTCCTCCCTCCTTCATCATTTCTCATTCTTCTTCCTCTTTATTTTCTCTCCATTTTCCATGGGAAAGGCTTGGTGAAAGCCTCCATTTCATAAACTTCTACCAAGTGAAATTCTTGTCCATTTTCAAATCTAAGTGTCCTTTTGTGAGTAGTTCATCCAAGGGAATTGATCAAGCCTAGAAAATCATCATTTTCTCTTGTATTGGCAAAGGTGAGTTATTATGACCTTTTCTTTCTTTGAATGATCATGGATATAAATGTTGTTGTGTTGTTCTCTTGAATGTGTTGATTTAGAACTTTGTTGGTTTTATAGAAATATTTTGGTTTATGGATATTGAATTAATTTAGGGTTAAGACATGGTTTCATAGAGTTAAATGGGTAGATTGAAGTTACCAAAGTTGGAAATGCCCTTTAGGTTCATAACTTAGAATGCATTTGGTTGGATCCTTGGGATTTTGAGGCTTTGTTGTTGATGGCTGCTGTTTTGCCATTTCTGGGCCGAGGGCACGAGTCGTGACCTCAGGCACGAGTCGTGCCATGTGAGGGTCACGAGTCGTGCCTTGGATAAAGAGAAGTCGTGACCAGTAAGGGGACGCCAGATTCAGTGGGGGGTCACTTGGGCACGAGTCGTGCCCTGGGGGACGAGTCGTGCCCTGTCCTGGTTTCAAGATATCAACTTTAGAGCTGTTCAAACCTAATCAAACTCGAACCAAAATGAAATCTCTTTAACCTAGATTAAAGTAGAATACTTTGGCTTCACAATGATATTCTAAGTGATCAAAATGAAATAGTAGAAGTACCTTAAATGTTGTTTGGAAAACGTTAGCTAACCTAGTTTGGTAACTAGACAATTATGATCCCCACTTGGTAGATTCAACTTAGACCCTTAAAGAGGCTATGTATTATTGTATAATGACCATGTAGGATGGATTGATGCTACTTCCTTGCTTACATTGAGTTCATATACATTGTTGTATTATGCATAGTGTGTTAATTAAATGTTGCACTATGATATTGGTTGAACATGAGTATATTTTACCATGTTGATATATTGTTATCCCTTTTGTGGATTTTATTCAAGTATCTATTATGTGCTTGATTATGTGTGAGTCAGCTGACGTTGGGGGTATAACATAATACGGTCAATTATGGAAGTGTGACCTAATGTGATCGGATTACGTTATATCTGTGACCGTCCCCTCCTGTGGCCACAGGTTGGGGTTATAGCGTCTGTATTGAGCCAAAAGCCTTACAGAGTTGCTACTGTCTTATTTGGTTCCCTGAAAAATGGGTCTTATAAGACGTGAGTATTGCTTAAGCAGCTCACTGTATAATTGGAGTATTATTATACCCAATGTTGTACGACTACTGTTCAGACGGGAAAAGGTAAACCAAGGTAATGGAAGGTGTTTACAGCTTTTCCAATGTGTTATGTGCGACTTGTTATATGTTGCATTTATTTGGCATATTGCTGCATTCATAATAGCTTGCTGAGATTTATTCTCACCCCTCTCCCTTTAATGTTTTAGATCCCGAGACAGGAGGACCGGCCAAGTAAGGACGGAAAGGAGTTGGCAGTGAGCTTTTGGGTATTGTCGGGGTACGTTAGGTTGGCGTAGAAAGTATTTTGTTATAATTCCTTTTGGGAGTTTGTAATTATGAACTTTACATTTCTACGTTAAAACCAATATCTTTTGTAACTAAACAGTTTAAGTATTTTCAAAGTCGGTCCACTCTTCCTCCGATGTGGAGAGTAGTGGAGTTGTTTTGAAATGGAATTGTTAATGATGTTTTATTTGGAAGTTTAATTAAAAGTTTTAAAAGTTAGTGAAATTTGGGTTAGTCTGAGGACGCTCCAACTCGGGACACGTGTAGGTTCCGGGTCGGGGTCCTCACAGATCTATTGAACCTAACTTGGGTATTATCATTATACTATTGTTGATACATCCTTGAATGACTTTAATAAGTGTGTAGTCCTTATGTGTTACACCTTATACAGGGTTTAATATCTTTGTGAAGTGCTTGCTTAAGGTTCCCTACTTTGGAATCCTAAGTTCATTGAATTGATTCAAGGATGAATTAGCCTTAGTGCTACTATTGGTGGATACTTGTTATCTTATGGCTATCATTTTGATATGCTTTATTTGTATGGTTCCCTACTTTGGAATCATACATTGATTGGTTAAGCAAGTAGTTAATTACTGTGCTTATACTTGAAATCCAGCTGGTACTTGTTTGTTGGGCAGTGTTATGAGATTATAATGGCACACGAGCCGAGTTCATTATAATCCATACACTGGTTCCTGTTTTGCCCTGCCATTGGCCATGGATTGGGGGTAGTGAACTGGCTCAAGGGAAGTCTAGTTGCACTATTGGATGTGACTTTGTGTCATAGTCCCGCTTGTTGTTACTGTGTTTGGTTTCGGAACCGCTTCTTCAACAACTGTTGCTGCTTGGATCGGGATATCCTTTTGAGGATGAAACCTTGGCTCAGTATCCTTCTAAGTGTTATATTATTGCACTTAACTGTTATATGTATGGATATATCTTTCTTGGTGTTATAAGATGGTGATATATATGACTTATTGTTATATGCTTCTTAATGTGATTGCATAGAATATTGTGCATATATAATAGCTTACTGAGACTTTTCTCACCCCGTCCTTTCATTGTTTTCTTAGATAGAGCCGGGCCAGGGGCTAGGACGCGTTGAGCTTTGAGAGGGCGCCAAGTTGGTTTTGTTGAGAAAGGTGTGGTAAGGATACATTATGTAAATGTATGACCTTGGGTAGTATTCCTAGACTTAATGTTATCCTTATTTTGCAACTTCTAAATGGTTTTGTAAATATTTTTCATTTGGGAACTAGGTTCCTTGGTTTGTAAATAAGCGTGTTATTTGTAATGGTTTGAATGTGGAGTGAGTTAAGTTAAAGTTAAATAGTTACATTTTGTTAAGTAAGTTGGTAAAGTTTTTAAATGTAAAACAGGTGTGTAAAATGAAACTTTTAGAAAGTACATTTCGAAAAAATTTCTTTGAAAAGGCGTCTTCAGTACGTGTCTCGGCACGTGGCCATGTAGGTCTACGGGTCGGGGCGCGTCAGTTGGTATCAGAGCCTTAAGTGTAGATAGTCTAGAGTGACTACCTGACTTAAGGGGGGGGGGTAGAATGGACAGAGTGAGTAACGTTAAATGTTTTATGCAGGTACTCAATTGCTATGGCAGGAGTAGATGGAGATCCGATCGGACCTTTAGGTCGGGGAAATGTTTGAGAGGAGACCCGAGATATGTTCCAAGGGATGTTGGAAGCGGCTATGAAGGCCATGAATGACCAAAGACAACAGGGAGAACAAGCAGTACCAAGAGTGGGATTAGAGCAGTTTTTGAAATTGAAGCCTACCGGTTATGATGGGGAGCCGAATGTAGTAAAGGCGGAAAGGTGGATTGAGTCTATGGAAAAGATTTTTGAGGTGCTGAGATGTACCGAGGAGGAGCAAGTCAGGTTTGCAACTTACAAGTTCTCGGGTGCAGCTGAGCATTGGTGGAGAGCTCTCAAGGCAAGTTGGGATGATGCCCATGTTCCTTGCACATGGAGAATTTTATACGGAAATTCAAGGAGCACTTTATTCCAACCGTGGATCAAGACAAGAAAGAAATAGAATTTCTTAACTTGGAGCAGAATATGATGACCGTGGCACAATATGTGGCTAAGTTCATGGAATTGTACTCACTTGGTGGCAACGAAAGAGAGGAAGGCTATGAGGTTTGTTCGGGGTTTGAAGACGGTTATTCGGACGCCGTTGGTAGCTCATAAGTTTCAAAGTTTTCAAGAGGTCGTAGATAGAGCATATCATGTGGAGCACGACATTGAAGAGCATAAGAGGAAAACTGAAGGGGTTAGTACGGGGAGGCAAGGAGGACAAGGTAGACCGCAACATCAGGGTCGAGATAACCGAGGCGGGCAAGGATCAACATTTCAGTTTAGGGGCCAGCCACAAGGTCAGTTTGGGGTTCGAAAGCAGGGTGTTAATCTGGGGAATGCACCAAAGAAAAGTTGTACTTACTGTCAGAAGGAAGGGCATGTTGCGGAGCTTTGTTGGAAGAGATTGGGAAAATGTTTGAATTGCGGACAGTCGGGGCACTTTCAGAAAGATTGCCCTAAGCCGATGAAGCCAGCATCCTCGAGTGGCATCGGGACTTCTCAAGGTCAAAAGAGGGATTCTTCAGGGAGGCCTAAGGTTCAAGGTCGGGTCTTCGCGATAAATCAACAACAGGCGGCGGATTCCTCCAATGTTATCGGCGGTACTATTTTTATAGCAAAAATGAGAGCGCGTGCACTAATAGACCATGGCTCATCTCATTCTTATGTGTCCATGCATTTTGCATCAAATTTGCCTGTTTCTGTGGAGTCTATGCCTTACGTGCTAGAAGTGTCAACTCCGATGGGAGAAAATTTGTTAACCGACGAGGTGTTACGTGCTTGTGATGTGTATATATGTGATCGTGTGTTACCTGCTAACTTGGTAGTATTGCCTATGCATGATTTTGATGTCATTTTAGGTATGGATTGGCTAAGCAAATACCATGCCTTATTTGATTGTCATAAGAAAGTTGTTACTTTTTCAGTCCCGAATATGCCTAAGTTTGTATTTGAGGCTATTCCTTCTGTAGGGACTATTCATGTCATTTCCTATGTTAAAGCTAAAAGGTAATTGCTTCGGGGGTGTACGGGATACTTAGCTTGTGTCCTAGATACTACCAAGGTGTTATCGGAAATGGGGGATGTTCCTATAGTTAAAGAGTTTCCGGATGTTTTCTCTTCAGAATATGAGATGCCTACGGATAGGGAGATCGAGTTTGGAATTGATTTGCTTCCGGGTACAACTCCAATCTCTAAGGCACCACTACCAGAAAAAGGTCATTTAGCGACGGAAATTTCCGCCGCTAAAATTAAATTTCCGTCGCTAAAAATAATTACCGGCGGAAAAATTCCGTCGGTGGTCCGCCGCTACCAGCCCGTCGCAGTGCTCCAACGGGTCAATTTCCGCCGGTATTTTTTTACTTTACCGCCGGAATTTATTTCCGTCGGTGAATTAATGGTTACAATGACGGAAAATTCATTGCTAAATTAATTTAATTTAATTAAATTTTCATTTCGGCGGCGGAAATTTCCGTGTTGTAATAAAAATTAATTTAATTAAATTAATTTCGGCAAGGAAATTTCCGTCGCTGTAATAAAAATTAAATTAAAATGAATTAATTTCAGCGGCGGAAATTACCGTCGCTGAAATTATTTAATTTTAATTTAAATTTTATTACAGCGACGGAAATTTCCGCCGCTGAAATCAAAAATTAAATAAAAATTAAATGATTATACCGGCGAAAATTCTGTCGCTGAAATAAAAATTAATTAAAATAAATTAATTTCAGAGACGGAAAATTCCGCCGCTGAAATTAATTTATTTTAATTAATTTTTATTTCAGCGACGGAATTTCCGCCGCTATAATCAAAAATTAAATTCGCTGAAATTAATTTCAGCGACGGATATTTCCGTCGCTGATTCTGAAATAAATTAAAAAAAATAATTTAAAATATCAATAAACCAAAATTTTTTAATGTTTTTTAGTTTGTTATTTTGTTATTTAGTTCTAAATATTTATGATATTTTAATGTTTTTTAGTTTGTTATTTTGTTCTAAAAATAAACAAAAATTTCATTTTATTATCAGCAACGGAATATTTCCGTCGCTGATAAATAAAAAAATATTAACTTATCAGCGGCGGAAATATTCCGTCGGTGTAATATTCCAAAAAAAAAATAAAAAATATTTTAATTTCACCATCGAAATATTTCCGACGCTGTTAAATAAAAAAAATAAAAAATGATATATTTCCACCGTCGGAATAATTCCGTCGCTGATAAAGATTTAGCGGCGGAATATTCCGTCGGTAAATCAACCGTGAAAATAGTGGCGGTAATTAAACGAATATTCGAGGAATATTCGTTTTAGCGGCGGAATTTAGCGGCGGAATTAAATTCCGTCGCTAAATTTGATGCCAAAATAATTCCGACGCTAAAGCTTATATTCCGCCGCTATTTAGCGACGGAATGAGTCCGTCGCTGATAATTCCGTCACTAAAACACCTGTTTCTGGTAGTGCACCTTATAGAATGGCCCCAGCTGAATTGAAAGAGTTGAAGTCTCAGTTGCAGGAGTTTCTTGATCGGGGATTTATCCGACCAAGTGTTTCGCCGTGGGGAGCTCCGGTGTTGTTTGTGAGAAAGAAGGATGGGTCGTTGAGGCTTTGTATTGACTATCGGCAGTTGAACCAAGTGACGGTGAAGAACAAATACCCTCTACCTCACATAGATGACCTGTTTGATCAATTGCAAGGTGCGACAGTCTTTTCGAAGCTTGATCTGAGAAGCGGGTACCATCAGCTGAAAGTTCGTTCTGAGGATGTTTCTAAGACAACTTTTCGTACCCGGTATGGACACTTCGAATTCCTTGTTATGCCTTTCGGGTTAACGAATGCTCCAGCTGTTTTTTATGGATTTGATGAACCGTGTCTTTCATCATTTGAAACACGTCATCCCGAGCACATTGCTCTCTCAAACACAAAAAGTCCAATTTTCACAAAATTCTTTGCACATAAGCTTTAATTTTTCAAGATGGCATGCATGAATCCTTTTCATCGTCCAAAATCTTGTTTTCCCATCCATGATCAGAAATTGACATAGTTCTAGCACATGCAAAAACTCCGTCACATTTTAGACATTATTTTTCTTACTTTATTTTAAAAAAAAAAGAGTCATTCTCATATTTCTCTCAAATAAATTGCACATGCATGTTTATTTATGTCCATAGCCTCATAGGTTAATTATCAAATTCCTAAAAGCATCAATAAAATCGCGAGAAAAATTCAAAAAATTCCCAAAAAATCGGGCCAAGCCCTAAATCAATAAAAATTCGACCAAAATTGACAAAATCAAGCAAATCAAGAATGCTTACCCCAATTGATTGAGGTTTCATCGATTTGTGCTCCCTCTTGCCGGGATAGAACTCGAAAGGAGGTGTAATGAAGTCATGTTTTCGCTCGGTTCGAACGAATTACCTCCGCCTCCTCCTCGCGGCTTCCGACAAGTTTCTACGCGCTTGTCTAGGCACGATGTTACCCTCTTGATCCATCTTGAGCAATAGAAGCTAAGGAATTGGAAATTTTCGAAAATTTCTCTCTCTTTTCTCTCCTCTCTCCTCGACAGAAACAACCAACAATGGTTGTTGCCCATTTCAATTCTGTTTAAATTAATCTGGTGAAATGAGATTTAAAGCCGGACGGCTTCTTTTTCTCCATCTCATGTCGGACGGCTTCATTCGCTCTGAGCTGAATTTACACTTTTGCCCCTGGACTTTCGACTTAGGCATATAATTCCCGTTATCTCCTAACAGAGTAATGTTGTTTCCCAAAAAATCTTCGTTATTTCAAAAATAGAATAATGTTTTCTCTCCAAGCGCCTCCGTTACTTTCGTTATAACGGAATGACCTCAGGCGACATCCTTCGAATTGTCAAAATCAGACTTTAGCTACCTCTATCTCCTCGATAGTGAAGTACCCTTTAATTTTCCAACTTTAGCTACCTCTATCTTTTCGATAGTGAAGTACGCTTTAGTTTTTCAACTTTAGCCACCTCTATCTCCTAGATAGCGAAGTACGCTTTAGTTTTCTAACCTCAGCTACCTCTATCTCCTCAATAGTGAAGTACACTTTAGTTTCTCAGCTTTAGCTACCTCTATCTCCTCGATAGTGAAGTACGCTTTAGTTTTCCAACTTTAGCTACCTCTATCTCCTCGATAGCGACGTAAGCTTTAGTTCATCAGGTGACAACCTCCATTAATTGTCAAATCAGGTGACAACCTCCATTAATTGTCAAATCAGGTGACAACCTCCATTAATTGTCAAATCAGGTGATAACCTCCATTAATTGTCAAATCAGGTGACAACCTCCATTAATTGTCAAATCAGGTGACTCTTCCATTAATCGTCAAAACCTCAAGGATCCTAGACATGTTCCTAACTATCTAGTGAGACTTGAACTACGACCAAGGTTTGATTCCTCCGGGATACGTAGGTAGCCTTTCATAAAGGTCCAGTCATCCGACCACATTGGTCACCATTTTCGTTCATCGCTCCTCAGTAATGCATGAGCCTTTCATAAAGGTCCAGATATCTGACCACATTGGTCACTCCCTTCATATGGCATATCCCCAGTAGGATCAGCCATTTGACCTCCTAGGTCACTTTCTTTCCATCTTCCTAGCAAGGGACCAGTCTCTCTTCGCCCTTCCCCAGTGGATTTCCTGAACTACGATCATGGCTTGATTCCTCCGGGATACGTAGGTAGCCTTCCAAAGGTTCAGCCACTCGACCGCCTTGGTCACCCAATCCTTCTCAACAGTTCGCCAGATTGGATCCTTTTTTATCGATAACCCCACTTGACCTGCAAGTGACGTTGCCGAGGGGTTTCTGTAAGTACCCAAATCTGGCTCATGCCTTCCGGTTAAGTTTTCCGGCAATTCCCCGAACTTTCCTAAAGTTCAGAGGCAATTCGGGAAATTTCCCAAACCTTGCAAGGGGTGAAGGACTTGCTAGGAATTAAAATTCCAAGAAGACCCTCGCTGGAAGGGAGTTTCTAGGCGCCACCTTGCATGGTTCTAGAAACAGGCTGAGTCACCAAAGGATAAGACCGCACGGCTTCATTAGCCAAAGGTTAATGCCGCACGGCTTCATTACGAAGCACAAATCAGCCTATACCTAGAGGCCTCCTCTATTCATTTTGATATACAATTTTGAGCACTGTTACTCTGCCCAACTGAACCCTCAAATTTACAGAAACTAAAGCTTACCAAAAATCACCTCCCTCCTCTCTAAAACTCATCCAAAGTCACTCCTTCATTAGGAAAACCCCAAGGGAGATAGAGAAACATCATCATTGGTAATCTTTCCTTCCTTCCTCTTTGAAATATACTTGTTATATTGTCATACTGCTTTCTTGCTATTTATCTTGTCATTTCTTGCCATTATATGTGATATATTGTCATAAAAATCATATCTTTGTCATGTAGACATTCAAATCCCCCTTTCCCCTATCACATGTGATTCATGGAGGATCCATTCCAAGGATGAACAAGGGCCCACAAGTGGCTTGTTCTAGGGAGGATTCATCACATGATGATGTGAAAGATCTCTCTTTTATCATATAAAAATGTCATCTTTACATTAAAAATGTCATCTTTACTATCATTATGTCATTCCCACTCCCTTGACCTTGCTTCCAAGGATTGCCCACCTAAAAGGTTCCTAAAGGACATAGGAAAGCCTCAAATGTCTTCCCTTTACATTCATAGTCTTAGTCTTCATAGTGTTCATTACACTTATTTACATAAAAATGCAATCTTTACTTTCCAATGCAACTCCCCCATGTCCCTCATGGTTGGATCACTCTCCAAGGATTGTCTAGTGACCTTCCTAAGGCACGAAAAACATAGGATGAGTATAAAGATCCAATCTTTATACCCCTCCCCTTAGTCCCTTTGGTACTTGAAGCATCCCGTGGGACGGATCGGTGTAAAGGTCTCATCTTTACATCGTTTCCTTCATTAAAGATGCCATAGTAGAAGTCCCTTTAGAAGTGGACGGACCTAAGCCCCTACATCTCCGATCATCACTTGAGACGAGCATAAACGTCCCTACTAAGCTCAAATCATCTCAAGATGTAGGATTGATGGGCAAAGGTCCTTCCTTTCTAAATAGCCTCATTCTTGGACTATAAAAAAGGTGTCCCTATCTCGATCACATATGACCAAAGGTCACTTAATGATGATCATAAGTCCAAGATGAGCACGGGATCAAAATCCCGAACACATCAAAAATCCAAGGAATCCTGAGCAATAATCAATTTAAATGGTTTATACGTCCGGAAGACAACTTGGCACACTCCCTCCCTTTTCAAATCACACACACACACGAAAGCACAAAACAAGCACGAAAATCGGATCTAGGAAGACTTGCTTTTTGCAAGGCTCCTTGGGTGAACGCCAAACGTTCTTCCCAAGGAGTAATTTAACCTCCGGATCCTATTCCTTTTTTTCAATGTTTTGAGGAAATCAAAATGGCGTGGCGACTCCGTTTTTTAATTAAACCGGATGTCTTCAAACTGAGGTGAAGCGGTGACCCCTTACACGAGAAAGCGGTTCACAAAAAATCCACGATCTTGGGCCCACATTTACACCACCCACATATCCGTAGATAGAACTAGCGACCTAAGGGATAGGCTCAACCAGCAGAGAGAGCAAGAGGCCGACTCAGCTTAGAGAAGGCAGCTCGAGGCTGATAGGGCTCAGCGTGGGTCACCTCCAACGGGGGAGATATCGCATCACAAATGGGGTAGAAGAGAAAGGACTCTCCAAGGGAGGAAAGATAGAGGACGCTCTCTAGGAGAGAGTACCACCGTGAAGAGAGACAAAAGTCCAATTCAATCTCCCACCAAAGAGGTGACCTAGAGGTTAGGGAGCTTCTCAATCTGAAAAGGAGGTTGGATAATATGGAGGCAGATCATAAGGCAACTAATGGAAAGGTCGAACGAAATGATTGTACTCTTCGACCTTTGGCCAAGGATATGCTCGATAAAGGTCCACCAGCAGGGTTCAAGTTGCCCGTGTTAGAAAAATATTTGGGCACGACCAATGCCTTGAATCATATGCAGCACTTTGAGGCCACTATGTGTTTGGTCTATTCTGAGGATGACGTGCTATGCAAGGCGTTAACCAGCACCTTCATAGGTGCAACACTGACTTGTTTCCGTGGTCTATCCACTGGTTGCATCAGCTCATGGAGCTATATGAGGAGGAAGTTTCTAGAAAGATTTTCTACAGCGGGGGCTCATAAGAAAACAGTCATCGACCTAAACAACATGACTCAGGGTAAGACAGAGAGTACCATGAGTTACTTCACCAGGTTCAAGGAGTTGGTCGACCAAATAGAGGAGGACCTTACAGATAGGGAGGTCATTAACTGCTTTAGGAATGGGTATTAACTGCTTTAGGAATGGGGTGTCCTCTCCTGATTTGGATTACGAGCTCCAAGTTAGGAGAGCGACCACGAGAAAGGAGTTAATTGAAAGGGACTATGATGTGTCCGTGGCTGAGGAACGAAAAGAAAGAAAGAAGGACAGAGGCTTCAAACATTCTAAGGTTGGTGAGTTGACATAAGGGGGCCAGGTCAAGAACGACAATAACAAGGGGAAAATAGAACAAGGGTGAGCTAAAGAGTCCCTAAAAGTTTCACCCCACTCACAGTTAGTCGAACAGAAATCATGAACAACGTTGACCTAGGCCCTCCTGCCCCAATGAACACCCAAAATAAGTTCAGAAGGGATAATGGTAGGTACTGCGAGTATCACAAGGACACTGGGCACACCACGGAGGAATGTATAAGCTTGAAAAGGATCATCCAGAAGTGGGTAAACGAAGGAAGGTTGGATAGGTTTGTGAAGGGAGATCATCCTGCAGGAGTAAATCGACCGATGAAGGGTGTACCGGAGCCAAGGCAGCCAAGATTTTTGGGAGTAATTGCTGAGGAGACAAGAAACACAGCGCTCAAGCACAAGATCTTCCGGTTGAGAAAAGCTCCATATGTGCCTCCCAGAAGTTGTGTTCAAGATGAGGTGATCAGTTTCTACCCGTACGAGCTACTGAAATTACGCTCGCCGAAATTTTAAAAAGTTGTTTTTGGGAGTCGCTACGCCATGTTTTAAGGTACACTTTGAAAAACCTTTGAAAAAAGAGAAAAAGGGTTCGGGGGTCAGGTTACGTGTTGGAAAGAACCGAGATTTCACCCAACACGCCTCATCCGTGAACGAGTCTTTCGAAATAAATATCCAAAATCATTCATAGTGTGTGCAAACGACAATGACAAACAAGTGTGGTAAAATGAATTTTATTGATTGAATGAGATTCTTACAACTTGTGAACCATTTGATAAGGGAGGCCACATCCCTATTACAGATCTCAAAACAGATTACAACTGAAAAGGATCTCTGCAAATAGACAAGATGTGTCGCGTGACACAGACCATGCCTGGCCCGATATGTCGCGTGACACAGGATCCACCCAGGCAAGTTGTGTCGCGTGACACAGGTTGCCCATCTGCAGAGATCTGACAATTTGAACACAGAGAGAACAGAAACCAATACAGATCCAATTCAATCACCAATTCAGCTTCGGAAATGCATAATTCAACAATTATTCAACCAAGGGGGTGTAGATATGGGAAGATCCACACTCCCTTGGGAATCAAACAACAATTCCAACAAGTATCAACTCATGAACATGCAATTATGCTAAACAACATGATTAAATAGAGAGATTGCGATTGGAGTTCAGTAAGCAAGATAGATGGAGTTGAATTACTGAATCAAATGGATATAAAATGATTGAATTATGAAAATGACAAAATATAGGAGAGAGAAGTGGGGAATTGGTGAATTACCCTTGAAGACCCACGAATCCTATACCCAGTCAGGTATAGAACCCTTCAACAAGCAGCTTCTGAGACTGATTGAGCTGATGAGGAATGGTGGTATGAAGGTCTAGGTAGTAGTGGGTGAATTGGTTTGAATTGGAGGAGGATTGGAGGGATTTTGGGTAGGAGAGAGAGAGGTGTGTGTGTGTGTTAAGTTTCTAATTTGGCAGAGTAATAGTTTGCAAAAGAGGGATCCAGATATGAGAGGGGGAGGGTCTTATTTATAGGCTGCTGATGATGGTTGAGTTGTGTCGTACGACTACCTGCGTCCATTTTCCATGGCTCGAGATGTCGCACGACTGAGCATGCCCATAACCGTTTCTGGCGCCAAAACCTGGTTCTGGAATATTCCAGGTTAATTCCCAATAAGTCCAAAATGAATAATACCTTATAGGTCCTTTTGCCCGAGAAAAATACTTAAAAGTACTTCCTTCGCAAGAAACTTATAAAATGTTTCCGGAAGTCTCGGAATGGATCGGGAATTTACCAAAACGCCCCTAGTGCAATTTTATCATATTAAAATGCACCTATAAAGGGTCACGAATTGGATTGGCGTACTTACAGAGCCCCTCGGCAACGTCACTTATGGAAGAAGTGAGGTTGTCGATAAGAAAAGACCCAATCCCAATGAGCGGCTGGGGATGTGGCGGATGGCTGGACAATGATTGATGAGATCGGATGGCTGGACCTTTTGAGAAAGGATTCCTACGTATCCCAGGTGGGAATCAAGCCGGTCGTAGTTCGAAAGATGCCAACGAGGAACAAAAATGGTAGAGATATGTCTTCATACCTTTGCTGTGCTTACCTATAGCTGTCGGAGGGACTGAGGCTACGGTCGATGATCGTGGCTGTCGGAGGGACTTAGACCACTGGTGTCGCAAAGTTGTGGAAAAAATGTAGCTGCCAAGAAACTTAGGCTACTGCTGATGAAGAATTGTAGCTGCTAGGGGACTTAGGCTACTTATTGTTGATGAAGAATTGTAGCTGCCAGGGGACTTAGGCTACAATTGCTGATGATCGTGGCTATCAGAGGGACTTAGACCACTGTTGCTGATGATCGTGGCTGCCAGAGGGACTTAGACCACTTGCTGCTGATGAAGAATTGTAGCTGCCAGGGGACTTAGGCTACAATTGCTGATGATCGTGGCTGCCGGAGGGACTTAGACCACTGGTTGCTGATGAAGAATTGTAGCTGCCAGGGTACTTAGGCTACAATTGCTGATGATCGTGGCTGTCGGAGGGACTTAGACCACTGGTTGCTGATGAAGAATTGTAGCTGCCAGGGGACTTAGGCTACAATTGCTGATGATCGTGGCTGCCGGAGGGACTTAGACCACTGTTGCTGATGATCGTGGTTGCCAGAGGGACTTAGACTACTTGCTGATGAAGAATTGTAGCTGCCAGGGGACTTAGGCTACAATTGCTGATGATCGTGGCTGCCGGAGGGACTTAGACCACTGTTTGTTGATGATGTAGGGTAGCTGTCAGGGGACTTAGGCTACTGTTGATGGAGAGTTGCTAGATTGCCGTTCACGGGACAGTCTTTGTTGGTGATTGACTGACTTTGGAGGCATTTGTCGGATAGGACATGAGTTTTGCTGTTAGATTGCCATGAAAAATGGATTTTGTTGACAATTTGGCGACGGGGCCGATGATCTTGATGAACATTGCTGGGAGACTGCTAGGTTTGAATTCTTTATCCTACGTTTGGCTGAGGAACAGTCCTCAATGATTGTGCTCAGTTGATTATTGTACTTGCGGGGGAACACAACACTCCAAGCACTATATTTGACTATGCTACTCTGTTAGCAAATTTTGAGCAAGATTAAACTATGTTAGTTTAATTGCACGAGTCCATCCACTTTGAAAATGGGATGATAATTGAATGCAGGAAATATGATGATTGTATTGAATGATCGGCTTTGCCGAATTTGTACATGAGATGATGGAACTGTATCGGGTGAGTGTGTATAGTGGTACATGTGGTGGAGTGAACCCTCTCCCGCGCATATACATGGGTATGTGTGTATGGGAGGTGTATTGCGCAATAAATAGCCTGGAGAGCGCCCTGGAAATGCAGGCTTGCAGAAGCTTTAATGGTGTCTGATATTGGCCAGATGTGTCGCCCGACATGCCATGCCTGCCTGGAAAGTTGTGTCGCACGACTTGAGGAGTCTCGTAACAGGCCTTTTTAAATCAGCTCAAAATTCATTTGCAGACACTGCCATTTCAGAGGAAGAATCCCAGTAGCCCCAGTTTGAGAGACAGGCAATTTCTTTGACAAAGATCGAGACTTTCAACCCCAATGGAGCATTATAACGAAGAAGTAACTTCTCGGGAGCACAATTTCACCAAGACTTCATTGAAATTTCGCGATTTCACCAAAAGCAACATAGGAACATCATTGATAAGAGATATAGCATGCCATGCATTTGGCCTTTGAAAGACTGGAGAGTTGACTGGGATTTGCTCCGGGCTGCGTCCTGCTTTTGGGACTCGGAGCGACATGTGTTCACTTTGTCATACAATGATTTGACGCCAACCATGGAGGATTTTAGAGCATTGACAGGCCTGAGTGAGGCAACGACTGTAGCATTTCCCCGGGACGGACGGTCGATTATGGAGCAGTTATCAGCTTTTCTGAGTTTACCAGCAGACCAGGTGGTACCCATGATCCTGGATGATAGGATTATAGACTTGACTCGGCTGGCCAGATTGCGCCTATCCAGTCCTGAGCTATTTGATCTTTCCACATCTTTGGACATATTTATGCTGTTTACCCTTTCGGCTTACTATTTCTGTGGGTACATCGGAGTCTGCCCGGGTGCGTTGCTGGAGATTGTCAGACAACTCAGGGGTGACCGAGGTGTGGACCTTCGTCAAATCCGATCTGGACAAGGGGAGATGGACATTGTACCGCTGCTGTTGGTCGAGACCTACCATGGCATTGATAGGCTAGCAGGAGGATCTGATTTCATGGGCGCAGGCAGCCCCAGTTTGTTATCCTTGTGGCTTTCTGAGAGGTTGCGCTTGATTGGGCCATTACCAGAGGGTCGGACAGTGATGCCTTGGGTAACCAGGCCACGCAGGATGCTGAGAGATGCGGCAGCTGATAGCTGGCAGATAAGATTGACGCGATATGGGACTGCTGATTTGAGCTTTTGGATTCCGGCGTGGGGGCTGCAGACCATGAGAGACATTCAGGATGGGTCAGTGGTAGTCAGGCTGCCAGGGTTGCATGTATCTTCCTTCTGTATCCCATCGTTAGTGAGTAGGCAGTACAGGTACCCGCAGCAGATTGTCCGGGCTTTGAGGGAGAGACTGATGACTGATGCTGTTCCGATGGACATGGCCGAGCCCAGACTATACAGTTTTTCAGCAGATCTTTTTTGGAGGTCTTCTTTCCCACACGAACGCTCCTTCGACAGGCCAGAGGGTTTACATTCTAGACCACCGAATATCTGATCTGGTATGAGGAGCAACAGGGTCCCGTGTAGTTGATGATAGAGGCTCGCCGTCAGGAATACCTTGGAGCAGATTACCCGACCAGTCGATCTTTCAGAGATATAGAGGCCCAGGGGAACCCAGATAATGTCACTGGTGATGTTTCGAAGGATTATCGGAGGCAAGAGCTTCGGAGAGCTGCTATGAGAGATGATCCTGAGGTGATAGCTCGCAGAGAGGCCTTGAGTCAAGAGAGGATTGCTAGGGCAGCTTTGAGAGAGACTGTTCTGATTGATCTGCCGCCTCGCACCATACACGAGCTAGGACGAGCTCAAACTGACTTATTTGACATTCCTAGGCCAAGGACCTCCCGGGGACCGAGGAAAAGGAAGAGTAGAGATGCAAGTTTGGGAGCGGGAACGAACTCCTAGACACTTTGTTTGAGAGATATGAGACACTTTATTTGTACATTTACCTTTTGAGGAAAAGATTATTGTATGGAACATGAGTATCCCTTAATCGCTTATTGCAGACACAAATAGATGTTAGAATTTTGAAAAATTATTGCTTTTATTCGCAGCAAGTTATGTGAGTCGAAAGCAGGCCGTGCTTGAACTCATCAAAAATATTAACTTGTAATGAACCTTTGAAAAGCTTCGGAGCTGTAATCAAAACACATTTTGGCAAATTGAAAGCGCCGTTTATTTGACAAGATTTGAGATTTTGCAGCATTTTAGACCGAACCACAAGTGGTTGCCTACGTTCCCCTTTTACCTAGACTGCCCATTTTTAGGGTTTTCAGTCTAGTTGGGTATATTCTTTTAGCACCGGGCGCGTCCCTTATTTTTGCATGGACTACCTTTTGAGAGGCTTTCACTCTCATCTGGGACAATTTTATTGCGCCTTTTATTTATTTATTTATTTATTTATTTATTAATTTTTCTTTATATACAGAGGGGGAAGACTCGATCAAATATAATTTGGATTTTCGGAATTTTGGGTTTTAAAGGGGTTTTGAGAGGATTTTGATGATGAGAGGATGTTTGGCTGATGGATTTATGGAGGATTAAGGTTGAATTTGTGAGTTTAAATGGTGGATATGGAGGTATTTAAGGTGGGTGGGGCGGAGGTATAGAGAGAGAAATGAAGAAGATGAAGTGAATGAAGGAGGAATGGAGGAGTCAAGTCTTTTGACTGAAACGACGCAACTCCCTAGGCGTTTTGCACGGCCGTGTCAAGGATACAGCACGGCCGCTCCCCCTCATTGAGTCAACTCAACCCTGACTCGATATGAACTGCACGACCGCTCCATGTCATAGAGCACGGCCGTGCTAACCAATATTCATCACTTTGTTTTTCTTTTTCTCTTATTTTTGTCTACCTATAAAACAAAGTTAGCACAAGATAATAATAATAATTATAAAAAATAAAATATAAAATAAAACAAAACAAAACAAAAAGTAATCCATCGGTTACCATCTCGATGATGCTTGTTTTAGGTCTTTAGCTCGACCCCTTTCCGGTGGTAGGCAATGAGTGATATCTTTGTGGCCTTTTGTCATTGACAATTTGCCAGTGCATTCCTTATGGAGTAATCAATATTTTCTGAGGTAGACATTTTTTCCATCCCGACTTCTTTGGTAGAACAAGTGACCTATAGTCTTTGCATCTTCAAAAATTTGAAGTGCCCTTCTTCTTTGTTCTTTTTGATTTTTTCACTGCATTGTTAGTTTCGGGACAAGCAGAAACATCTATTGCATCAATATTATTATTGTAAATCAAAGGTTCATCATTTATTGGATCATTTTCTATTTCTTCCTTTGATTGCGATACCTCACCCATCTCATATTCTTCACTTGGGGTGTAGGTCTCTAAGTAGGGATCCTCGAGATCTGATCTTTTCATATCAAATTCGACTTTTTCTTTCCCAACATTTAGAGAAAAGGTGCCATTTTTCACATCGATAATTGCCCCAGCAGTGGCAAGAAATGGCCTTCCTAAAATGACGGGAATTTGATGATCTTCTGCCATATCAAGGATAACAAAGTCGACAGGGATGATTAAATTCCCTACTCGACATGGCATGTTTTCCATAATACAAACAGGGTATTGAATGGAACGGTTTGCCAATTGGAGAGATATGGTAGTGGGTTTGAGTTCCCCTATACCAAGTTTCTCACTTATCGATAATGGCATCAAACTTATGCTAGCTCCTAAGTCAAGCACAGCGTTATCGATATTGATTCTGCCAACACAACAAGGAATTGTAAAAGTGCCCGGATCCTTTAATTTTGGAGGATTTTTATTTTGCAAGACATCGCTTACTTCCTCCGCTAACATAACATTTTCATATTCTTCTAGCCTTTCTTTTTCAAAAATCAATTTCTTTAAAGGTTTAACAGATAAAGGCATATCTTCAAGTTTTTTGAAATATGGAATGTTAATATTAATGGCATCTAGGTTCTCAAGAAGTTCATTATAATCCTTTTCTTCTTTCCTAGGGGATTCCGTCCCCGAATTAGTCTCAATCATCGATGGGATTGGACTATAATCAATATTTCTAGGGCATTTATTTAGCATTTCACGCTCTTCCCTAGTTTTTACCATGTTCACATGCTCATTTGGCCTTTGAGGTTGACCGGGAAGACTCCCTTGTGGTCTACTCGTTGGGATAGCCTGTTGAGCTTGTTGAGTTTCTAGCATCTTATTATACGCTGCTAAGTTATCAAACCTAGCATTTAGAAGTTTAAAACATTCCCTAAATTCATTATTGATCTTTTCTTGAGAATTTTTATTTTCCACTACGAAATCCATTAAAAGATCCAATTTCGATTTAGGGGGGAAGGTATTTGCATTGTTATTGAAATTCTTAGGTGCAAATCCCGGAGGTTGTGTAGATGGTTGCGGGTTTAGAACGTTGTTATTCTTATAGGAGAAGTTGGGGTGATTCCTCCATTCGGGATTGTATGTATTAGAATACATCCCCCCCCCTTCTGTCCAAAAGAATTCACAAAGTTCACTTGATCATTAGAACTAATGTCAAGCAACTCGCAATTAACCGTACTATGTGAGTTAGACCCACATAGTTCACACAAAAAATTTATATTTGCCACGGGATTGTCATTAAGATTTTCAAATTTTTTCAAAAGCATGTCAACCTTAGAAGAGAGAAGAGTAACTACATCAACATTATATTTACCAAGTGTACCTTGTTGTTGCTTCCTCTCATTTGACCATTGGTAATGGTTCAATGCAATATTTTTGATAAGGTCATATGCCTCATCGACTCCCTTGTTCATCAATGTTCCTCCTGCAGCGGCATCAATGGTCTTTCTTGTCTTAAATATGAGACCGTTGTAGAAGGTGTGAACAATCAACCACTTTTCGAGCCCGTGGTGGGGGCACATTCTAAGAAGTTCCTTGAACCGCTCCCATGCATCATACAAAGTTTCACTATCCGTTTGACAGAAGTTAGTGATCTTTGTGCGAATTTGGGCTGTTTTGCTTGGTGGGAAGAAACGCCCAAGGAATGCTTCTTGAACTTGGTCCCATGTTGTTAATGAATTTTGGGGGACCGAGTTCAACCATTGTTTCGCCTTATCCTTAAAAGAGAAAGGAAAATATCCCTATATTTTTCTTCTTATTAATTCTTAATTTTATAGAAAATATGAGAGAAAAATTAAGAACGAGAGTGTTAGTACCCGATCCTAAAAAAAGATATTTTAATCTTGTTCCTAAAAGAATTGTTTTGGACTGATTAGGGTTGACAAAACCCTAATTAATCTTTTAAATATTTCTCTTTCTCGCGCCGCTGACGTGAAGGCTACACCAAGTAAAGGTTCGATCGACACTTCTTTTAAAAGGTCGATCGACACTTCTTTTAAAGGTTCGATCGGTACTTTCATAAAAGGGTCGATCGACCCTTTCTTCAGTCCATCAGCCGCCAAGGCCCATTTCCCGAGCACTATAAATACGTTCACACGGTTCACATTTTCAACACACACGTTCTCAGCGGAAAAAGTCAAGACTAAACTTGAGTTTTCCATTCCACACATTTCTCAATAGCATTTCGAACATTCTTCGAATCTTGCTAGATTCGACCCCAAAGCCTTGCCACAATTGGTAAGTCTTTTATTTAATGTTCTGTTCTTTATTATTATTATTGCTGCGCTATATGGTTTATTGGCATGCTTAATATGTTCTAATTGTGCCTATATGCTAGATTTAGAACTATTTTAATATGTTTAAGTATGTATAGCCGATGGTGGTCTAGGATTTCACTCAAGAAATCTAATGGATCTAGGAACTATTTCTTTCCTACCACCTTAGTAATAATCATCACATGATCAATAATTCCCCAAGGATGAACGTTGATTAGTGTACCTTTCAAGGGCCTAAATCAAAGGTTCTAGGGTGTGATCATCAATTAATTCTTTCTCTCTCCTCCTCCTTATGCATGATCCCGCTTCTTCTATCTATTCCTGTAAACACCGCACACAACCGACACCCCACATGCTAGAAAGACCGATCCGTCGGGCAATAGGAGTGATAACGTTTCTTCTTCTGTTGTAACTTGACCCCCGAACCCAATCACATGCATAGCCTTTTTTCAATGCTTTGGGCTATATCAAAGCAGCGTGGCGACTCTCATAAAATTAAACTAATATTATTAATATGGTTTAAATCGAGTGTCACTTAATGAATATCCCATTTCGGTCTGACTTTCCATGATTATTTATTTTAAACCTCCGAATGCGTGTTGCATCGGAACGGGGTATTCACAGTGGCGACTCTGCTGGGGACTGTTTTGAAACTTTTTCAAACTTAGTGGGTCAGACTTTCATTTTTTTTTTGTGGTATTGTACATTATTTCTCTTTACCCCCTTTCACTTTTAACTGTTGCATTCGCATGCATAAAAGTTAAAAAAAAATATCTTTCTCTTTTTTCCTTAAAAAGAATTAGATCTTCCACCTCACACTACTACTAGAGTCCGTGTCACACTGCACAGCTACCCCTTAACCCATCGGAGAAGCCAAAGTACGGGAAGTGTGGTGATCATGTCGCCTCCCTTCCGAGTCTCACTTGGCCATCCATTCATCAGTTCGCTTCGGCTACACGGTGGGAACCTGAAGCCTAACTCTGGTGTCACCCACTTTTACTAAGAACACACTCCTTGTGACTGGTTGGTTTGACTAGCTTTTTCCTATAGACAATTAATATAGTATTCATATTGTGTCAACACGAGTCAATGATGAGTCGAGATCTATTTCCTTTTAAAAGATGTGCCATGAAAGGTAAGTGATAGATCTTGTCCTATCATCGAATTGTCAGACCCACAATGAATATTATAGTAAACGTCTATAGGCGAAGGTTAGTTGTTAGGATCCACCACTTTAGGAATACTAGATAGTTGTGAAAAAGGGATATCCCTTCCAACCAAAAGTAGGTTCTATAAAAATAGAAGGCTTTTTTTGTAAATAAAATGCTTAACTATCCCTCAATTTAGGACCTTACAAGGTCCACTCTTCACCTCTTGGACCATTCGCGGTTCGCTCTCTCTAATTTAGACCATTCGAGGTCCACTCTTCATTTCTAGGACCCTCCGAGGTCCACTCTTCATTTCTAGGACCCTCCGAGGTCCACTCTTCATTTCTAGGACCCTCCGAGGTACACCCTTCGCCTCTTGGACTATTTGCGGTCCATATCATCAATCTTGGACCCTCTGAGGTCCACTCTTCATTTTATTGGACCATTCGCGGTCCACTTTCTTAATCTTGGACCATTTAGGTCTACTTTTCAAACTAGGACCCTCTAAGGTCCACTCTTTGCCTTTGGACAAGTCGCTGTCCACGTCCCTCATCTCTTGGACCATTCGAGGTCCACTTCCTCTACTACGGACCTTCAAAGGTCCACTCTCTCTAATTTGGACTATCCAAGGTCTATTCCCTCAATCTAGGACCCTTTGAGGTCCACTCTTCATCTCTTGGACCATTCACGGTCCACTCTATCTACTTTGGACCATCCAAGGTCCACTTTCTCAACCTAGGACCCTCTGAGGTCCACTTTTCATTTCTCGGACCACCCTAGGTCCATTCTTTCTATCTTGGACCGTTCAAGGTCCACTCCTCATCTCTTGGACCCTTCAAGGTCCACATCCTCTACTACGGACTGCCCTAGGTCCAGTCCCTCTATCTTGGACCGTTTAAGGTCCACTCTTCATCTCTTTGACCCTTCGTGGTCCTCTTCCTATACTATGGACCCCTAGGTCCACTCTCCCAATCATGAACCATTCAAGATCCACTTCTCATCTTTTGGACCCTTCTAGGTCCACTTCCTCTACTATGGACCCCTAAGTCCACTCTCTCAATATTGGACCGTTCAGGGTTCACCCCTCTCTCTTGGACCCTCCGAGGTCCATTTCCTCCACCCTGAGCCATCCAAGGTCCTCTCTCAAGTATTAGATCACCCATGATCTATTCCTCTTCTCTTGAACCCTCTGAGGTCCACTTCTTCTACTTTGGACCATTCAAGGTCCACTCCTCAATTTAGGACCCTTCGAGGTCCACTCTCTCTATCTAGGACCATTAAAGGTCCACCCTTCCACTTGGGACCCTCCATGGTCCACCTCTATCTCTCGGACCATCCATGGTCCACTCCTCTACCTTAGACCATCCATGGTCCATATCCTACACTTAGGACCACCTGTAATCTCTCGGACCACTCTTGGTCCATTCTAAGACCCTTCGAGGTCCACTCTTCATCCCTTTGACCATCCATGACCACCCATGGTCTACATCCTTCAAGTTAGGACCCTTCAAAGTTCTACCCCTTATCTCTTGAACCGTCCACAGTCTGCTCCCTTAGTCTTAAAACCATCTATAGTTTAGATCCCTTATCTCTAGCACCCTTCAGCCAAAGACCCACCTAGGTCAAACCTCTCTCGACTCATCTAGATCAATCCACCATCTAGGGCCTACCTAAGCCAACTTACCAATCAAGGCCAATTCTCATCCAAGTCCAATTAACTCGTCTAGATCAACCTCACTTATATTTGACCAAGGATCGAGTCATCTTCCTCTTCCTTTTTCACCAAACAGACTCTTTTACATCCATCCTCTCTCTTTCTCTAAACTTAATCCTGGTTGTATCATCAATCGGGGCCCCCTCGAACTACGGTGACCTGAGACTCGTACCTTAAATGGTAAGGGTTACGTAGGCAACTTCAGCCCGATCAAACTCTCAAATTGTGGAGATCAACTATTTTCTCAAAGATGCCTTAAGATTAATTATGAATCTAATTCAACTCATTGGTTTGACTCTGCCACATGTTCTTACAGAATTCTACATCATGTCTATGGAGAAAAGCATTGAAGCCCTTAAAGAAGTCTCAGACATGAAGTTGGGAGTGATCAACCTCCTCAAAGACATGCATGAAATTGAGCAGCGCCATTTGTCTTACATTCACGAGTACTTGAGAAGAGTTCTTCCTCCTGTTCAATTCCAGAGTCCCTACCATCCACATGCTTGTGGTCCCACTTATGGTCCTACACATCAAAATTTCTCATTCAGGATGCCTGCTGTGGCCACCAACCAACGAAGGGCACCAATACCCGAGTCACCCCCAAATTCAACCCAAGAGAAGAAGATCGACACGGAGCATTTTGATGACTTAGGAATGCCTGTGGGTGAGTTCTTCGAAGTTTTGGTGAGAAAGAATTTGATCAAGCCGCTCAATAATTACAAGCCTGTTAATAAGAGAACTAACTTGGATACATCCAAGTTTTGCAGATACCACAAGTATGCTGGGCATACCACTGACAGATGTCTGTAACTGAAATGCTTGATTCAAATATTGATCAACCAAGGAAAAATCCAGGGCCTCATTGATGAAGAAACCCTCGTCCTTTAAGGGAAGATTTAGATTCATTCAGTCTTGTAGGTTCTAGTGTGTCTTTCTTACGTCCACTTTGGGCATTGGTATGTAATGTCCACTTTGGGCTGGTTACTTCAATAATAAAAAAGTCTTTCTTTCCTTTCTCTCTAGACTTGAGACATAGTCTCGTATTACTTTCAAGAAGATTGTTTTATTTATAATTATCACTTGATTGCTAATATCACTGATTAACTCACCGGCTAATAACTCATAACAAAGTAAACAATTAATCTCAAAATAATAAATGCTTTGATTGGAGTGAACAACTCACTATCCCTTCCTCATATACATCATCTCTATGTACCCTTCTCTCATACACTCTCTCCATACTCCACCATATACTTTTCGTACACTATCTCCAGACCCTCTATGCTTTCTCGAGCATACACTTCCCCAAATACACTCTCCCCCACTTGACCTCCTTTCCATATGGTCAAGGCAAGCACAAAGACCGTTGTTGCTCATCATCAGAGAATAGATGCTCACGCCACTACAATTTAAAGAAAATGCAAGGGGTTGTTCTTATCCTTCACAAGTGCTACATGAATATCAACTTGGGGCTCACCAACCCCCAATCTCGCGTCTCCTCTGATTTTTCCATTTGAGCGATAAGCTTTCGTTGAATATGCTCACATATCTTTCTCATGGTCCGAATATATTTCGCCTTACTTAATAAGTCGGTTAAATGAGTTTGCATTTATTTTAAATACTCTTTTGAGAATGCTATCCAGCAGCGATTGAAGCTTAAACCTCTCACCATAGGAAGCCATAACCTTACCCTCACTAAATAATACCCTTTCATTTCAAGATCGACAAGTTTTGAAACCCTAAGGAAGAAGCCCATACTAGGGGCTCCCCTGACTCACAAAGGAAGTAATCCCCTCCAAGCTCAAGAAAGGCTGAATACAAAAGAAACTCATACAAGGGCTCCCTCGACTCATAAAAGAAGGGACCACCTCCAAGCCCAAGAGGGAAAAGGTAAACGCATGCTAAGGCATACGCTAGGGGCTATCGCGAGCAAACAAATCCGAAGGCTTTTCTCGAGAAGAGGGTGTCAAAAAAAAAAAAAAACCTCCATCACTCCGAAGTGAACCTCCCATCTCAAAGGCTGTGAAAATGAGACACCGAGTGAAGGTCCTATCGTGATCAAGTTACCTGCTGAAATCACAACAAACTCACAAGAAGAAGCAACAAAGATTCCCTCTTGGACAAATCCCGTAAACCAATTCCAAGTCCATCCTCTCACTTTTAGAGGATTCCATCACCACCCTTGACCTTGTCAAAATCAAAGTTAACCTCACTCTTAGAGGTTCTAAAGAAGCGACGACAAGAAAATCCCTTCACCTTAGAGATCCCAAACACATCCCTCAAACCAACCTCTCAGCAAAAGGCCCAGCCGACCTCTCACTTTAAGAGGTCATGTTAAGCATCACCTAATAATCGATCGCAACCCAAAGCCCAGCTACAACCGCTACCGGATGGCATTCTCATTTCCCTAAAAGATTATTTAAAAGAAATGCATATTCAAATTTTTGAGTCACTTGTTATCCTACGTGAGCATATTACATACTCTCTCCAAGTTTGGGAACTTGTTCTATTCTTGAAATTCGTTCATTCAACTCCTCAAACACTGTCTGCAAAAGTCTCACTGGGGCTTCGCATCCGTGCCTCTCAGCGGCACTCCGGTAAAAGCAAGGAGACACGCGCCAGGGACTACTCCCCTCGGCTTGCGAGAACAAAGGAACAACGAATCTTAACTTGAAAGACAGAAAAATAGAAGGGACTATAATCAGTCAAGTCCCACTTTTTCTTCCACTTCCACTCCAATCTTTGTTCTATTTTTCATTCTTTCTCATAAAGAAGATCAATGCAGTGGCAGCCCGCACGACAATTACCACCGAACAGTCCAGAGCAGCAAGCAACAACGGAACATCCTACTCCTTCTAAAGTCAAGCCCGATTTCACCATCAATCGATTTTCTCTCTCTTATTCCAGCTTCAAATCAAAACATTCATTATTTGTTTACTTATATAATTGGAATTTGATAAACCAATCTGTGAGGTCCATTCTCGAGCAATCAAAAGATAATTCTAAATAAAACAATTCTTCAAATGTCTCGACAAGTCTTCTTTTCTACAATCTAGGAAGAGCCAAACACTTACTTTCTGACAAGCAGGGGCTTCCTTACACTTGCACATATACTCACATATACTCTCATGGTCGTCCAAAAAGTCAAAACCCAAGAACCTTCTCTAAAATCTCTCTCCTTTCAAAGTGTCCGTGTGGTATTTCAATACATTTTCTTTCTTTTACTTTTTGAGTCGACTAAATGATTTAAAAATAGAGACGCTAAGGCACTTTGCTCTAAACCTCCATCAAACATTGAGGCTCCCCTCAACGGAAATGGGTCGACTATGTGGTTCTTCAGAAAAGGCCAGGGACTCTAACAAGAATCGAAGCTCCAACAAAGTCATATCTAGCAAGAAGGGCATCCCTTCTCATCAAGATCAGCATGTGGCAAACTCTTTGAGTTAGTTAGAAACATAATTAATCATAAGGCCTCCTTATCAAATTAACATACTTTCAAAATGCCATCTCACTCTTTGGTCTCCACAAATTTTCAAACTCTTCAAAGACGTATCTCTGTGAATCTCAAGATGACTCGGTCCTACCCCTTATCACTGGACATCAAACTTATCCAATCCCATCTTCTATCATAGACACCTACTCAGCCTCGCCTTGCTTAAACCATAACCTTTCTGCTCAAATTGCCTTGTTCAGACTTACCACAAATGTAAACCCTAGCTTTAAGCCTAGGTGACAAATACCTCTCAAAACCCTAGCTTTAAGCCTAGGTGACAAATACCTCTCAAAATCCTAGCTTTAAGCCTAGGTGACAAATACCTCTCAAAACCCTAGCTTTAAGCCTAGGTGACAAATACCTCTCAAAACCCTAGCTTCGAGCCTAGGAGACAAAATTCCTCTCTAAACCTTAGCAATGATCCCAATCTTTTTTAATCTCTTGTGTTAGGGGGGACGTACTTATCCCAATCACTTGGTTCTTCGGCTCAGGGAGCTATAATAATCCCAATCAATTCAAGGGTGACTTCCTTATACGTCAATTTCTAGGGTGACTTCCTTATACGTCAATTCTAGGGTGACTTCCTTATACGTCAATTCTAGGGTGACTATCTTATACGTCAATTCTAGGGTGACTTCCTTATACGTCAAATTCTAGGGTGACTTCCTTATACGTCAATTCTAGGGTGACTTCCTTATACGTCAATTCTAGGGTGACTTCCTTATACGTCAATTTCAAGGGTGACTTTCCTAAATACGTCAAATCTTTGGGTGACTCCCCGGACAGTCAAATTCTTTGGGTGACTCCCCGAACAGTCAAATCTTTGGGTGACTCCCCGGACAGTCAAATCCTTGGGTGACTCCCCGAACAGTCAAATCCTTGGGTGACTCCCCGAACAGTCAAATCCTTGGGTGACTCTTCGAACAATCAAATCTTTGGGTGACTCCCCAGACAGTCAAATTCTTTGGGTGACTCCCCGAACAGTCAAATCTTTGGGTGACTCCCCGAACAGTCAAATCTTTGGGTGACTCCCCGAACAGTCAAATCTTTGGGTGACTCCCCGGACAGTCAAATCTTTGGGTGACTTCCCGGACAGTCAAATCCTTGGGTGACTCCCGAACAGTCAAATCCTTGGGCGACTCCCCGGACAGACAAATCCTTGGGTGACTCCCCGGACAGTCAAATCTTTGGGTGACTCCCCGGACAGTCAAATCCTTGGGTGACTCCACGAATAGTCAAATCTTTGGGTGACTCCTCGGACCGTCAAATTCTTTGGGTGACTCCTCGAACAGCAAATCTTTGGGTGACTCCCCGAACAGTCAAATCTTTGGGTGACTCCCCGGACAGTCAAATCCTTGGGTGACTCCCAGAACAGTCAAATCCTTGGGTGACTCCCCAGACAGTCAAATTCTTTGGGTGACTCCCTGAACAGTCAAATCCTTGGGTGACTCCCCGAACAGTCAAATCTTTGGGTGACTCCCCGGACAGTCAAATCCTTGGGTGACTCCCCGAACAGTCAAATCCTTGGGTGACTCCCCGGACAGTCAAATTCTTTGGGTGACTCCCCGAACAGTCAAATCTTTGGGTGACTCCCCGGACAGTCAAATCCTTGGGTGACTCCCCGAACAGTCAAATCCTTGGGCGACTCCCCGAACAGTCAAATCTTTGGGTGACTCCCCAGACAGTCAATTCCTTGGGTGACTCCCCGGACAGTCAAATCTTTTAGTGACTCCCATGCAGTCACGTATCCTTGGGTGATTCCCACACTGTCACATCTTTGGCTTAAGACACCACACGTCTCCCACTTCAGGGTACTAATGCCCATTCGATTCTCTCCTCGGCAGTTTTTTGAACTACGATTTGGCTTGATTCCTCTTGGGATACGTAGGTAGCCCGATAAGGGTTCAGTCGCTTGACCTACCTGGTCACCTTTCCATTTGCGACTCAGCTCGAGTTCAAACATCAAATCTGCAAGCTCATCATTCTACCCCCTGAAATTCCTTTTTTCAGGATGGATCCTATCTTAATCGTCGACCCCACTTGTCTTACAAGAAGCATCGCCGAGGGGCTACTGTTAGTACCCGATCCTAAAAAAGATATTTTAATCTTGTTCCTAAAAGAATTGTTTTGGACTGATTAGGGTTGACAAAACCCTAATTAATCTTTTAAATATTTCTATTTCTCGCGCCGCTGACGTGAAGGCTACGCCAAGTAAAGGTTCGATTGACACTTCTTTTAAAAGGTCAATCGACACTTCTTTTAAAGGTTCGATCGGTAATTTCATAAAAGGGTCGATCGACCCATTTTTCAGTCCATCAGCCGCCAAGGCCCATTTCCCGAGCACTATAAATACGTTCACACGGTTCACATTTTCAACACACATGTTCTCAGCGGAAAAAGTCAAGACTAAACTTGAGTTTTCCATTCCACACATTTCTCAATAGCATTTCGAACATTCTTCGAATCTTGCTAGATTCGACCCCAAAGCCTTGCCACAATTGGTAAGTCTTTTATTTAATGTTCTGTTCTTTATTATTATTATTGCTGCGATATATGGTTTATTGGCATGCTTAATATGTTCTAATTGTGCCTATATGCTAGATTTAGAACTATTTTAATATGTTTAAGTATGTATAGCCGATGATGGTCTAGGATTTCACTCAAGAAATCTAATGGATCTAGGAACTATTTCTTTCCTACCACCTTAGTAATAATCATCCCATGATCAACAATTCCCCAAGGATGAACGTTGATTAGTGTACCTTCCGAGGGCCTAAATCAAAGGTTCTAGGGTGTGATCATCAATTAATTCTTTCTCTCCCCTCCTCCTTATGCATGATCCCGCTTCTTCTATCTATTCCTGTAAACACCGCACACAACCGACACCCCACATGCTAGAAAGACCGATCCGTCGGGCAATAGGAGTGATAACGTTTCTTCTTCTGTTGTAACTTGACCCCCGAACCCAATCACATGCTTAGCCTTTTTTCAATGCTTTGGGCTATATCAAAGCGGCGTGGCTGTAAGTGCTCCAATTTGAGCTTGTTAGAATTTTCGTTAGAAAATTAACGAAAGTTATAACATTTCTAACAATTCCTAACTATCCTAACATTTCTAACAAAGTGAGGGTAAAATGGGCATTGTTATTTAAGGTTAAACCTTAAAAAGAATTTTAAAAAGAAAAACAAAAGGAATAAAACCACAAATAGCAATGGCTGGAGACACAAAACTGGCTGTTAATTTGAAATTTCAAAAAGATTATTCCTCTTGTCCAAAGCTGAAGCTGCATTTAATGAACGATTGCACGGCGAGGGGATCCATCCGCGGATATGTTTGTAATTTCGAGAGGGCTATAAATTGAGCCCTCCGAGTCACAAAAATAAGGAGGAATAACACATTTTGCACCGAACCTACGGCGAAATATAGAGAGAAAACAGTGAGAATTCTTCAAGAATTGTCACCATTTTCTGTCCAATCTTTCCCAACTCATACTCATCCACTCACTCTCATATTAAAGCCCTAAACACTCATACACTCAAGCCAAACACTCAAGAACACAAGGAAGATTGGTAAACCCTCCTCTTCCTAACCCTAAATCTCATCCATGCATGCATCTTCAAACTACAAAATGTAGTTCTTTCATCTTCTTGCTCTAGATCTAAGAAGATCACCATGGAAGACCATCTCCATGGATGATCTTCTACAAAGATCAAAATTACTTTCAAGTTTTCTTACTTTCTTGCAAAGAAAATTCATTTTCAAAACCCTAAAAACCATTTTCAAGCATAAAATCTCATTTTCAAAGGATAAAAATCCCCTTCCCAAGCAAATGAAATGCTTAGTCCTAATGTACCCCAAGGATGGTTTGGTATAGTTGATTCACCACTAAAATGTCTAGTGATCACTAACCAAAACCTAGGGAAATGGGGACAAGCATGGATGCAAAACCCCCTTTAAAATCATATTTTCTTTCTTGAGAAGTTGCTGTCCAGTAGCAATTTTCTCAGACCTCAGTCCATGGTCTTAATTTTTGGACACAGATGAACTTGGAATTTGGTGTTGACTACAAAATACCTTTGTAGCCAACATCCAGAGCTTTCCAGACATATTTTTACTTTATTTTTTGGGTGAGTAAAACTCCTCTTTTCAAATTTTCTTTCAGAGGCTAGTTCATCAGCTTCTGGGAATCCAGATCTCATATCTGAGGTTTCCAGAAGGTTTTGACCCCTCAAATCTTCTCCAAAATGGAAAATTCCTTCGCACAAACTTTATTTAAGGTGTCTAGAACAACTTTCATTCTCTGAGTTTATCCAGATTATGAAGTTTTAAGACCCTTGAATCCCTTTCAAAATCAAAGGTCCACTGCCTTTTTCATTCTGGCAGAAATGGCTCTCAACTTCAAAAGGTCTTTTGAGTACCAAATCTCAACCCAAAAATCTTCCAAAAAATCATGGGATCAGTTTAAAGTCTTAAAAAGATATCCCAATTTTTACTTTTCTGAGTTTCAACTTATTTTGGCCAACACACACACACACACACACACACAAATGATTTTCAGCTTGGAAGACTCGTTTTACGAGGCGCGTCGGGTGCACACTAACGTCCTTCCCGACGCGTAACATGACCTCCGAACCTAAATCTCTGATCTCGGGCTTTTTTCAAAGTTTTGGCCCTCAAAATTAAAATGGCGTGGCGACTCCGTTTTCGTTGATTTTCAAACACAAAAATGGGAAAATTTTCGGATACACATTCATCACGGTGGCGACTCATTGGGGACTAAGCTTTTTTAAAAAAATGGTATTTGGTATATTGGTGGAAACCACTAAATTTCCCGTTATCGCCTCCTAACACGAGTCGGGGATAAATTGTGGTCTAACAATCCCACGTACCGGTATCACCGTTTTCAAAAAAAAAACTTTTGAGGGTCAAGCTTCCGTCCCGGCTTTGAAAATCATTTTTGCGTGTGTGTTGATTTCTGCACAGTTTTCATGTTGTTTTGGCCGCCTCGGAGAAAGTCAAAATTTTGGTATCGGAATAATGTCCCTAAGCTGTCGGAATTTTCGTGCTTACGTGCTTATGTGCTCATAAAAAAAAAAATCAAAAAAAAAAAAAAAAGGATTTTCAAAAAAAAAAAGAAAAAGAAAATTTCCAAAAAAAAAAAATCATGCATCATATTTTTAAGACACATAAAAAAAAAATCTCTATTTTACTCAGAAAAAGAATATAGGGCTTGCACACTACGCGCACGTGACCGTACACTTTGCACACTACGTCCTTAACCCGGGAAATCCTTGTCGCGGTCCGTTTGGTCTTATTACGCCTCTCGGATGAGCACGGGACTACCCAAACATCCCATGGAGCCTCGTGTCGACCATGCACTTGTCCGTGACACACTTTGTCAGAGACCCGGTTGGTTTTTAGTAAAGTGCGTGTCATGCCCTGTCCGTGTATAGACCTTTCCTTTCAAGCCTTTGTCGGCATACCGAGCTCAATATCTTTCGGGTCCACTAATCGGTCGAAGTTACGCCGGTTTTCCGCCGCGAGACTTTGACCAAGATATTGACCGGCGCCTTGACTTCGGCTACGGCGGCACAAATTATACAACGACTCCCGGCATTGACACTTTGAGTCATCAAGGATTAATGACTATTCCATGCCTAATTACGGCTTAGCGACGACAAGTCAAGATCAATCGTGGACGCTTATCGGTCCAAATCATGCCGACTTTTTGTCGAGCCCTCGGACATGATCTTGACTTTCGGCGTCGGCTTTGTCCGTAATTTACATCGAATGCTCGTTAAGACTCGATTACCCGCCCGGACTTTTAGGATCGTTTTTCTTTCGGTCGGTGGGACCCGCTTGCCCTATAGGACCCTCGCCGGGGCATCCACCTGGGAGGTCGAAATACGGGTGGAATACGAGGGGCTTATAGACGTAGTGACGGGGCCCGCGATCCGAGAATCGAGTAGTTTGCGAAAAAGAAGAGCAATCTTTTCCAACCGATTAGGTTAATAAAACATGTTTTAAGTAAACGTGAACAAATAAGCGCATGTTGCATGAGCCAAAAGCCCGAAACACCTACCCTCCTTCCATTCCCGGACATACGAACCTTCGTGTCCTTTCCCCATGACTCCGCACAAAGCTTGGTTTCGGGCACCGGGTCACCGTTTGATCGGTTGGGAAGAGTCAAGCGCATCGTCGGCTTCACCGTTTGTTCCGACTCCGGGTTTGAGAATGTACGCATCGGCCGGTAATGATGGGGATAACGTTGCTCCGTCCTCCAAAATCCCTCGAACAGACCCGATATTGGATCCGAGTTGGTAGAACGAGATGAGACTTCGACATGAGGCTCAAATTGATGACCTGCAGGGGTAGTCGCAAGTCATGGTTTGACTATCGGTCTCAATTCCGATGGCACTTTTACCGCAAAGAAGGAAGAGGGTTCTCCTCCTCTTCTTAATAGTCCCGGATACATCAAGATGCTACCCCAAGATTCCTATGTTTCCACCGCCAGGACTCCTGCCGCCGACTTACGGGGCAGCGGCCCCCAAACGACGGTCGGGGACGAAAGAGTTCGGTATGCTTGTCGGTTGTCCCCTCTCAAAGTGATGATCCCACAAATATCGGCTGAGTGATGAAAATCGAGGAACAGTTGAAGAAATATGGTCGGCCATCAAAGCCACTGGAAGAACGCCGGAAACGAGACGGCGAGCCTGGATTGAAGAGGCCACACGCCACTTCGGGACCTTAACAATATCCCAGCCCAGGGCTACCACGAAAGGACAAACATGTGCCCGTTCCCAGGGACCTCAATATCTCTCATTATCCGGCGGAGTCAATCACTCGCTACCGAGATGAGCCCAGACGGATCCCCGGACCGGTTCCACTCAAAGTCATTCCGGCCACCGCTCAGCGAGGTCCCAAATCCGCCGCGGTAGTAGAACACATTTGGTGGGATATTTGTGGCTTGTCCCGATTGCCTTGAAAGGGACTATCGGGGCTGGATACACGAGGACCGTCCTCCTAAGAAAAAGAAAATTTCCTCCCGGCCAAAATTGAAGGAGAGATTCGAGGCGGTGATAACGGTGTGGGAACGCTCGGGGAGCCATCTAGGGGATTTGATTATTATGTACTCTACTCCGGTCGGTCTTCCCCAAGCAAAAAGGGGTAAAAGAAGCGAGAAAAGCCTTGCCAACGACGGAGTTGAGACTTTCGGATGCAGTCTTTGCAGAACGAAGTCCGGCCCCCTCGGGGTCGGACAAGTTCGGTTTGTCCGGCTCAGAGTATACGCAGATGAAGAAAAACCGGCCCGATGCAGCGCTCCCACTCAATCAACATGTTATTTGGAGATGGCAACCGCCACAAAAGGCATCGGTATAACCCGGGGGCTTCGGCAAAGACTCTACCTCGCAAGAAAAAGGCACGAAGCGACGGGTTTAATGACTCTCCATCCCGAGACAAGGACCAAATCTATGATCCTCACCTATATGGGAGTATGATCACCTTGCGATGAAGATTTGCCAAGAGATGTCTCCCAAACAATGAAGCTTTGTACATCACTATTCGGCTCAACACCATGTCACTCCACAGGGTATTAGTGGACAATGGATCATCGGTAAATGTCCTTCCCTCGGCATGATGAGGGCCCTCCACATAAATGAAAGGCGCGTGATCCCCGTCTACCCGGATTTGTCAAGCCTACGACGGTTCGTCTCGTCCCATTGCAGGGACGGTGACTCTGGAACTGCAGTACGAAACCCAAATGGTGCCCGCAAAGTTCCATGTAATGGATATCCCCTCAGGAGTTCACGGCCCTACTAGGGCGCCCTTGGTTGCATCACATGAAAGCCGTAGCCTCCACTCTCCACCAATGCGTCAAATTCATCAGCCGGGGAGACCTTGAAGTCATAAGGGGTGACGGTTTCCTCATAGGGAACGAAGGCGAAACAATAGCCAAGAACACCCACGATCAAACAGGGGCTACATCCTTGAGAGGCAAGTCTCGCCGGCATCCTTTGGAATCCGGCGATGCCGACTATGTCGACACACTCAGCGAGCGAGACTCAGAAGAAGTTCGATTCATCAAATTTAATTGCTATTTCCAACACTTGGAGGCGTGCTTGGAAGGAAACGGCTGAACACCGCCATGATACTGAGCACACAAGTCCCGGTCCTCAATCACGGATTTGTCGATGTGCAAACCCATTCTTTGGCCTCGCCGAGCGAGAGATTTTCATGATAAAAGTAGGCAAACAGACGGACTCGGCTCGAATCTATGAACGTCGTGTGGGACGTCCTCCTTCTTGAACTACACTTAAGCCTTTCCGCTCGAGTATGGGACATGAGATTTTTCTAGCGGCTCACAGGGACGCAATGCGTCCTTACATCTGGATTGAGCGGTCGGATTGTGACGAAACGGAAATCCCGGGATTGAGGAAGATCCCTACATCCACATGCTCGGCTTTCGGACGCCAAACACAATTGATTACGGTTCGAGACAAAGAGATGATAGCAACGGCGAAGAGGGAGCACGAGACCATGCCTTTCCGGGTTGTGAAGCCACCAAACGGCGATGCCGCTAAAGGGTGGGAAACTCTCTCGGGCCGTCCGCGACCCGAAGAGGAAATGATCACCAAGCTTGGATTGGTCCCCGTCCTTTCGTGTCAACCTTTGTAAAGTCCTCAGAGTCTCTCATTGTTGAGTTCGAGTCTCTCGAGTCGTCCAGATGGCCTTACGCTGAAGACTACGAAAGTGCATGCGAACGTTGTATTCCCCTTCGTCTTGATGAAATGATGAACCTTTACGAGTATCCCTTAATTGCCACTTTAACTAATGATGAATTAACTAATAATCTAAAAACGAGTTAATAACGATTCACTAGATGAAGAGCGGACACATTAAATGAACAATATATCAAAGAAATCTTTAAGCGAGGTTGTCAGGAAGAGGAAAATCGAGCCCAAGCTGCCGAAGAAATTTTGACAAGTGTGAATCTGGGAACTGCGGAAGAGCCTAAAGAGACGCAGATTGGTAGTTTCTTCGAAGGGACTGAAAGGGAGGCCCTAATCGAGCTGCTAAAAGAATTCGTGGATGTGTTCGCATGGTCCTATAAAGATATGCAGAGGCCTTGATCCTTCCATAGTTGAGCACCGAATACGCTCGACCCGGAAGTCAAGCCGATAGCGAAGCTAAGAAGAATTAAGCCGAATGGTCCTTACAAGTGAAAGAGGAAATAGAAAAGATGCTCGGGGCGGGTTTCATCGGGGTCATTGAATACCCAACATGGGTACATCCCAACATAGTGACGGTGACCGAGGCCAGCGGAAAAATCCGATCTTTGCGTAGACTTCGGAGACTTGAACAAAGCCGGTCGAAAAGACGATTTCCCCCTTGCCAAACATCGACATTTTGGTAGATTCCACGGCCAACCATGAAGTCAAATCCTTCGTCGACGGTTTTGCCGGCTACAACCAAATCAAAATGGCGAGAAGAAGATCAAGCCAAAACGGCCTTCACAACCCCTTGGGGCACATGCTGCTACACGGTCATGCCATTCGGACTAAAGAATGCTTTGGGGCTACGTACCGAGAGGGCGGCTACGGCTGTTCCATGACATGATCCACAAAGAAATTGAGGTCTATGTGGACGACATGATAATACATTCCGGAGGATCGAGATGGCGGCACTTTGTTGATTTGAGAAAATTCTTCGGCCGCCTCAGAGACCACGGCATGAGGCTGAATCCGGCCAAGTGCACTTTCGGTGTAAGACGAGGCAAGGTACTAGGATATATGGTGACGAACGGGGAATCGAAGTAGATCCCCGAGAAAATCAAGGCGATAGTTGAAATGAAGCCACCACGGACAACGACGGAAGTGAAATCCTTCGTGGGAAGCGCAATACATAAGCCGCTTTGTAAATCGGTGACCTCGATCTGAGCCAATCTTCAAGTTGATGAAGAAGAATGCCTACACGAGAATGGACCCCGGAATGTCGGCTTGCCTTTGAGCAGATTAAGGCATACCTTGTGAATCCCCGATTCTCTGCCCACCACATCGGCAAAAGCCACTCTTGCTATATCTAAGCGTCACGGATACGGCAATTGGGGCTATGCTTTAGCTCAAGAGAAGAAAGATTCCAAAGTCGAAACGCCATCTATTTCGTAGCGAAAGCTCCGAGGAAGCGAACTCAATTACTACGCTTGCGAGAAGACTTGCGCGAGGTTTGGTGCAGGTAGTGGGAAAGTTGAAACACTACATGCGGTCTCACCCGATACATCTTGTTTCAAGGATAGACCCCATCAAATATACATTCGACAAGCCTTCCATCTCCATGAGATTGGCAAAATGGTCGTTCTTTTTGGCCGAATATGACATCGCTTATGTTTCAAGGAAATCCGTAAAAAGGACGCATAATGGCGGGAACATCGGCGATTTCCCAAGTGATGAGTCTCGAGGACTGAACCTCAATTTCCCGATGATGGAATCTTCGCTCTAGAAGGAGAAAATCACTTGGCAACTCTTCTTCGACGGAGCGTCAAACAAAAGGGGAACGGGATAGGAATGCTTACGGTCGATCCTCTGCGACGAACACACGCCCCATGCTTGGTAAGTGAACTTGAAGTCACAACAACGGCTGCTGAATATGAAGCTTGCATAGGCGGGTTGGAAGCCGCCCTTGAAAGAAATATCAAGGAATTGGAGGTGTACGGTGACTCTGCCCTCATCATCAATCGGGTCTCTAACAAATGGAAGGCCGTGGATCAGGGTTTGCGAAGTATCATGCTTACATGGAAGAACTAGTGGCTCAATTCAAAGAAATCGGCTTTCATTACTGCGAGAGGCCGAAACGAGGTTCGCGGATGCTGCAGCTACACTAGCCTCTCTTGTCGAAATACACGAAGGAAAGTCATTAAACCATTCGAGTCGGGAGAAGAGAAAACCCCGCTATTGCTTGAAATTGAAGCGGAAGCCGAGCGATCAATGATCCACAGTACACTCAGTTTACCTGCACGAAGGATGGCGAGGCCTCTTTCAAAAAATGAAGATGGGGAATATAAAGAAGGAATCAAAGCAAAAGTCTCTCGGCCACACACGGCTCGCCTCCCATTATGTTCTTTTGGGAAATATGCTATACAAAAGCGTTATCGAGGCCCCCTCTGCGATGTATCGGCAAAGAGGCTACCGAACTCATGAAAGAAATACATGGTGGTACTGCGGCCCTCACATGAATGCTCGAGCTACGATGCAAATCATGCGAGAATGGGGTACTTTTGGATCTCCATGGAAACCGCGCATCCGGTTCGTCAAAAGGCTGCGACAAATGTCGGCGATACTCAAATCTTAATCACTTGCCTCCTCACGAGTTATCTTGCATGACAACCCCTTGGCCTTTCGTCACTTGGGGAATTGATGTCATAGGCAAAATCACACCATCGAGCGATACTTGACCACGAGTTCGTCACAGTAGCCGTGGATTATTTCACCAAGTGGGTTGAAGCAAAGTCCTACAAAATCCTCAATTCAAAGAAAGTTGCCCTCTTCATCAAAGAAAACATCATGTGCGAGATACGGGTTGCCGTAGAAATCATCTCGAGATAATGGATCCCACTTCGAAGGGAATGTGAAAAATTCTTGGCGGAATTCCGAATAACCCGTCACAAGTCATCTCCCTACGGGCCCCAAACCAACGGAGCCGTCGAAGCGGCAAACAAGACTCTGGAAAATATCATCAGGAAAATGGGCTGTCCAAGGCGAGAGATTGGCCCGAAGTTACACTTGGCACTCTGGGGCTCTGAGAACATCGGTCGAAACGGCAGCTGGCGGGAAACACCTTTTGCCCTCACATACGGAATGGAAGCCGTACTCCCAATCGAGTGGAAATCCCTCGCTCAGTATCTTCTTGGAAAGCCGGATCAACGAGGTCGAATGGCTCCCAGTCGCCATGATGAATTGGCCCTACTAGACGAACGCCGGCGAAGGCCATGGAACACATCCGAGCCTACCAAGGAAGAATGGCTAGAGCCTTCGACAAGAAAGTAAAGCATCGGGAAATCCGAGAAGGTGATCTCGTTCTAAAAGAAAAGCCCCGGTCAGTATCAACCCCCTCGGCAAATGGGAGCTGTATGGGTCGGGCCATATGTAGTCCGGAAGATCTTCTCACGGAGGAGCTCATGCAACTTGCGGACCTCGGCGGGAATCCCTTTGTACACCCGGTGAATGGTGACAAGGCTGCGCGAGATACTACGCGTAAAAAAAAAAACAACAAAAAAAAAAAAACAACAAAAAAAAGGGTGCTAAAAGAGTAATACCCAACTAGGTTAGAAACCCGAAAAGGGCGGCCTAGGTAAAAAACAGGGTTGCACCAAAAAAAAAAAAAAAAAAAAAAACAAAAAAAAAACAAAAAAAAAAAACAAAAAAAAAGAGTGCTAAAGAGTAATACCCAACTAGGTTAGAAACCCGAGAAAGGGCGGCCTAGGTAAAAAACGGGGTTGCACCAAAAAAAAAAAAAAAAAAAACAAAAAAAAAAAAAACAACAAAAAAAAAAAAAAAAAAACAAAAAAAAAGAGTTCACGGGTTGAACTACGAAGACTGAGCTCCTCAAAATGAGGGAACGTAGGCGGCGGAAACGGTTCGGTCTAAAGCACAAATAAAAGCCATACTTTGGCATCAATACAATTGATCAGACCATGAAAGCGTCTCGAAGAACTCTAAAGCAATTCAAATATTCATTACAAGTTAAAAAGCTCTTTGATGAGTCTAAGCCCGATTCATTCCTACAAGTGGCAACTTGCTAAAAGAAAACTAAGATACATAATCAAACTAATGTGTATGCCGCATGACAAGAAAGGGATACTCGGAAACCTCGAGTCACTCCAAGCCACTCGTGCTTGGCCTCTCCCTCTTCTTCCCCCTTCGAGTCTTTCTTTTACGAACGGGAAAAATGTCGGTGTTCCTCCTACCAAGCTACGGTATAGGGACGGGGTCTATCAAACCGGCCTCTGTCGGGGCCTTAGTAGCCCTAGCGTCATCCCTCATCTCCTGTAACCTAGGCGGTAGCATAGGAGCCCTCCTCTCCTGTCTCTTGACGTAAGCCTCATAATCGGTCCACGGCGTCTCCGCTCTGTCATGAGGGTTGGCCCTCGCCTCGGCCCTCCTCCTCTCGAAAGCAGTCGGGACCTCCGCACCCACAATGGCCTCACGCCGTCTCAAAATAGCCACCTGAGTCTCTCCCGGATGCCTCTCATACCAATCCAGTACCAAGTGGTCGGGAACACCGGTCTCGGACGCCTTTGAGAATGACCCGAGGAGGAAAGGCATCATACCTCCATGCTCGGGAAAGAAATGGAAACAGGGGATCATCCATGGAAAGCAGGAGCCACCACCACTGGTGGCTATATCATCAAAACCCTCCAAAGGAACTGCTCCAAGCCAAGCTGTCTCGGGACTAAAGCCGGAATGTAGAAAGCTGGGTGAGAAAGCCCGGAAGCATAACCACGGGAGACCCGTCTGAAGCACTCTGCGAGTCTCCACCCGCCAATGAGGCACCAACCATCGATATCTTCGGTCTGGCGACCCGCCATCAGCAACGCCACGAGCCACGATCATCAAAATCTACATCGACACCTCTCTGGCAAAAGTCCAAGGCACGATCATATCGAGAGGTTTCCCGAAGAACCCCCAAACGCTCCATCGGCCACGGGGTCGAGAGGCAGGCTGCCCCCGTGCATATACCGCCGTCCGGTAGCTAATCTGTCGAGAGCATGAAAAGTCTCCCCCAGGAATCAAAGGAACGACATCTACGCCGGGCGACGGTGAACGACAACATCCGGCCAGACCGATGGCGAGATCCCGAAAGGAATAGACCATGAACGGGGTGCCAAACATACAAAGTGCAAAGGCATCCCAATAGGCATCATCCACCAAACCTAGGCCCCTAAATGCTCGGGAAGACCGGAAATATCGAGATGATCGGGACCGCGGATCATACCTTGCGCTTCCTCAGGGAAAGATGAAGGAGGACGCACAATCTGTCGACAAAGAAGCCCCTCGGGCAAAGGGAACCGCTATCTCTTCCACCTCCAGGACCTCCAAGTAAGGCCCGAAATTCTTCGCAGTCGGAACAATCTCGTTGAAGGAAAGGCAAAAGACATGCCTTCTAGTATCCCAAAACGAAGAAGAAGCTCTTAAGAGGTCATAATCCGGAACCAATTCTTTGAGAGACCACAAGCATCGTATCTTGTACCTTTCTTCAAAGAATGATCTTCTCTCATGCATGATCTCCCTACACCACTCCTTGAACTTTTCAAAGAACAACATTTGCCTTTCTTTGGACAATTTTGGAGAATTTTTGGCCATTTCCATGGTTTTTCTCTCTTTCTCCCGAAAATGGGTGTTTGAATTTGGAGGTTGAAGAGGATATTTGAATTTGAAATAAAGCAAGACCAGTGCGAACCAAAATTAAAGGACAATGTCGGATGCGGTCCCCATCCGCGCGGATGGGATTGCTTTCCCAAAAAATGCACCGGTCAAGGCTACGCCAAAAAAGGAATATTCCGTCCCGGTTGCTCGAAACTTGTGCAAAAACCTCCCCAAACCGGTCCATATACCAAACACCCTTGCAAAAAAAAAAAAAAAAACCAAGGCTCATGCAACACTGCATTCATATTGCATTGCATTCATAAAATAAAATCCTAAATTATTACATTCCAAAAAAAAAAAAAAGAGTGTGCATAAAAAAAAAAACAAACAAACATAAATAAAATCCTAAATTATTACATCAAAAAAAAAAAAAAAATGTGCACAAGCTGTACAAATCTAAATCTCAATCTCAAATCTCAAAAAAAAAAAAAAAATCAATCGGAGTCTCCGGCGCAGATGTCTCCCCCGGCCCCTCTTGCGACTCGGGCCCGCCTCCTCGGGAGCCACTGAAAATCTCGGGCTCGAGAATCGTCCTCGTCTCCGAGAAAGAGGCTCGTCGGGACCAACCGGCACGCTACGATAGGGCAAGCCGAGATCTGCGAAAAAATCGTATCCGAAGGTGAAGGCGTCGGACTCACACGTACGAAGACGACCCGCCATCTTTGCCCATACGTGTCCACTGCCGTGTGGATCCCCGAGAATGACGTGATCCGAAGCGGTACCGCGCGGGGATCAAGGAGAGGAGACAAAGGAGTCTACGAAGAAGTCTACGAGCGAATAGGGAAGCCTTCCCGTCGACGGGCGCCGGCCGTGGTCGCCTCGCTCTAGCACGAGGAGCCCATGGCGACCATCCTCTGATGAATCTCTTGGCCCCGATCACTTGCTTCGTCAGCTTCTCGACGACCACCTCCGAAAACTGCACAAAAGCAAAAGCGTCAAAAAAAAAAAAAGAGGGGATGCTAAAGATGATGAAACAAAGGAAAGAAAAGAAGGGGAAAAGGTGAAACCATACCTTCATGCCGGACGAGGCCGGAAAGCTCGTGGAAGTCGCTCGGGGTGAGGATCTGCACCCTCAATCGGACCCCATCCTGGATATAGGAAAAATCCGTCCGAGGGTACCGCGGGATCCCAAGCCCCTCCCTATCCAGGACCTGAGGCATCCTCAGCCTCCTCAAGACGAATGTCGCATATGGCTCAATCGCCACGAAGTCAGAAGTCTTGGCTGCTCGGTAATCATCCCAGTCACGGACCGATCGCTCGGAGTGCATCATATCGGCGGGAGGCTCCACCGGTGTCCTCGGCGAGTTCACGCCATGCTTTGGCGCGTCACCCTCTCTCCCGAGATAATAGGCATCGCGAGTCGGACCCCTCGAAATCCTCCATTGCCTTGTCCGGATCTCGGCGCCCTTCGAGTGCGCTACCTCAAAGCGATCCCGGGGGAAGAATATCATCCCCTCATCTGTCTCGGCCTCCGTCGAAGGAAGGCAATCCGCGTACACGAGAGTCGTACGCCCCCTGGAGCTTATCTTCTCCGGGCATGCTTGGACCAAGGCTGCATGGCCGGATACGCCCGGCGTACTCCGCCATTTGCCGCCACATCGTGACGATGGAAAAACTCCAACGCCCATACTGCGAAGGTAAAAATCCAATCAATCCGGTGCAAAAGAAAAGTGCGTGCTCAAAAAAAAAAAAAGAGGAAAGCAAAAAGAGAGCTTATACCTCCGGGGCAAACTCGAAGCGATGCAAAGAGCTCACGGCCTTCATTTGTACCTATCAAGAGCAAAATAAAGCTCTGCCGGCCCGGCCTCTCCCACGAGACATCTCAGGCCGTCTCCATGTCCTCCAAGGACCTCGGCAAGGCAAAGGCTGCCGTCCCTCGGCATGTCCAAAGAGCGTGCTCGAGAAAGCAAACCACAAGAAGGCCACAGCAATCGATCGGCGCCTATCCTCTCCTCCCGGCCTCGTAACTCGCTATGGTCTCCACGATCTTGCCGTAGACCACGGCATACTCCATCCCCATCCCCTTTTTGGGAATAGGGAAAATCCCGAAGAGCACTGCGGATCGGCATCGCTGTAGCCATCCCGCCACTCAATCTTTGCGTCCATTAAAGGACAGGCCCGTGATCGCGGCATAGTCGGAGGGCGTAACCGTAGCCTCGCCCCGGAAGAAGTGGAAGGTGTGGGTCGCGTCCCACGATCTTTGCGCGAGCAAACATCGAAGCCCTTGCTCTTAGGGAACTTGACCGGTCCCCTCGAAGCACTCGACGAACTCCCGAGCCCCGTCTCGACAACAATGCATCTCGGACTCGGCAAAGCTCCTCGGCCCGCATCAGGAAGCCGGTCCCACAAGTCAATCACGAGACTCCACCGATCCTCGAGTCTTCATCTTGTTCGTTGCTCCGTCACAAAACGGTTTCCGCCTGTAATAAAAAAAAAAAAAAAAGAAAATGTCAAAAAGATTGCATTTGCATTTACATTAAAAAAAAAAAAAAGAAATTTCGACAGCATAACAGCATACAATGAGCATAGCCCCATTTTTCTCGCATGAAAGAAAACAGTTTTCAGCAAGTCCCAATGCATTCATCAAAAAAAAAAAAAAGATGCATTCCTACGGAAGTAAAAACTCCGTCCCATTTTCATAAAATAACATGCATCATCTCAAAAAAAAAAATTTGCATACATGCATATCATCCATCTTACATGCAACGGGAGGAAAAATCCGTCCCACTTTTCAAAAAAAAAAATCCTAAACATACATACATCTCATATTGGCAAAATGCCCATTCTTTCCAAACAAAATGCATGCATTGCATCATCATTCATCAATATCAAAATTCAATTTCAAAAAAAAAAATCATCATCATCATCAACATGCAATATTCAATTTCAAAAAAAAAAGAAAATCACAATTCTTCGAATTTTCACATGTAATTTTCGAATTGAAAAAAAAAATGTGGCAAAAATGCCAATTCTTTTCCCCAGCAAAATGCACATTTTGGGTTACTCATATACTCATTACAACATGCAAAGCATCAAAATCAAAATTCAAAGCCAAGAACATCAATCATTCGAATTTTCAAAAAAAAAAATTCAAAAATCACCCAAAATTCAAATTTCAAACAAGAAATCAACAAAGGGATCAAAGGGTTTCAAAGTATACCGTTCGGAGATGCGGATCGAAGCCCAATGTTGCCAAGCATCGGGGTAATGCTCCTCATCAACCGATTGCGAAAGATTGTAATGCCTCCTCATCCGGACGAGCTCCAATCGCCTCTCCGCTACCGGGCCACGTCCTTGGCCTTGAAAAGCGCCTTCCCGTGTTCCATTGCTCAAAAAATCGAAGAAATCGGAAGATTTTGAAGCTTTTTGGCCAAAAATGGCGGATTTGCGATTTCTCTCTCTCTCTCTCGTAATTTTTGAAAAAAGCTGAATGGGGAAGAAGAAAGGGCGTTGGCCCTAATTAATACCCACGACTTTCCATCCTCTCCGCGCGGATAGGATTGCAAGGGTCAAAATGACCCTTTTGCCCCTTAAAATTCGAGGACTCTGCAATTCGGTCCCAAACTTGACGAGTTAACCAAAGTTAACCAAAGTCGGCCCCTTGTCAAGAAAATTCCCCGGCGGTCAAACGTAAGACCGAGTGCCCGAGAAAGATAACGAGATCCCGTATCTTTCATCAAAATTACCCCGGCGAGTCAAACGTAAGGCCAGGAGTGCCCGAGAAAGATAACGAGATCCCGTATCTTTCATCAAAATCTTCCCGGCGAGTCAAACGTAAGGACCGAGTGCCCGAGAAAGATAACGAGATCCCGTATCTTTCATCAAAATTACCGGCGATCAAACGTAAGACCGAGTGCCCGAGAAAGATAACGAGATCCGTATCTTTCATCAAAATCTTACCCCGGCGATCAAACGTAAGACCGAGTGCCCGAGAAAGATAACGAGATCCGTATCTTTCATCAAAATTACCCCGGCGATCAAGCGTAAGACCGAGTGCCCGAGAAAGATAACGAGATCCGTATCTTTCATCAAAATCTACCCGGCGGTCAAAGCGTAAGACCGAGTGCCCGAGAAAGATAACGAGATCCCGTATCTTTCATCAAAATTACCGGCGATCAAACGTAAGACCGAGTGCCCGAGAAAGATAACGAGATCCCGTATCTTTCATCAAAATTACCCCGGCGATCGAAGCGTAAGACCGAGTGCCCGAGAAAGATAACGAGATCCCGTATCTTTCATCAAAATTACCCCGGCGATCAAACGTAAGGCCAAGTGCCACGAGAAAGATAACGAGATCCCGTATCTTTCATCAAAATTACCCGGCGATCAAGCGTAAGGCCGAGTGCCCGAGAAAGATAACGAGATCCCGTATCTTTCATCAAAATTACCCCGGCGGTCAAACGTAAGGCCGAGTGCCCGAGAAAGATAACGAGATCCCGTATCTTTCATCAAAATTACCCGGCGGTCAAACGTAAGACCGAGTGCCCGAGAAAGATAACGAGATCCGTATCTTTCATCAAAATCTTCCGGTCAAACGTAAGACCGAGTGCCCCGAGAAAGATAACGAGATCCCGTATCTTTCATCAAAATCTTCCGGCGATCAAACGTAAGGCCGAGTGCCCCGAGAAAGATAACGAGATCCGTATCTTTCATCAAAATTACCCCGGCGGTCAAACGTAAGACCGAGTGCCCGAGAAAGATAACGAGATCCCGTATCTTTCATCAAAATTACTCCGGCAGTCAAACGTAAGACCGAGTGCCCCGAGAAAGATAACGAGATCCGTATCTTTCATCAAAATCTCGGCTCAACGATCGCGTAAGACCAGTGCCGAGAAAGATAACGAGATCCCGTATCTTTCATCAAAATCATCCAACGGCGATCAAACGTAAGACCGACCTTCCGAGGCGAATACGTCTGATTTTCCCCAGCAAAGGCTAACGAAATCCTCAACAAAGTTAACGGAATCCCAAAGCCAACGGAATCTCGAGTAGTACTCGAACTACGAAAGGGCTTGATTCCCACTAGGGATACGTAGGTAGCCTGTCATTAGGTCCAGCCCCTCGACCAAAACGGTCACCCTCTCCTTCGGCAGCAGACGAAGTCCACCGAAAGGCCATTCCAAATCAAGGTTCGAGGCACCTAAAACGCCATCTCCAAGGTCCGAGGCACCTAAAAAGCCATCTCGCCATCTCCAAGGTCCGAGGCACCTAAAAAGCCATCTCGCCATCTCCAAGGTTCGAGGCACCTAAAACGCCATCTCCAAGGTTCGAGGCACCTAAAACGCCATCTTCAAGGTTCGAGGCACCTAAGACGCTATCGCTAGAAAGCGATAAATCGCAATCATCCCCAGCAGAGACCGAAAATGGTCATCCCTATCCCCAGCAGAGCGGATAGCCATCGAGCCGAAAATGGTCATCTCTTATCCCCAGCGAGTTTCTTTCCCGAAGAAACGGCGTAGAACTCGCTCATCGGGTTCGAGGCACCTAAAACGCCATCATCTCCAGGGTCAAAGACCCGAACTACGGCAGCTTGATTCCCATTCGGGATACGTAGGTAGCCTATCGCTAGGTTCAGCCACCCGATCACTCGATCATCTGCCAAATATGGAGCCTTACTCTTATCGACGACCCGCTTCCTTCGAAAGCGCCGTCGCCGAGGGCTATGTAAGTGCTCCAATTTGAGCTTGTTAGAATTTTCGTTAGAAAATTAACGAAAGTTATAACATTTCTAACAATTCCTAACTATCCTAACATTTCTAACAAAGTGAGGGTAAAATGGGCATTGTTATTTAAGGTTAAACCTTAAAAAGAATCTCAAAAAGCAAAACAAAAGAAGAAAACCAAAAATGGCAATGGTGGAAACAAAAAGCTGGCATTAATTTGAATTTTGAAAAGATTATTCTTCTTGTCCAAAGTATTGCATTTAATGAACAGTGCACGGCTGGATCCATCCGCGCGGATGAGATTGTCAATTTCGAGAGGGCTATAAATTGAGCCCTCCGAGTCACAAAAATAAGGAGGAAGAACACATTTTGCACCGAACCTCTGGCGAAATATAGAGAGAAAACGGTGAGAATTCACAAGAATTGTCACCTTTTTCTCTCCAATCTTTCCCAACTCATACTCATCCACTCACTCTCATATTAAAGCCCTAAACACTCATACACTCAAGCCAAACACTCAAGAACACAAAGGAAGATTGGTAAACCCTCCTTCTTCCTAACCCTAAATCTCATCCATGCATGCATCTTCAAACTACAAAATGTAGTTCTTTCATCTTCTTGCTCTAGATCTAAGAAGATCACCATGGAAGACCATCTCCATGGATGATCTTCTACAAAGATCAACATTATTTTCAAAGCTTTTCTTGCTTACTTGCAAAGAAAATGCACTTTCAAAACCCTAAAAACCATTTTCAAGCACTAAATCTTGATTTCAAAGGGTAAAATCCCCTTCCCCAAGCAAATGAAATGCTTAGTCCTAATGTACCCCAAGGATGGTTTGGTATAGTTGATTCACCACTAAAATGTCTAGTGATCACTAACCAAAACCTAGGGAAATGGGGACAAGCATGGATGCAAAACCCCCCTTAAAATCATATTTTCTTTCTTGAGAAGTTGCTGTCCAGTAGCAATTTTCTCAGACCTCAGTCCATGGTCTTAATTTTTGGACACAGATGAACTTGGAATTTGGTGTTGACTACAAAATACTTTTTGTAGCCAACATCCAGAGCTTTCCAGAAATATTTTTACCTTATTTTTTGGGTGAGTAAAACTCCTCTTTTCAAATTTTCTTTCAGAGGCTAGTTCATCAGCTTCTGAGAATCCAGATCTCATATCTGAGGTTTCCAGAAGGTTTTGACCCCTCAAATCTTCTCCAAAATGGAAAATTCCTTCGCACAAACTTTATTTAAGGTGTCTAGAACAACTTTCATTCTCTGAGTTTATCCAGATTATGAAGTTTTAAGACCCTTGAATCTCTTTTAAAATCAAAGGTCCACTGCCTTTTTCATTCTGGCAGAAATGGCTCTCAACTTCAAAAGGTCTTTTGAGTACCAAATCTCAATCCAAAAATCTTCCAAAAAATCATGGGATCAGTTTAAAGTCTTAAAAAGATATCCCAATTTTTACTTTTCTGAGTTTCAACTTATTTTGGCCAACACACACACACACACACACAAATGATTTTCAGCTTGGAAGACTCGTTTTACGAGGCGCGTCGGGTGCACACTAACGTCCTTCCCGACGCGTAACATGACCTCCGAACCTAAATCTCTGATCTCGGGCTTTTTTCAAAGTTTTGGCCTTCAAAATTAAAATGGCGTGGCGACTCCGTTTTTCCGGTTTTATTTGGTTTTTCAAAGAAACGCAAAAATCGAATTTTTCCCGCGAATGGCAACATCATCACACCTGCTCGCTGGATCCGTGCCCGCATGAGTCATGCCCGCATCAACCGTGCTCGCGTCATATATCTTTGACCGCGGGCACAACGTTGACCGCGGGCACATGTTGCTTCCCGGTTAATGTCAAGCCTTACTGAGCAAGTTAGCTTACTGGCTCTGACAGGCCACTTGCCGGCTCCCCCATAACGCATTCAATGCGGCTCAGTCCGGCGCCTACTATTCCATTTAATGCACTAAGCCGGCTACACGGCTCATGTCCCTTTCAGCCATGTCCCTTGGACAGTCAATGTTCCCTCCCTGACAGGACCAATTAGCTGCGAACACGTGTAGCTGGTCAAATACCAAAGTGCCCCCTAGGGCTGATCTCATTGCTTACGTCAACTAAGCACCGCCTCATTACCTATAAATAGAAGGCCTTTACCCCCTTGGGCAAGGTAAGTTCCATATACAATTGAGTAAGCTCTATTACTCTCTAAACCTAAACACACACACACTCCAAAGGTATTCAAAGCCTTATTACTCAGTATTCTTACTCTCACACCCGAGGGCCTGAGTTGGAGTAACATCCAACTTTGACCTTAACGGTGCTTGTTTGTGTTGTGATCTAGGTACTTCAAACCACCAAATATATCCTAGCCAGATATCCTGAACCGCTCCTGACCCCAAAAGCTGTGGCGTCATCAAACTCTAACTCTAACTCTCCCTCTTTTTCTTCTTCTTCTTCTTTCATCTCCCCCACCCACCACCCACTTCCCCTTCTCTCCGCGCAACCACAACCTCAAACTCGTCGTTGCCTCTTCCCCATTACCGCCTCCGTCCTCCTCCGGCCCATGCTCTCTCTTTCTCTTTCATCTTCCCCACACTACTTCACCTCCCCGACCACCCACCACCACCAACTACCAGTCTCGCCGCCGCATCTTACTCTGTCTCCCTGTTTCTTCTTCATCTTCTAATCTAGTCCGCCCCACACATCCTACCCAGTGGCGGACGCAGGATATTAAGTAAGGGGGGCCAAGATTCTTTGGAGCAACCGAAATTTTTTTTTGCTATTTTTTCCACATGCAATACAACTTTAGTGCGACTAAATGAAAAGGAGAAAAAAATCTTAGCTGCAACAGAAATTACAGATGGTTACCATTTTGTTTATTATCCGAAACAAAATCAAAACATCAAGCATCATAGGAACAATGAACAATTTTGTAAGTCCAAGTAGTTAGTATGACATGTCTAAATACAAAAAAAATACTTCCGTCCCTAAATAAATGTCGAAAAAAAAATTCAAATTTACTCTTGAATCAAGAGAAAAATTGAAAGAAAAAAAAATGGACATTTATTTTGGGAGAGAGTGAGAGTAATGACAAGCATAATACAGAGGGAATAATGACAAGCATAGTTAAAAAAAAAAAAAAAACCAAGCAGGGCCTAATGTACCTGCTTGGCCCCCCTTGTGTCCGCCAATGATCCTACCCATTTGCGCCGCCACACCACAACCATCCACAACATTGTTAGAAAAGATCGATCTGATCCGCAATAAATCAAGCAAGTGAAAAAGAAATCTGCCATGGCTGCAACGGTAGGTTGCTTGGAGAGAGTCTCTCATGCCTTCCTAGTTGCCCCGCCAAGATACAGATCTAGATCAATGCTGAAATTGCATTTTTGTTGTCATTGTATCCTTCTGTAGCTCAAACATGGAGGAGCATGGGGCCTGAGGTGAGTCGGAATTGCAAAAGGAAGAGAGAACATAAGAGAAAAGAAAGAGAAATTTGGAAATAGGGTGTGGTGGAGAAAGTCAAATATAGTAAAAATTGATAGAAACTGAGTGGGTGCCTCGTATTTCGAGTTTTGCTTCCCATGGAAGTAAGAAATGACATGAAGTTAAGCTGTCCCCGGTTTTTTTAAAAACAGCGTGCGCCTAGGCCTAGATTGAACAAAAACGACGCCACATAATGTTTCCATTTTTGTTGCCATTAACAATGACGTTTTAGAGCGGGATTTTGCCATTTATGGCATGACAATCTTGTTATAAGATATATATAGATAAAATTTGTATTATGCTAATTTATTGCTTTAATCATCGCTAGCTAATTTAGGTCACGAATTATTTTTGGACAATGAACATTTAAGATTAAATACTGTAGAACGTTAAGAATACCTATCATGTTGAGATTTTAATCTTAATTGTTTTTATTCCGATAAATAACCGCGTGACCTATATTGCGACCTATAACTCTAGTAAAGGCAGTTGTAGTGGGTTGATCACTGCAGTAGTTTTTTAATTTAATGTATATTGGGCGTTGTTGTTTCTTTTTTTTTTCTTACAATATTTATAGTTAATTTTCAATGATTTAAAACAGGTAAAATTGAAGTATCCGTCCGAGTACATAACTTGGGTGAGCGGATATTCATGCGCTGAGAAAGGGGGAATAACTTCGATTGAATTTGGGACGAACGAGGCGACATATGGACCGTTTGGGAGCGTTAGCTATGGCGATGAAAGGTTCGAATATCATTTAGGTCAGAATAACCAATTTGGTGGATTCCATGGGACTTGTGAATATTGGAAATTAAATTCCATTGGAGTGTACTTAAAGCCTGCATCAACTCTCAGTAAACTTACCCAAGCTGTTAATGAAGTTGAACTTGAAGATGCATCTCAAGTTGTTTGAAATTTTATTATTTTTATTTTTATTTTATTTTAGAATTTTATTTTGTGTTTATGAAGATTTGTACTTGGATTTGGTCCATTTGGATGTTATTGTTTATGTATTCTGACAATTTTCAAAAATCCAAACATCATCTAATACATCAACCAAAATAAAAACACAAACAAGACCACAAACAAAAACCCTTCTAGAGAAAATAAGTGACCAAATTTAGCAAAATCAGCAAAGAGATCACTCATCATCTTCTTAAACATGACCAATATTTTTCCAGAAATTTTCAGACTTGTGATTGGCTTGAAATAAACACCAATTGACATTAGCATATAGTCCGCCTCAGTCCCATAAAAACCAGCAAACTGGCCATCTCCCATCCCAAAATGAAACGTTTTTCCTTGTGAATTTTGAACACCGAACGGACCGTATGTTCCTTGATTCGTGCCAAATGTTAGGGAAGCGATAGTGCCACCATTGTTAGAATGTGTATATATTCAGTAGTATATTTGATTATGATTCAGTAGTATATTTGGTTATAGTTTCCTTGTATTTAGAATATTGTAGAGATATATTAGGAGCAAGATTATAGGGATGTAGATCCCATAAATTTAGGAATCAGTTACTCTTGATTAGGGAACATCTTGTATATATATTGACAGAGGATGAATAAAATAATTACGAAGTATAATTATTTCATGGTATCAGCCTAGGTTTTGATATCTCCCGCTTCCGCTTCATTGTACCTCGTCTTTCTTTTTTTTTCTGTGTCCGCCTCTTCTATCCCAGGCAGTCACTATGTCTTCTTCCAAACAAGGTTTTCACCCAGCTTTTGCCGTGTCCAATGTAAAGAATGATGTTCCGGTCATTCTAGAGTTAGAGAATGTGCAATATTCCACTTGGGCGGAGCTCTTCCGCAACCATGCCAAGTCGTGTAGGGTGTTGCACCATATTCTTCAGTCGGATAAAGGCAAAGTGCAGGCTCCTTTGAATGAGGAGGACCAAGATCTGTGGGATACCTTGGATGCCATTGTGTTGAAGTGGATTTATTCGACTATATCGAATGATCTGCTTCAAACCATTCTCGTCCCAGGGGCTACGGCAATGGAGGCTTGGGAAAGACTACGAGAGATTTTTGAGGACAACAAGAACTCTCGGGCAGTCTCTCTCGAGCAAGAGTTTTCCTCTACAACAATGGAGGATTTCACCAATGCTTCAAATTATCACAAAGGTCAAGTCATTGGGTGATCAGTTAAAAAATGTGGGTGCTCCTATTTCGGATAGTCGGATGGTTCTCCAGTTGGTAGCGGGTCTCACTGAAGCCTATAATGGTGTGGCTACGCTTATTCGGCAAAGAGACCCTCTGCCAACATTCTCCCAGGCTCGTTCGATGCTGATTTTGGAAGAGTCTGGCCTTGCCAAGAAAGCCGCAACCTCTGTTCATTCTGCCATGATTGCGTCGCAGCCAAAGCTTCTCGAGAATCCAGTCCAGTTTTCTGACTATGGTGGCTCTAGCCGAGGGGCTGGCGGAAATAAGAGGGGGCAAGGGAAAGGCAATAAAAAAAATGGGGGTGGCAGTAAAGGTAACAGAAATGAGCAGCATTCTGGGGGTCGAACTCACGGCAATGGAGGAGGAAACAGTGGGGGTGGCCGGATTAACTTTCAGCAGCAGCCACATCCGGCGTACTTCGGCTGGCAACAACAGCAGTGGCCTTGGGCAATGCCGCCTTGTCCCTATCCTACCACTCCTTGGGCCAGGCCAATGTTTCAACAGCAAGGTCCCATGGCTTCCTTTCAGCAAGGCGTTCTTGGTCCTCGCCCGATCCAGAAGAATCGATCTCCTCAGGTGTATACTGCAGAATCCATTCCCACGGATATTGATGCAGCAATGCATACCATGTCCCTCAATCCACCGGATGCTAGTTGGCTTATGGACACTGGTGCTACGAATCACATGACATCGGAGCAAGGTACACTTCAGTCTTATTTTAATACGAGCATTAAAAATAGTGGTATTACTGTTGGTAATGGTAGTCGAATTCCAATTAAGGGCATTGGTCATACATATTTATCTTCTCCGTCCTCTCCCTTCCTGTTAAAAAATGTTCTTCATGCTCCTCTTGTTGTTAAGAACCTCATTTCTGTTCGTAAATTTACTAGTGATAATTCCGTATCTGTTGAATTTGACCCGTTTGGTTTTTCTGTGAAGGATTTCCGGACGGGGGCTCTTCTTATGAGATGTAATAGTCAAGGGGATCTCTATCCGCTCACATCTAGGTTTACGTCTTCTTCTCCTTCATCATTCGTGGCAACGAGTTCGTCTTTATGGCATGACCGGTTGGGTCACCCCGGAACTCCTGTTTTTGATTCTCTTAGACATAGGAATTTTATTCGTTGTAATAAAAGTGGCAATTCTCATGTTTGTCACTCTTGTATTCTGGGAAAACAAATTAAGTTGCCTTTTAGTGATTCTACGTCTTTCACTACTATGCCTTTTGACATATTGCATTGTGATTTATGGACGTCTCCCGTCCTAAGTTCGTTGGGCCATAGGTATTATCTTGTTTTACTTGATGATTTTTCTAATTTTGTGTGGACGTTTCCGTTATCACATAAATCTCAAGTTTACAATACTTTTCTTCATTTTCGTGCTTATGTTCGAACTCACTTTGAACGTGACATAAAAACAATACAATGTGACAATGGGAGGGAGTTTGATAACAAGTCATTTTGGGATTTCTTTACCACCCATGGGTTGTCGTTTAGATTAGCTTGTCCATACACTTCTCCACAAAATGGCAAAGCCGAACGAAAACTTCGTACCATAAATAACATGGCTCGTACTCTCCTTGTTCATGCTTCTTTACCTCCAAATTTTTGGCATTATGCTCTTCAAATGTCAACATATTTACTCAACATTCTTCCCGTCAAACACTTGGCATACAACTCCCCTCTTCGTATCTTATATAATCGGGTTCCATCGTTTGACCATCTTAGGGTGTTTGGGTGTCTTTGTTATCCTCTCCGTCCATCTTCCACCATACACAAATTACAACCTCGGTCTACTCCTTGTGTCTTCTTGGGCTATCCAAAACACCACCGTGGTTATATGTGCTTTGATCTGGTGTCTAAGAAAATTTTGTTATGCCGACATGTTGTTTTTGATGAGTCGCGCTTCCCATTTTCTTCACTTCAAGAGTCTCCTTCTAATCAATATGATTTCCTTAGTGCTGGGCTCTCTCCAAGCATTATTCATCACTTCTCCTCCATCACTCCTTCTCAGCCTCAAACAGCTTCTTCTTCTCGGCCAGTTGAGTCTGCAGATGGCCTGGCATCAGAAAATTATGAGGCGCCCGCCACAACAATACCCAGGCGCCCGCCCCATTCAATCCACGACCTGGCCACTCCTACGGCCTCTCATGCGCCCGCCTCACCCAACGCCGTGCGCCCGCCTCATTCCCTCATTGATTCGGCAGCTTGCGGCTTCTCGTGCGTGCGCTCAAACCTCCAAGCGGCCGCCTCATATCACAAGCCGATCAATCCTCTCAGAGTGACGACTCTAGCTCCGGCTCAATCCCAAACTTTTAATCGTCCTACAACTCGGAGTCAGTCAGGTATCCATAAACCCAATCCTAAATACTGTTTTCAATCGAGTATGTCAAAATCTCCCATTCCTTCGAATCCAATTCTTGCTCTTCGTGACCCTAATTGGAAATTGGCTATGGATGATGAATTTAATGCTCTTATTAAAAATAATACTTGGGTGTTGGTACCTCGTCCCCCGAATGTTAATATTATTCGTTCTATGTGGATATTCTCTCATAAATCTCTTGGCCTCGATGGTTCTTTTGAGAGGCACAAAGCCCGTCTTGTAGGTGATGGAAAACACAGCAATGGGTTGGTGTTGATTGTGGTGAAACATTTAGCCCAGTGGTTAAACCAGCTACAATACGTCTTGTTCTCAGCCTGGCCCTGTCAAAAATTGGGAGTTACATCAGCTAGATGTAAAGAATGCATTTTTGCATGGTGAACTACGTGAGACGGTATACATGCACCAACCGGTTGGGTATCGTGATGCTCGTCTTCCAGATCATGTATGTTTACTAAAGAAGTCTCTGTATGGCCTTAAACAGGCTCCACGGGCATGGTACAAGAGGTTTGCCGATTTTGTCTCTTCAATTGGTTTTTCCAATAGTCGCTCGGATAATTCTCTCTTTATCTATCATCACAATGGACAAACTGCGTACTTGCTTCTTTATGTCGATGATATAATTCTCACTGCCTCAACTGATTCTCTCTATAAGTCCATCATGTCTCACCTTAGCGCAGAATTTGCTATGAAAGACTTGGGGCACTTGAGTTACTTTCTGGGTATAGCTGTGGTTCGATCGGCTAAGGGTTTGTTTCTCTCTCAACGCAACACGGAAGACATTATTCATAGAGCTGGGATGTCCTCTTGCAAGCCTGCCTCTACTCCAGTTGACACGAAGCCCAAGCTAGGTGCAACTTCAGATGTTCCGTTTAGTGATCCATTTCTCTATAGGAGTCTTGCAGGTGCTTTACAGTATCTCACCTTTACGAGACCAGATATATCTTATGCAGTCCAACAGATCTGTTTGTTTATGCATAATCCTATGACAACTCATATGAATGCCTTGAAGCGTGTTCTCAGATATCTTCAAGGTACACTCACTCTTGGGTTACACCTCTCCCAGTCTACGACATCTACTCTCCTTTCTTATACAGATGCTGATTGGGGTGGATGTCCGGATACTCGCCGTTCTACCTCGGGCTACTGTGTATTTTTGGGTGACAATCTTATTTCGTGGTCCTCCAAACGGCAACCCACCCTTTCTCGCTCTAGTGCCGAGGCTGAGTATCGAGGTGTAGCAAATGTTGTCTCGGAATCCTGCTGGTTACGCAACTTACTCTTAGAGCTCCATTGTCCAATCCACAAAGCTACGTTGGTCTATTGTGACAATGTGAGTGCCATATATTTATCCGGGAATCCTGTACAACATCAGCGAACGAAGCATATAGAGATGGATATCCATTTTGTTCGCGAAAAAGTGGCACGTGGCCAAGTTCGAGTGTTACATGTTCCATCACGGTTTCAGATTGCGGATATCTTTACTAAAGGCCTACCACTTATTCTGTTTGATGAATTCCGTACCAGTCTCAACGTTCGCCTTCCTCCCGTTCCGACTGTGGGGGAGTGTTAGAATGTGTATATATTCAGTAGTATATTTGATTATGATTCAGTAGTATATTTGGTTATAGTTTCCTTGTATTTAGAATATTGTAGAGATATATTAGGAGCAAGATTATAGGGATGTAGATCCCATAAATTTAGGAATCAGATACTCTTGATTAGGGAACATCTTGTATATATATTGACAGAGGATGAATAAAATAATCACGAAGTATAATTCTTTCAACCATGATCTGTCTCGCAGCCGCTAAGGGAGACGAGATACTCTGATGGATAGTTGAACTTTACCTTAAAGATAAAAAAAAAAAAAAGAGAAATCAATTTTGTTACTTTTAAAAGTGTCATATTTCCTATCAAAACTTTCAGTTTTATTTTACTAACAAATCTGTCACTTTTAAGTGAGACATTTAGAATACATTGGCGGCGCGAAAAACCTCAAAAAGAGCAAAACTGAAATTTTATTTATTTTGTGACGGAGGTAATAATATAAATAGACTTACAGCTTGAAAATTGTATTGAATCGGGTAACCAGAGCCAAATTTGGGAGAGAGGAGCAAGCTCCCATTCTCGACGTACTGGAATTGAATTGAATCGATACTCATATCATCATACCAAATGAAGATTTGGGAGATTTCAGTACAGCCTTTTTCCTTCCATTTCTTTCCTTCAAGCTTACCTCCTGCAGGACCAAGTTTGATCATCATTCTTTCGGACTCAAAATCGACCAACATCTTAATTTTCACCCTCTTTTGAGATCTGAATTATAAAATGTTTGCGAAATGAGATAAGGGTTTAAATACAAAGAGTAGAGAGACTGTTGGAGATCCTCCCCTCATGCATGCAGCTAGCACATTACACTTCCAATAAAAATCAATGTTCTTCATTTCCAATATGTATTTTCATTCTCTAGAAAATCTTGAAAGGCGAAATGATCAAGGCCTTGATCATGTTATGTAACTGCCCAATCCCTGAAAACGCGATTTACTATAAACGTTTAGGCCCAAAGCACAAGCACTTTAGGTTAAATGGACAAGTGCATGATGTTTATGTAGCAAACTTGATTTTTAGCTCACATGGTATCGGAGTGAACCAGCTATAAGACTTGAGAGCTTGTCTGGGGTCTGATTTTATTGTGCCTTGCCGGAGACGTCAAGGAATTTTAAAACGATAGTCTCATTTAAATTTTCAAAATTTATTGTTGCGTAATATTTACTATTGGACCGGGGTTTTGGGTTTGCTGGTTGGACATACTCTCTCTGTTTCAAAATGATAGTTCCATTTGGCTTTTCAAACATTATTTTAAGATTATGCGGATTGAAGAATTCATTTTGAAAATGAGACTAACTTTGAAATTGAGACTAACTTTTCGTGAAAACAAAAGGTGAAGTAGGACTATCATATTAGGACGGATCAGTACTTTTTTCATCTTCACGTTTGAGATTAATGTAACAACAACAAGAAGTCTTTTGGTCTATCCATAAACTGAGAGGTCATAACTCATCATCCTTCAAAATTATCTGAAATTTTAGAGGGCAATTATTTGTTAAGATTGTACTATATGCTTCAGGAATGGTACATATATATATAGTCTTGGACTGATGCCTCTTGGCATTCCCAACTCCTAGAAACGAAAATGATCAGTCTCCATGAAATCAAAAACCCATTCATAGTCATACGTATACATGTGTGTATATATAGGCCATTTTAGGGTTTAGTTTTGTGTGACTGAAGAATGAATATGAAAACTTGGCCCTTATATTAACACTCGGAGGAAGGAGAGCCCATGGAATGAATTCGGTCGCACCAATATCGCTCAAATTTTCGTATGGCATGGTGAAGCGATTAACGCCATTCAATTTCAGTATGTTGAAAATGGCAGTTTGGTCTTGTCAGAAATATTTGGTTCTCCGCAGACATCGAAATTTCATTCTGTAAGTCTCGATTTATATTATACAACACTTTACTTTAATGCGTAAAATATAAGTTAATGTAATGTACCACAAAATTGTCAATTAATGCAACGTACTTGTCAAATTCGTTTTAAATAATGCAATGTACGTTGCATTATTTGAAACAAATTTGACAAGTACATTGCATTAATTGGCAACTTTGTGATACATTGCATTAATTGTAAACAAAGTGTTAGTACGTGACATATTTTAGTTATTTTCCCCACATTTTGTAAATTAGTATATTTTTATTTGTGTAACATTTTTACTTGAAAGACAAGTATTGCGATTTTCTTAATAGAATTGCAATAAGACCCCTAGATATTGTCTAATATTTGTGTTATTATATTTATCAATTTTGGTTTTAATTTTTTTTTACATGTACCAAGAAGTTTTGATGAATTTTGACATGTATGACAGATTCAGTTAAATTATCCAGCAGAACATATTATCAGTGTAAGTGGGCATTACCACCTCCTTGATGATTTCATGGGCACGGTAAGTTCCCTTACGGTGGTTACAAACGTGAAAACACGTGGACCGTATGGATGCCCTGAGGATGAGGATGAGGAATTTCACTATGAAGTAGGAAAGGGAAATTTTGGTGGATTTTATGGAATTTATCACGATGATGGTCTACGTTTTATTGGAATTTACTTGAGGCCTGCATTGACTTTGGATGAACTAAACTTGATTGAGGGGCCTGCTGAAATGAGTAATGTTGAAAACAAGTCTGATCATCTGAATGGTGTGGACAAATCTGGTACATTGAGAACAGTCAAATCCAGCTACCTACCAGCAGTAGTGTTAAAAGAGGAGAATGTGTAATGCCTTTTGCTCTTTTATTGATTTGGTCTTGTTAAGTATTATGACTAAGCCAGGAATTTGGAAATAAATATTGTTAATTTCTAATGTTATTTGTTTAGCTTATATTATTGTGATTCTCTTTTAAAGTGCACTTGTGATGTGCCTATATCAACTAAGGCTAGTTTAGTAAAAATGATACATAACAAGGGCAACGTGGGAAGGCTATCCACATATCCTTTGGAAGCTCGTACCAAAAAATAGAATTTTTCGAACCAAACAACAAACTTTTAAGAATAATTTTAGGACAAATTGCATTTTAATTACTTGAGTTTGTCAACATGTTTCAATTGATTATTAAATTTGCAGTTGTTACAAGTTGGTTATTAAGTTTGTCTTTTTGTTGCAATTAGATATAATTTTGGATGCTCAGTTAAAAAACTAACGAAGGCTGTAACATGCACGTCTCACTTGTGTTACTTAAGGATATTTTTGTCTTTTCCATGTTGGGAGACTTACACCGATTATTTATGGGGGGTTAAGTGTAAAATTTCGTTAAGAAATAAACAATTTTTTTAAATATCCAAAACGGTCTATCATCAAATTCAAACCCAACAAACACCCAACCACCACACCCACCATCTCTCTAATAACCAGCAACCATCACTCATCATCCCTCCACCACGAACCACCACAGCCTTTCCGGCCTACAACCGCCGCCACACAACTCCGACATAATCCTCCATTGAATCACCATTCCTTCATTAAATCACATCCACATTTTTAAAACCAATTTAAATTTTCTTCAATCCCAAAAATTAAAAAAAAAAAAAAAAAAAAAAAAAAACCATTTCATTTCATTAAAATTGAACAGGCAAAACAAATGAAAAACAATCTGGTTAAATTAAAAATGTAAATTCAACCTAAGAAAAATCAAAAAGCAAATGAAACAATCTGGTTAAACATAAATCTCAATCAAGCCACTAGCATCAACATCTTGATCTGGGTTGATAAAGATTTTTTTTTAAAAAAAATGAATCCAAAATCAAAGACAGGCAAAATCTGAAATCTGGGCTTCGATAATCTAGTGCTCATCGGAAAAAATGAAGGTGGAGACGGTGGTCGCCGAAATAGAAATGGGGAGGGGGGGAGGGGAAAAGGTGGAAATAAAAGGGATGGAGGGGGCGGAGGGCTGAGTGGCACTACTAGAAAATCATTGTTTAGCCACCGCAATATCAGTGGCTAACCTTCCAAGTTAGTGGCTAAATTTAGGATAGCCACTGAAATATTCTGTTACAAATTAGTGGTTAAATGCACGTAGCTAAATTAGTAATCGAGAATTTAGCGGCAAAAAGTGCAACAGAAAATCAGTGGCCATTTTATATTTTTGCAGTTACAAATTATGATTTACGGAATTTAAGAAAAATTGGTTGCTAAATTTTCTACCGATGAGCAACAAATCTTCTGTAGCTAAATTGGTGCAAGTCTCCCTCCATGAAAAAGACGAAAATACCCTTAAGAAACACATGTGAGGCGCACATGTTACAGTCTTTATTAGTGTTTTAACTGAGCATCCAAAATTATACTTAATTGCAACAAAAAAAACAAACTCAATAACCAACTTGTAACAAATGCAAATTCGATAACCAATTGAAACATCTTGACAAACTCAAGTTACCAAAATGCAATTTTCCCATAATTTTAAGAATGTCCTTTTGAAACTTCTTTTTCAAATAACCTCGTCCTAAATGATTTTTTTTTTCAATTTTTATTATATTTTTACAAAATTAAAAGTTTGAAAGTGAAAAAAAAAATTATGAATGTTTTTTAATAAAATCATTTTTATTTCAAAACAATCCTTAAACTTCAAATGGAAGGAAAGATCTAGGCAATTACGGTCATGTTTCATATTTTTATCTTGGTATCTGTTCATTTCCTCTTGAAAAATGTCCCGAAAAAAGATCAGTGTTGATCGGGTCATGGGATTCCCTTGACTCCCTTATTCAAAAGTTGCCTTTTTAGTGTCTTCAAATTTTAATAATTGACACAACTCAAAAGTTGCCATTTTTAGTGTCCTTAATTTTAATAAATTTTAAGATTTTATAGAAGTTGGTTACTTGCATGGTATCATTGAAATTCTGCATTTAACTGTTGATTTCAACACTATAATCATCAATTTCTTCCTCTTGGATTCACAAATTCTTCACAATTTCTTTGTTGATTCACAGATTCTTCGCAATTTCATTATTGATTCGAGATTGCTTTATCATTTCTTCACAATGGCGACAGAGGAAACTTCAACTGATCAACCTCGAGGAAGTGGTTCTCCTAATTCGGGCTCAGCGTCGATTGATCCTTAGAGCATCCACAGAACGAAAAATTTGGTCACCACGTGAACGAAACTGACCCATGAACGAAATTTCGCTCACGCCAGCTTACATTCTGTAGTGGTGAATAAATTTTTCGTTTACAGATATATTTTTTAATAGATATTTGATATTATAAAATTAATAATATACATTAATAAATATTATTTTTTATTAACATCATTGACAATAAATATAATTAATTTTTTTACTATTTTACTTAATTGCACAATTTTAAAAAATTAAACACTCATAAATGAACGTTAAATTACGATAATTTAAAATATTACACTCACGAAAATTAAAAATTAAAATACAATACACAAACGAACGAACGAACAGAAAGTAACGCGCTCATAAATAAAATGATGCATATGATCTCAAGGATTGTTCTTTGCATATATATGCTCAATTAGGTCTGCTTTGAGAGCTAAGTGTGTAGCTTTGCTTTGAACTTTTCGCTTGCGTGCCATGTATTCTTCGATGATATTCCCAACGTGTGAATTTTCTCTTGTATACTCGGGTGGACTTATTTTTTTATTTATTTTTTTGGTTTGTCGGCCCAAAATTCACTAGCATCATCATAGTTTCTATATCGATCACGTTCATCTTCAACTATCATATTATGCAATATGATGCAAGTTGTCGTTATTTTACCAAGAATCGCCTCGCTCCAAGCGAGTGACGGTTTACGGAGTATTGCGAAGCGAGCTTGAAGTACCCCAAAAGCACGCTCTACGTCTTTTATGCATGCCTCCTGCGCTTTTGCAAACAATTTGTCCTTCTCTTCTATAGGCCGGGGGATTGAATTGATGAATGTTGCATATTGTGGATAAATTCCATCGTTGAGATAATATCCCATGTCGTATTGATTGTTGTTCACTTGGAAGGTAACTTGTGGTGCCACACCATTTAAAACTTCACCAAACACCGGAGAGCGGTGAAGGATGTTGATGTCCTTGAGTGAGCCTGGAATACCGAAGAAAGAATGCCAAATCCATAGATCATGTGAGGCAACAGCTTCTAAAACCAATGACTCTTTTCCACTACGACCTCGAAACATTGATAAAGTTTGTTTACCAATTTCTGATGGCCTTAGTTGCTGCGCCGTATCGTACTTAGCCTTGACAGTAGCCCACAACTTTTCATACTTTTGGTTAGTGCATAATATTGCATCAATGCTTGTATTCATGTAGGCACTGATGAGAGCTTCATCTTCTTTGTATCCCCATGCAATGTTGGATCCTTTTTTCTTTTTTGTTTCTCCTTTTTGCCTCCTTGTGGGTACCGCCTCTTCTTCTTCTTCACCCTCATCTTCTTCTTGCATCTCTGGAACAAATTCGTTGTTCTGTGACTCTTGAGTAAAACTTTGATAATTAGGTGCAAAGCCGAAAAATGACTAGGTGTTTAGTGGAGAATTAAAATCTTGGGGTGGGCTTTGGTTGAAGTTTTAGAGGATTTGAGTTGTTGGAATAGTTTTGAAAATTGTGTTGCTGATAATTTTGTACGAAATTGGGATCGTTAGCCAGCATTTGCTCAAACCAAGCATGATCAGGATTTGTTCCGGAATTATGAGAACTATTCCCGTAATTACTCATAATAAAAAAAACTTGATTTTTTTGTTAATTATAGAGAAAGGAAGTATGAAAGAAGAGATGTACATAATCTAACAATTTTGAGCTCTATTTATAGGGAAAAATGAACGATTTTGACCTAAACGACGTTGTTTGACGCAAGAGAAAATTCAAAAAATATAAAAAATTAAAAATTTATCAAATATATACAATAATAAAATATTAAAATCATTTTTTAACATTAAAATATATATTTTATGTCAAATATTATAAAATTAGACTCTATTTATAGAGAAAACGAAATTATAAACATTTTAAATATTTTTATTTCAATAATATAATTTCAAAAATGTCAAAATTACAAAATACACATATAGCTCGGACCAATTTTCGTTCACGTTTAATCATGGTCTTATGATGTAGCAGTTACAGTTGTGTTCTTTGCATCCACTAAATTTTCACAAGAACAACGACAATTCTGGTATGAGCATTGTTACTGTTATTCTCAATGGATCCAATTATTATTAGTGGAAACGTGTTATGACTATTGCTCTCTACTAAATTGAAGTTAGGATTCATTATTGGTACTAACAAGAAACCTGATTCTACATCTAAGTATCTAGTTCATTCATTGGGAAAGGTGCAATGATATGCTAATCTCTTGGATATCGAATGTTGTCACACCTGAAATTAGGTCAAGTATTGATTAGGAAAAATTGCAAGAAAAGTATCCAAACTGTAGGGGTTGTGTGAATTTGCTTTATCACTCTTTTTTGTTGCAAATATGCACCTCACCTATTTTTTTCCGTTGCATCCAAGGTACATGGGACTAACAAGAATTTTTTCTCAAATAATACTGATGCCGCAGGAAATGTGCTTATCAATCTTCCTCCACGTGGCAGGACTGATCACCTGGCTCCTTGACCTGAAATCAGAACCCACGACTAGCCGGATGTGTCTCCGGCTTAGACCCTCGGGCGTGAGAGTAAGTATTTGATGATTGGAGAGCTAAAATGTATTGAATAATGGAATTCTGATAACAAAATAGCAGTTACCTTTGCACCGTGGGTAGTGATGAAGTATTTATAGGTGATGACCGTTGTATTTTTGGTGGAGCTACATGAGCTCCGAGATTTTAGCGACAGTTATTAGTAATGTGAACGTGCCTGTAACGGTCCTTGATTTGTAGGGATGCGGTTATAGGAATAATTCGAACATGTGTGCCTGAAAGTGTTAAGTCAACACTTGTTGATTAGGTCGAGGTCGCCATTTGAGGAATGGCCGACATTGTGGATCAAGTAGAGCATGGATCGTACTCCATATTAGAACTTGGATCTTAAGGTCGGACTAAGTTAGGTCGGGACACGGTAGGTCGGACAATGAACTTAGTCGGATCGATACATGAGATGGGCTTTGGGCCATGTACTGATTGGGCCTAGCCCACTGGATATGCTGAGGCAATAGTTGCTTTGAGGATTGGGCTTTACTTGCTTGGACTAACTCGCTACTTTTGGTATGTTCAGTGGCCCCCAACTTTCGAGTTGACTTTGTCGACTAGGAAGTTAAGGAAATCTCGATGAAAATTGTTGTTACTCGCAGGTCACTACTCGCTCTGAAGTTTAGTCGACCCAAGATGACGTGGCACGATCCTGGTCGTCGGATATGAACGGTCAGAGATGAAGGAGCGTTGTTTTTCTGCAATGATTACTATTTGGACGTTTGGTAATCCGTCTTGGAAACTGTTTCCGCCATTAATTAGGAAAATAATTTCGAATTTTCCTTTTTCCTTTCCAATTTTGGAAAATATAAATAGTAGAATCCTTCTTTGTTTAGAATTTTTACCGTCTTCAAGCTCTCATATCTCCTTGGCGATAATAGCGGATCAGCAATAGGATTTAACCCTAGCCCTCATCTTCATCAACAACTTCCCTTTTCGCAATCAACTGAGGTATTTCTCTTATATATTTACTTTAGGGCTTCAATTTCTGCTCTATTTTTGCTTCCGCCATGGCTAGGACCTTCAGTAGTGAACCGGGGGCTTGAGTACGGCAGTGCATCTTTAACCGTAGGGTATATAAGAATGTAAACGGTGAGTGGGAAGAGGTGTCTCTGACTGAATGTGCCTCCATCTTGACAAGGTGGGGCTGAATTTTAATGAAATAGGATTGCCCATTGTAGAGGATGTAGGCACTTTAGCAATTGACGACTCGAATGTTGTCTCTTTTCATCTCTTTCACGAATTGCTCGACCACATAGCTTTGTTTTATGTTAGGGATGCCGAGAAACCCTCTTTACTTAGGAACAGAAAAGGCTTTCCAGGGGAGTCTAGGTCGCCCTTAGGTAGGTCGACTGAAATTGTTCACAGGTCTGACTCCCCTGTTTCTCCTTCTTCTTGTACAGATATGGCTTCTCAAGGTGGAGCTACTGCATCTACCTCCTCTGGCCCCAGGATTGTGGATGCGTTTGATGATTCAGCCGTGCCTGGGAAGAATGAGAGAGGCTATGTTCCTAACGGGCCATTGCGAGGAAAGAAAAATTTGCCCTCTAGGTATAGCATGATCTGGGATTTCTATGAAGTGAGTAAGGAGGACTATAGAGTAACCATCTATACTCAGAAGGATTTCATGGCCCAGTTTAGGTCGACTTTCACCAAGGATGCCACTAGAGTAGCTTTCTTCTATGGCCAATTCGTGGCCGGCCTCAGATTGCCACTTGACCCCTTTATTAACGAGTTCTTGGAGTGTGCAAATGCTCTACCCCTTCAGCTCGGAGCTAATACCTGTAGGGTTCTGGTATGCTTTGCTATGGTGTGTAGGTTTCTAGGATATGAACCCTGTATGAGGGTATTCAAGGAATTCTTTTTGTATCAAGTATAGTGGGGAGGACTGGAGCATCGCATTGCCTTCTAAACCCAAATCTCCCAAACTCTTCATGAATCTCCCTAGCAAAGCAAGTGGATGGAACTCCCACGTAGTGGTGGTAGAGAGTAGATTGGGATGGGAGTTTCCTTTGCCCAATGATGAAACAGAAACCATGGATAAGAGGTACTATTGGGAGCCACTCTGGCATTTTGACCTGTATAAGAAGTTGTGTCGATTAGCTGACAAGGGGCCCATCAGTTGGGAGAGTCTGATTACTACCAAGTATAACTTTATCCAGGCCGGATGATGGCTGGAGAGGGAGAAGTGCAACCCTTGGTGGCCATTAGTAGGGGCATAATATATCCAGACTGGGTTACCCACGCCCTGGGTAAGTTTGAGGATAAGTGTCAACGTTGTAAAAAGACTGCCAACTATTGCAAAGACAACGGGGAGCATGCTGGTGGTAAGATATCCTTGTTCTGCTTTTCTTTACTCGCCCTTTATCTGTTACCTTGCATGTATGAATAGTTTGACTTGGGTGTGCTATTCGTATGCTGGACCTGTGGTTCGTACATAGCTTGCTCGTACATAGAACTATTGCTCGTATATAGAACTTTGTATGTAGAACAATTAGCTCGCCCATGATTAGCTCGTAGCTTATATGTAGAAAACACTTTGAATTGTATATGCAACCCTTAGCTCGTTAATTGTTTAACTCGCATCTAGATGGGTTAGCTCGTGCATGTTAAACTCGTACATAGAACTTGTAGCTCGCATGTAGAATGGTTTGGCTCGAACTAACAATCTGTCATCTCGATTTGTGCAGTTCTGACCCCTGAGCAAGAGGCAAATATGGGTCGCATATTAGTGGTATCAGACAGGAAGAAAGCCAAAAAAGCCCATGGCCCTGCCAACGCTCGAGCCAACAGAGAAAGAGAGGCTGCGAGAAGGAATGAACTGCTGTCTAAGGATAACGCCGGCATGGTCCCAATGGAGGAGGTTGAATCTGAGGATCCCTTGGCAAGTAGCAGCCATACTAGGGAAGTGACTGAGGATGGTAACGGATCCAACAAGTCCAATAAGCCCAGCTTGAGCTCCGACCCAACTCCTGATGCTAACGCAACAACTTCTGGTGCGGTCACAGTTGAAGCTAGACCTCGGAGGTTGTGAATGTTGATGAGGATGATATGATAGTGGATGAGGATCGACCTGCCCCTGAACTCTAGGAAAAGGTCAAGAACTGAGAAGGGAAAGTCAGTTGAAGCTAGACCTCTCGAGGATCAAATGAGGAGGCTGAGTGATGTGCCCCCTCTCATTGGGGTCAATAGCTTGAGTCGCCGCTATCCAGACATGAGCTTGGGCCAGGTCGTGGTTAGAAGGGTCATCGATGTCGACCTCCTTGCCCATTTTGCTGATAAGGGGATTACTCCTGAGGAATTCTCAGCTCGCTCTGGGATGGTGCATTGCGAGGTAATCTTTTACTTTCCCTTTCTGCCTTGTCGCTTGTTCCTTTAGCCTGTCAGTTTGACCTCCGAGCTAATCCTTCTCTGGTTTCCGTAAATGTAGAATCTCACCATGATCGAGCAAGTGAAAAGCTCTTGGAGGGCCTCCATTGAGAGGGAGAGGCAGGCTCTTAAAGATTACTCCAAGAAATCACAAGAACTAGTCGAGCTAAGAGAAAAGTACAACGACCTGGATAACTCGTATGAAGCCATGGAGATGGTCAAAAAGAAAGCCCTGGTAGACCTTGAAGCTGCAGAGTCCAAGCTCAAGGAGGTGGAGGTGGAAAGAGATGCTGAGAAGAAAGAGCTGGAGAAGACTCAGACGGAGCTGGCAACAGTTTCCAAACTTTTAAAGGAGAAGGACACCTTCTTGATTGAGTTGAATGGGGAGCACCGGCTTGCTCGGATGAAGTGGCAAGAAGACCTTCAGGCCGTTGCTACTGCTGCTGCTAAAGATGTCGTTGAAAAGTTTAAGGACGGGGATGAGTACTTTAATGCCATTATTGCTAAGTCTAGGGGCTTCTTGGATCTGGGTAAGCGTCATATGGCCCGTCGGGCTTTAGTCGACCCTGACTCTGACGTTTCCTTGGAGCAACTAGCTCGATGGGCTTATGCTCCTCAATATGATATGGCAGCTCGCGGAGGTCACTCATTGGTGCCTTATAATGATGATGATCTAGCTCACATTGCCCAAGAAGACCAAGAAGAGAGTTGTGAGCCTTGGGTGGCCCCAGCTTTGGCTCCTAGGACCTTTGATATGGCCTTGCAGGAGCTCGAGGATTCAGAGGACCGAGAGGAGATGGAGGAGGAAGGTGAGTTCGATCATCAGGTTTTCTCCGAGTCGGGTAAACCCTTGAGCCCTCAGCAGCATGAACCAGTCAATGAAGAGCGAGCTGCCAATGACGACCCCAATGCCTCCGACCAAGCTGTTTGATTTTAAACGAACTTTGTGTAATGGAACAAGCCCCAAAACATTTCTACCTTTCATGTTCAGAATGCGTTTACATGCCTTGGCCCAGTATTTTGGGAGGCAGGATACTTCGTAACTTTTATTTTGCACAAGTCTTAGCCCGCTTTTGGGAGACTTATTTATATATATAATCATAGCTGACTTCATATCCTTGTATGTCGTATGCTTTCAATTTTAGCATGTGTGCGTCAAGCTAGATTGGATAGGCTAGCAAAGTCAATTTAAGACTTTGGTCGAACTTAGTTTTAGCTCTTAGTCGACCTTAGACTTGCAAGGTTTTTGTAAATGAGATTGACTTAAAGTCGAACCTGTTTTTAAGAGATCAGAGCTGACAAAGGGTCGAGCTTATAAGAACGAAGTCGACTTAAGGTCTTACTTGTTAGTAGGGCTCAGCTGATTAAGGATCGAGCTGATGAAGCTGACCAAGAGTCGGGCTTGTTGAACGAAGTCGACTATAAGTCGGACTTGTTAAAGAAACGAAGATAATTAAGAATCGAGCTTGTTAAAATGAAGCTGACTAAGAGTCGAGCTTGTTGAACGAAGTCGACTATAAGTCGGACTTGTTAAAGAAACGAAGCTGATTAAGAATCGAGCTTGTTAAAACGAAGCTGACTAAGAGTCGAGCTTGTTGAAGTTTAGTGTTCATTGTTTGGTCGAGTAGAACTGCGATTTTTATTGAAGTAGAAACATCCTTACATCAAATAGAAAACTAGAACTATGACAAATTAAGAATTGCTTTAACCTTGAACTGAGCTAAGGACTTGAACTAGAAGTAGTACTTGATTAGGTGAGTTGCATGCCATGGATGTTTCAGTTCTTCACCATCTGGGTGAGCTATCATGTAGGTCCCCTCTTTGATGACTCGGTAACAATGTAAGGACCTTCCCAGTTAGGAGATAGTTTGTAATGCTGGGTCCTTCTCCCTGTTGCCTCGATCTTCCTCAACACATGATCTCCTACTTGGAATGATCTAGTCTTTACCCTCTTGTCGTGGTAACTCTTGGTTCGCTGCTTGTAATTGACCATCCGAAGGTAAGCTGTGTCTCGCTTCTCGTCGACTAAATCCAGGTCGATCAATCTGTTAGTGTCATTCTGCTCTTGATCAAAGAAAGTCACTCTAGCAGTAGGAAATCTGAGTTCAGCAGGTGCCATGGCCTCTGATCCATATGTGAGAGCAAATGGGGTTTCCCCCGTAGGCCCCCGAGTGGTTGTACGAACTGCCCAAAGAGCAAGGGGGAGTTCGTCCAACCAATTGTTACGTCGACCAACCAAGCCTGTCTTTAGTGCGGATAGGACGAGTTTATTTGCTGCTTCAGCTTGCCCATTTCCTTGAGGATAGGCGACAGATGACTGCCAATGCTTGATCCCTACTCGAGTCATTTCTGCTTCGAAAGCCCTTGAGAATTGTAAGCCATTGTCTGATACTATGGCTCGAGGAAACCCAAATCTACACCAGATGAAGTCGTGAATGAAGTTGATTGCATTTTCCTCTGTTATGCGAGCTAGTAGTTTAGCTTCGACCCACTTGGTGAAGTAGTCGATTGCAACGATCACATACTTGCAATTTCCTCGGGCGGGTGGGAAGGGTCCACTAAGTCGACGCCCCACATGTCAAATGGCCAAGCTGCAATCACGGGGGTTTGCTCAGTCGTAGGCAGATGAGGTAGGTTGGCAAACCTTTGGCATTGGTCACACTGCTGCACAAAGTCATGGGTATCTGCTCTCATATGTGGCCAATAATATCCCAGAGTAATCAATTTGTCAGCTAGAGTCCTGGCCCCCGGGTGTCCACCACAAATTCCACTGTGAGCCTCATGCATCAACTGTGTGATTTCTTGGGCACTTCAATAAGGGCCTGGTATATGATCTTCTGAACAGCATGCCTCCTTGGATGACATATCTCGGAGCTTTCTTTTTGACAGCTCGAGCCTTCTTCTCGTCCTCGGGGAGCTCGCCACGTTCCAGGTATGCTTTCATCTCCTCGATCCAGCACTTCTCATTTGAAGTGTTTTCCACACATTGAATCTGAACCCTTTCATAAGACGGGCTCTCAAGGTAGGAGATGGGCTCTTCATGTGGCTCATCCGATGTGGCCGCTTTGAGAGTAGGTCGGCTAGCTCGTTGTCTTCTCGACCAATCCTCTGAATTCCCCAAAACTCCAAATCCTTTGTCAATTTCCTCACTAGGTCATGGTATTTGACTAGAGTAGAGTTCAACACCTCGTATTCTCCTCAGACCTGGTTGACTATCAACTGTGAGTCACAATAGGCCATGATTTTAGTTGCTCCAAAACACTGGGCGTACTCAATGGCTGCCACTAAGGCCTCATACTCTGCCTGATTGTTGGATGCCTCGAACTTGAATCTTAGCGACTCCTCATATATTGTTCCAGACTCAGGCTCGATCAGAACTATCCCAGCTCCACTGACACTCTTGGTTGCTGACCCATCCGAGTAGACTTTCCAACAATCGTCGGGTAGGTTGATGACGACTTGGGACTCTGGCTCCTTCCCCTTGACTTTCTCTTTCTGAGCTCGCACCTCGCTATCTTCCTTGGTGAACATCAGCTCAACCAAGAAATCAGCTAGAGCTTGGGCCTTCAATGCCTTTCGAGGTCTATACTCGATGTCGAATTCCGTGAGGGCAATTGACCAATTGAGTAAGCGACCTGAACTTTCTAGTTTATGAAGAATTTTTCTTAGGGGGGCATTTGTGAGCACAACAATAGGGTGAGCCAAGAAATAAGCTCGCGGTTTCCTTGAGGCTACGACTAGAGCATATGAAACTTTTTCTGCGTTGTAATATCTGCCCTCTACATTTTATAGGGCCTTGCTAACATAATAAACTGGCCTTTGATGACCTTCCTCTTCTCTAACCAAGACTGCTACCACTGACTTGTCTCCCACAGACAGATACACGAACAAGGTCTCACCAGTAGTCGGGTTGCTCAATAGTGGGGGAGTAGCAAGGTATTCTTTGAGTTGTTGGAACGACGAATGACATTCGGCCGTCCACTCAAAGTTTTTCGTCCCCCTCAATGATTTGAAGAAGGGGAGAGACCTTTCACCGACTTCGATATGAAAACAAACCAGGGCCGCCACTCCCCGCCGTTAAGTCGCTGCATCTCCTTTATACTTGTAGGTTCCTTCATCTCGACTAAAGCCTTGATCTTCTCAGGGTTAGCTTCTATACCTCTCTAGGACACCATGAATCCAAGGAACTTTCCAGCTGCTACTCCAAAGACAAACTTGCTAGGATTGAGCTTCATGTCGTTTGCTCGCAGATTGGCGAATGTTTCTTTTAGGTCGACCACGTGACGTCCGGTCTTAGTTTTGATGACCATATCATCGACGTAGGCCTCCATGTTTCGGCCAATTTGTGAAGCAAAGACCTTGTTTACCATGCGTTGATAAGTTGCTCCTGCATTCTTCAATCCAAATGGCATCATGTTGTAGCAGTAGATGCCTCCAGCTGCTTGAAATGTTGTCTTCACTATGTCATCCTCATGCATTTTAATCTGGTGGTAGCCCGAGTAAGCGTCTAGGAAGCTGAGGGTAGAGTGGCCAGTAATGGAATCAACAAGTTTGTCGATTCTGGGAAGAGGATAGCTGTCCTTCGGGCAAGCAAGGTTTAGAGTGGTGAAGTCGACACACATCCTCCATTTGCCATTTGACTTCTTCACCATAACCACATTGGCCAACCATGTTGTATGAGTGGCCTCTTTAATTATACCTGCGCTTAAAAGTTTTTGTACCTCAGCTTTTATGGCCTCTTCCTTATCACGAGCAAAACTTCTCAATTTAAAGTGCAGGCTTTATAGTCGGGTTGACCTCAAGCCTATGAACTGCGACTTCTTCCTTGATTCCCTTCATGTCCTCTACTCGCCATGCAAAGACATCATTCTTTCAGCAGCTCAACGATCTCTGCTCGCTCCTCGTCTGATAGCTGCTTTCCTATTTGAATTTTCTGCTCCGGATAAGAGGGATTTGTGATCACTGATTCTAGCTCGTCAACAGCCTCTAGCTCTGATCCATCCCTGAACTGTAGGGTCTCAATGATGATTTCCTTTACTTTCTGCCTCTCTTCTGCCCCCAAATGTGGAGCTTCTTCAGCTATCATGTCATCTAGCTTATCGGCGATCTCATCGGTGGTGGCCCCCGAGTTATTGTTGACCTGGAGACATAGGTTGCCTATGATGATTTGGTCGACCATAACTACATCTGGATCAATCGTTGTGGCTTCGAAGTGACGTGTCGACTCAACCATGACCTCGTCATTTGAGCGATAGGTCGACTCCTCCACGTTGGTGATCGTTGACAATCGAGTAGTTTTGGTGACTGACTGGGATAGCTTTAAGTATCCCTCCGCCGTTTCAATCTCCAATTCCCTCTTTTTTCTTTCTCGTAGGACATGGTCTAAGTATGCTCGAGTTGTGCCTTGTACACAACCGACTCTAGCAGGGGTTGGAAATTTGACTCGTTGGTGGGGGATTGACGCCACCATTCCAAGTGCGACCTGACCAGGAATACCAAGGATAGCAGCATAGTCACTGTTCACATCTATCACAATAAATTTTACCTAAGAAACGACCCTGTAAGGGTGCTGGCCTAGGTCGACATCTAGCTCGATCTTTCCCTTAGCGTCAACTCGGTGATTTGTGAAGCCCTCCAACCTGCCATCATATCTTTCCAGCTGCTCGTTGGAAAGACCCATCTCCTGGAAGGTTTTGTAGAACAAAATGTCTTTGCAGGCCCCCGTGTCGACTAAGAGTCTGCTCGTCGTATATCCGTCGATAAGACCTGGGATGACGAGAACTTTCTCTCTAGCCGCCATATTAGTTGCCAACTCATAGGGGTAGAAGCTGATCACCTCATCTCTGACATCTCTCCTTGGGGGCACATGTGGGGATTTGTTGAGTTGGAAGATTTTATGTTTGATGGCTGTGTTACTGGCTTGCTCTGTGATGACCCCCAAGTTCAATCTGGGTTGCCTTGGTCTCTGATGTCCACCTGCTGGTTGCTCGCCTCCACCAGTTTGAGGCCTTTTAACATAAGCGTCGAGTCTTCCCTGGTCGACCATTCTCTGGATGATACGTTTCAGGCCTAAGCAATCCTCTGTGAGATGACCCATATCTTTATGGTAATCACAGCATTTGCTATTGTCCCTTCTAAACTTGTTACTTGGGTTCATTGGGGCTGGTGGGGCCAACTCGACCGCATTCATTATTTCTGTTCGACTCACCGTCAGGGGGTGAAAACTTCAGGCACCTTCTCCGTCGCCCAGGTCCTGTTCTTTCCATTCTTGTTGTTTCCCCCATTTTTCGCTGAGTCCTTCTTATCATCAGCGACCTCGACCTTGGGGCCTTTCCCATTCTTCTTTTCTTTCCTTTCCTCAGCTAATGCCACATTGTAAGCCTTCTCGAATAATTCATGTCGAGTGGTGACAGTACGAACTGTCAGTTCATAATCCATGTCTTCCGAGGAAATGCCATTCCGGAAGCAATTGATCACCTCCCTGTCAGTGAGATCCTCCTCAATCTTGTCAACCATTTCTTTAAACTTGGTGTAGTATCTCATGGAGCTTTCATTCTTCCCTTGCACCAACTTGTTTAAGTCGGCGACAGTCACTTTCCGAGCTCTAGCAGTCGAGAAGCGCTCTAGGAATTTTGCCCTCAAACTCATCCAGGAGGAGATGCTACCAGCTGCCAAACCATTGAACCACGTTAGGGTTGCCCCTGTGAGTGTGCTTATAAGGGCTTTGCACATATTGTCTTCCTCATTGGCGACGAAGCACATCGTAGCTTCTAGGTGTGCCACGTGGCTCTTTGCATTGGTAGCCCCTGAGTACTTCTCCAGGAGTGGCAATCTGAAGCCAGCGGGAGGTCGACTATCGATCAAATCCTTGGATAAGGGTCGAAGAGCAAAGTCAATTCGTTCGACCTTTCTAGTATCATTCTTCTTCTCAGCCTCCCATTGTTCAAACTTCCTTTTCCATAGCAGCCACTCCCTAGCATCGGGTCTGTCTTCTCCGGCAGGGGGAACAGCATTTGACCTTTGACCCTCACTCGGGGGAGTTACTTGCCGCTTCTTCTATCCTTGTGGGAGGGTGATCTTTCTGATCTGACTGGCGACCTGCGTCCCTCATCTCTTGTTGGCGACCTGCGCCTTTCGTTTCTAAGTGGCGACCTGCGCCTATCCTCTCTGGGTGGTGACCTGCGCCTATTCTCTCTTACAGGCGACCTGCGCCCATTCCTCCCCCTGTGGGATTGAGACCTCTCTGTCCTGGCTGGTGATATACGTCTACTTCGATTTGCCTCTAGCTGCGTCCTCAGTTCCGACTGTGCCTCCTGCTCCCTGTTCCTAGTGAGACTAGCTCTTAGGTCGTCACTGGGAACGTGAATGGGTGATTGAGGTCGAACCACCATCCTTTGATCAACGTTCTGACCCACATTTTCGTTTGGCCTGGTGCTCCTGGCACGCTCCCTATTAGAAATTTGAGATGGAGCCACTCTCTCATACCTTCTATCCGCCTGCTCCGCCTCCTCCATTGCCAATAACTCAGCCAGAATCTGAGCTCGCTCCATCAGCATTTCCTTCCTACTCAATGGATTGGATGAGGGACCTGCCCTGTTTCCAATATTCATTTGTCCAGTTGGACGCTTTGAAGGAGGTGGAACTCCTTGTCCCTCCATAGTACGCTTCTCTCTCCTTGCATCTGGCAATCCTCTGCCATCAGCTACACTGTTTGAGCGTGTTGCCCTAGCCTGATGACGAAGAGGAGGAGGAGGAGGAGGCAAATCTGCATTCACATTGGTAGTAGCGTTGGTGTTGGCATTCACTTCATTGAATTCATCAGAAGTCTCTGCAACATGCCCGTCTGGGGTTACCATAATTGTGGATTGAAGAAAACTTCGAGGTCAAGCTATGCACTCGTTCCCGGCAATGGAACCAAACTGATGCCGCAGGAAATATGCTTATCAATCTTCCTCCACGTGGCAGGACTGATCACCTGGCTCCTTGACCTGAAATCAGAACCCACGACTAGCCGGATGTGTCTCCGGCTTAGACCCTCGGGCGTGAGAGTAAGTATTTGATGATTGGAGAGCTAAAATGTATTGAATAATGGAATTCTGATAACAAAATAGCAGTTACCTTTGCACCGTGGGTAGTGATGAAGTATTTATAGGTGATGACCGTTGTATTTTTGGTGGAGCCACATGAGCTCCGAGATTTTAGCGACAGTTATTAGTAATGTGAACGTGCCTGTAACGGTCCCTGATTTGTAGGGATGCGGTTATAGGAATAATTCGAACATGTGTGCCTGAAAGTGTTAAGTCGACACTTGTTGATTAGGTCGAGGTCGCCATTTGAGGAATGGCCGACCTGACTGGTGGGTAGAGCATGGATCGTACCCATATTAGAACTTGGATCTTAAGGTCGGACTAAGTTAGGTCGGGACCTGGTAGGTCGGACAATGAACTTAGTCGACTGATACATGAGATGGGCTTTGGGCCATGTACTGATTGGGCCTAGCCCACTGGATATGCTGAGGCAATAGTTGCTTTGAGGATTGGGCTTTACTTGCTTGGACTAACTCGCTACTTTTGGTATGTTCAAATACATTTTTAAAATTTTATTTACCAAAGTGACTTACTGTTCAAACTTTTTCCCAAAATGTCCCGTTTTTTGAAAACTCGCTACACCGTGTAGCGAGTTTATAATTTTTCAATTAAAATTGCTACACGGTGTAGCAATTTTAAATTTACTAAATTTTATTTAATATTTATGCTTAAAAAAAATAAAAATAAAAAATAAACCAAATTTGAATCGCTACAGGGTGTAGCGATTTCAAATTATCACAAACTTAACCAAACAAACAAAGTCCACCACCACGTACCACTCTATACTAATAATATACTAATAATAAGTACTTCCTCCAACTCTAAATTACAAAATAATAATATAAAAATTATATATTAATAAAGAAAACTGAATAGAAATATTATTTTTTTCATCTCAAATAAATATTTTAAAAAATGTACTTCTATAAAAAATATATTTTTCATTTCAAAAATAAATATTACTTTCGACTCAAAATGAATAACCAAAAAATAATACTACATTTTTTATCCCAAAAAAATGAGCATTACTTCCTTCATCTCAATAAATATTTTAAAAATTAATACTACTTCATTCGCCTCTAAAATTAATGTTTGTAATGTTAGTGTCTTCGTCTCAAAATATGATATTAATTTTTTAGGCAAATGAAGAGTATTATTTTATAAAATATTCATTGAGACGAAGGAAGTAATGCTCATTTATTTGGACAAAAAATGTAGTATTATTTTTTGGTTATTCATTTTGAGTCGAAAGTAATATTTATTTTTGAAATGAAAAATATTTTTTTTATAAAAGTATATATTTTAAAATATTTATTTGAGATGAAAAAAATAATATTTCTATTTAGTTTCTTTATTAATATATAATTTTTATATTATTATTTTGTAATTTAGAGTCGGAGGAAGTACTTATTATTAGTATATTATTAGTATATTATTAGTATAGAGTGGTACATGGTGGTGGACGTGGTGGTGGACTTAGTTTGTTTGGTTAAGTTTGTGATAATTTGAAATCGCTACACCCTGTACCGATTTCAAATTTGGTTTTTTTTTTTTTAAGCATAAATATTAAATAAAATTTAGTAAATTTAAAATCGCTACACCGTGTAGCGATTTTAATTGAAAAATTATAAACTTGCTCCACGGTGTAGCGAGTTTTCAAAAAATGAGACATTTTGGGAAAAAGTTTGAACAGTAAGTCACTTTGGTAAATAAAATTTTAAAAATGTATTATTTGAGAAAAATTTCGGACTAACAACATCCATTTTTTCAGTTAAATGAGCATGTGCTTCACATGTGACTTGATTTTCAAAGGTAAAATAGGAAATTTCATTCATATTAAAACTATCAAAATGAAAAGGTTTTAAATATAAAATTAAAATGTTAAATGTTGAACAAACTAATTTACAAGGATTAAAGTTAAAATAACAATTTACAAATTAACCCCCATACTACCAACTCATCTTCTTCCTCCCAACCCTCAACCCAACCACCTCCTTCTTCACCCAGCACACCTCTGCCACCTCCCAACCCTCAAACACCATAGCCATTAACCCCACCTCTCCCAATCCATCACCCACGATGTCGTCGTCATACCCCTTCCCCCTCATCTCCGTCGCCTCGTAGTGCTCTTCTCCACCGCCATATCCCTTCCCCCTCTTCTCCGTCGTCTCATACTGCTCCTCACCCCCAATCCCCCTCCTCATACGCCATTTCCAACCCCTTCTCCGCCAGATCTGTTACCATCCTACTTCCCCCTCTCTTCACACACTATTTCTGTAACGATCCAAAATTTCATACATAATAATAATACTTAATTTAATAATAGAATAGCCTCCAACGGCTACTAAAACCATAATTCAAAAGTACTAACCACTATTTGAAATAAACTTAAATGCTGAAAACGGTAATAATCTCTACGGCTAGCACAAACCACTAGCTCGAAATACTTAATATTCTAAATTAATTATTTGAACTCCAAAAGCCGCTAATCCATCAAACACGCGGCCAATCCTCTCCAATCATTTATTACCTGGGAGGGAAAAGAATATGAAAGGGTGAGCGAACAAAGCTCAGTAAGTTCATACGGGGTCTCTTCGGTTTCTAAGAAGAGACGACCGGAACGAACGGAGTTTAATAATATATCAATGAAAGGATAACATGTACAATAAATAGTTTTGGTACTGAGAATGTCAAAGGAGGTTACTTTTTCAAACAACAAGTAGTGGCACTTTTACAATAACCGATAGAACTTTACACACACTTGTCCGTCAATTCCAAGTAATTGTGCACCTTTAATCTAAGGTGACTCCGATACACCTACTCGGTGATCGTTGAATAAGAAGATCTACGCCTTTAATTTAAGGCGCCCCCTTATTCTGAATAAGAGAATCTACGCCTTTTATCTGGGGCGCTCCCTTATTCTGATATATCATGATAATCACATCTATAGAATTTAGGTCATTTCATTCTCGACTAGACCATTTCATTCTATAGTGAGGTCATTTCAATCGACTAGACCTTAGGTCATTTCAATCTGTCTAGACCAATTTATTTAACTTTGAGACCATTTCAATCAGTTTGCAGGCCTTAGGTCATTTCAATCAGTCTAGACCAAATACATATAGAGTCCTCATCAATTGGACAATTTAACATCATATATTCATAGTGTTCATGGTACGAGAACACATAAGTCAATTTCAATTCACATAGATACACATTGAACAAAAACGCATCAATGGTAAGATATTCCAAAAACGTTCATAACGAGGGAATACAAATGAATAACTACCGGCCACTTGGTAGTATACAAATCATCAATAGGGATTTCTATAACAAAGGAAGATACATTCAAATACTTAATGAACGTAATCCCTTACCTTAGCTTTGCTTTCCGTCCTTAAGCAACGCCTTTACGCGAAATCTACAATCACGTAACAACATAACTTAGGCACAAGTAATCGCTTATTACTTCTTATGTACTTATGCTTCCTTTCTTTAATTAACCCATGAGTTACTCTTAGACTCACCTTAACTGATTAACTAACTTTCTATTTTTAGGAACTTTCCTAATTTAGCAGTTTCTTAATTTAGAAACTTTCTTCTTATAAATCTTTTCTCAAGAGGTCACTTAGTTTCATTCCTTACAATGGAAGTCTAATTCCTTGATAGCTTCCTAATTACGGTCCCTCTTCTCTTTTTGGGTAACCTTCTTAATTTGGAAAGTTTCCTCCTTCGGAAGCTTTCAATTTCGAACTCTACTATTCTAGGAACTTAAGTCTTTTAATATTCTTTTTAATACTAAAGTGTTATTTTTCTTCTTTCCCTTTGATATAACTCATTTAAAGTCTTTGGGCTTCTCCTTAATTTCAAAAGGTTCCTTTAGTTTTTCTTAATTTTAACAAAGTCCTTTAACTTTCTAAGATTTACAAAGAAGTCCCTCAACTTTTGAAAAATTACAAAACAGTCCCTCAACTTTTGAAAAATTGCGAAACAGTCCCTCAACTTTTGAAAAATTGCAAAACAGTCCCTCAACTTTTGAAAAATTTCAAAAAAGTCCCTCAACTTTCAAAATTTATAGAACAGTCCCTAAGAAACTTTGGACTTTTCAGTTCAGTCCCTTAGTTAACTGTTCAGTGAATAACTTAGCGAAAATCGAATTTAATCCCTTCAGCTTTGTAAACATTGCAGTTTGGTCCCTTTTTCAGTTTAAAAACTAACTGTTTTTATACAAAATAAACTAAAAGTCTAACACCTAAATAGAGACACACCCCAAATCCATCTTAGACCAATCGGTCGAACTCTAGGTGGTTTCAAAACATTATTTTTGTTCCTCTTTTTATTTTTCAAACATTAAACCTCTCATTTAATTTACATATTCTTTAATCAAACACTTTTAATTATATTAATTGTGTTAGATTTAAATCCAAATCAAGATGAACTAGGGTTATGATTACTTCATTATAACCTTCAATTCCCCATTATTCAAACCCTTAATTTATTCATTAACTCTAAGATTAAACCATTAAAATCTAAGAATGACCAAACCTAGGAATAAAATAGTTTTAGGATTTCAAAAATTCATATCTAATTCAATTTAATTCCGAATTGAATGAAATAAAAACTAGGGTTTAGGGTATCATCTTACCTTGATTTTGATGAAGAAATATTGGCCAAAGAAGACCAAAATCCGGCTGTCACCCCTCTCCAACTGATCGGCCGCCGCCCCCTCCTCTATGGTTTTTAATTTTAATTTTTTTTCTTTTTCTTTGATTAATGAAGGATTATGGAAAAAAATAATGAGGAGATTTATTATTTATAGCTAGGCTTTAACCTCCTTGGGCCCCTTTAACCTCCTAAGCCCACAACTTAGCCCACTTGATTTAAATCATTGATTTGGTCCATTCAATTAAATCTAAGTCCAAACTAAATAATGAGTATTATTTTATTTATTTTTCTAATTAAAATAATACTAAAAAAAAATTCAAAATTTTTGGGTCTTTACATTCTTACCCCCTTAAAAGAGTTTGGTCCTCCAAACTAAACGTACTTTAATTTTTGAAGAAATCGGGATACATTTCCCGCATTTCGCTTTCGAGCTCCCATGTCGCCTCGTGTTCCGTGTGGTTGCTCCATTGCACCTTCACGTACGGGATAACTCGTCTCCGCAAATTCTGGTCCTTCCGATCCACAATCTTGATCGGTTTCTCGTCGTAACTCAAGTCCGTTCGAAGCCTTAGCTGCTTGTATTCAATTACGTAACTTGCATTCGCCATATACTTCCTTAGCATTGATACGTGAAATACATTGTGTACCCCAGCAAGTACAGGTGGTAAAGCTAATCGATATGCCACCTTTCCAACCTTATCCAAAATTTCAAACGGTCCTACATACCGTGGGCTTAACTTTCCCTTGCCTATACTCTCTTGCATCTTTACTGCCTCTTCGTCAATTTCTTGAGCTTCCTTAATGGTAGGCTAAATCGCACGCCTACAAATTACTACAAGGACTCCTAATAATGTAGATAGTGAAAGTCCAGGATCGATCTCAGGGAACAGTATTGCTTACGAACTAGTCACACAAATGGGGGGTTTTTGTTTGTTGAATGATTAAAATCCTAAGACGGGAATTTAAAATCTAAATTATAAATAATAATGTAAAAGAACACTTTGGACATGCAAAATTATCCCCGTCTATCAATCAATATCACCGGAATGATTCTTTCATACTCTCCCCTAATCACTTGATCACGAGATATAAAATCTCTATCTCTTCGTTGATAATAGTTAATAGCGGCGACACGCTCAACTACAAACCCTAATTAATAAATAAAACCTAGCCGACACGATCAAGGTTCTAAATAAAAATTGATGAAATTCTAAGAGATGAAGATCAAGGAATTAATCTATTATTGTTTCAAAGAGATTTAAAGCCAATTTTACTTTAATCACCATTCAAGATGACACATACATGAATAACGAAGGTGCTACAATGACAACCCTAGTCCGACACGATAAAAGGGAAATCTAGCAATAATCAATTAACAGGATTAAGGGATTGATCAATTTCTCAAAACCCTAGAAATTGATTTGAAATAGGCACAAGTAAAATTGCAATTAGGGAAGAATAATCAAAAGAAATCAAACCTCAATTGAAAGTCAAGATGGTTCAAAGATTACAAATCCAAAGCAAGAGAGATTTAGCCTTCCATGAATATTCAAAAGCTTCTAACTTTTTCTAGGGAAAACTAGGGAAAAATCTGATAAAGGAAGGAACCCTAAAATAATAATGTTTTTGAGTTTTTATACTCCTTCCCAAATAAAACTTAAAAACTAATAAAAAATAATAATAAAGAAAAATTGAAAAAGAAACTAAAGAAACTAAATTACTCCTCTCCAAATTTCGTACATGCGTTGGTCATTGTTGTGCCGGCTCCACATTTTCATTCCCACGTGCACACAAAGACGCATCAAGCAACTTTTGAAAAACAATTTCTTGACTTCTACTTTGGTCACCCATCTCTTCATACTTTCATTTTGGTCACTGAAATTTCCACATTGTTGCACTTTGCCTTTCTTGTATGCAGTTGACCTGACTTGACTTGAATATTAATCGCCTCTCCAAAATACCATTGTCCCGAATTACATACAAATGCTAACAATAAAATCCCTATTACATTATTTCCTCACGAATACAAAGTTGTTGGGTTTTATGGGTCCATGCTAAAATGTGGAATTAAGCATCAAATTAACACAAAACCCAAGCCCTAAGATCCGTTCTATACGATTAAATTGAATTCCTATGAGATAGAATTTACCAACCTTAATTGCTTTCCGGTCTTGAGCTATCGCACGGATAATTATGTGATTCGTAATCACAAATTTTTTGATCTTCAAATATTCGAATCTTTAACTTCTTTGGATCTTCAGATTTGAACTCTAGGCCTTTGATTTGTTTGAACAAATTAAGACCCTCTTTTGGTAATCCACACAAATATGAATGTCGAGAACGATTCTCGGGTTGGGAATTGCTAGATTCCTAAAACTTATGGAAGAATATTGAGAGTATTTTGTTATGATTTTCCCTTGAAAATTTCGCCACCCCATTAGGGTTAATGCACCTCTCATATTTATACTACTTTAGTGTAAATATGTTTCCTAATCGAATTAGGAGAACAGCCGTCAAAAACGTTGTCAGGAGCTAGTTATGTCGCGTGACATAATTAGCCTGGCTAGTTATGTCGCGTGACATAATTAGCCGCTTACGTAACTTTCAATCATTCTTCCTTTTGTTCAACCAATTCATTCTATTTGTGTGTGACCCAATAGGATTGTATTATGTTGGCAATGAGTCCGATCATATCGACCCTCATAAGACATAAGCGGACTCTAGCAAGCCATTATGTCTACCCAAATAACACAACGTAAGAGTTCACGTTTCCAATGGTACACTTCCATTCCTCCCTTTGTCTCACGATGTTATATTGAACACAAGTCATGGTCCACATTGTTGCACTTTGCCTTTCTTGTATGCAGTTGACCTGACTTGACTTGAATATTAATCGCCTCTCCAAAATACCATTGTCCCGAATTACATACAAATGCTAACAATAAAATCCCTATTACATTATTTCCTCACGAATACAAAGTATAGCAATTTTCACTCAAATAAGCACAACATAAACCAAAATTGCTATAAAATGTCAAGAAAATCGAGGAATTACCATAGCTAAAAATCAACCTATCAAATTCCCCCACGCTTAGACCTTTTACTCGTCCCTGAGTAAATTTATAATTCCTCGCTAACTCCAGGTCTAAAACAGATGCGCGAGGGAAAATGATTTCCCTAACTCCTCTAAACCAACCACAACAAAAGTCAACCACTAGGCTCCATTTATGTATCGAATACTCATGGATCTAACATGACCATCATGCTTCTGCCTGTGCGAGGGTCTTTGTAAGTGAATCCCTAATGTCATCATCGGTTGATACTTTGTATATCTTAACTTCTTCTCATTCTTTATGAATTCCTCAAAGAACGTCTAAGTGAGTGTTTGAATCGTTGTTGTGGCCTTGGTTCCATTGTTTGCACAAGTGGTACCATTATAGTCATAACAAGAGTTTCACCGATTAGTGATACTTGGAACATTTCCAAAACACTAATGAAATTTTGATCCAAACTGCCTCTTTTAGCCACATCATATGTTGCTAAAATTTGGCCTTAGTAGTATAATTGGCTACAATTTCTGCTTGGAACTCTTCCAATCAAAACTGCACCTCTAATAAGCATAAACATAAATCTTAATTGCGATTTTAAAATTAACTTTGTCAGTTTGGAAGCTAGTCATCTATGTAACCCTTACAACAAGATTAACTTCCAATCTTTCAAATACCAAGAACATATCCTTAGTTCTTCTTAAGTACTTAAGGATCATCTTGACTCCCATCCAATGGTTTATATCAGGATCAGATTGGTATCGACTCATCATGCATGGAGCATATGAAATGCCGGGTCTAGTACAAATCATGGCATACATGACATATCCAAATGCCGAAGCATATGTAACTTCATTCATTTTCCCTTTTTGCTCATCAGTTGTCATAAGACAATGAATATTGCTAAGAGAAATACCATGATCCATTGACAAGCTACTCTTCTTAGACTCTTTTAAGAATCTTGTCAATGTGAACACTTTGACTCAAACCAATTTATCCTTCTAGATCTATCTCTATAGATCTTGATGCCAAGGATGTAAGCGGCTTCACCCTTATCTTTCATTGAGAAAACATTCCTTGACCAAGACTTGACAGTCTTAAGTGTCGGAACTTGTTTTTCCAATGAGTAAGATATCATTGTAATAAAACAATGGAAATAATACTACGCTCCCACTGAATTTCATGCATACACAAGGTTCATCTTTGTTCTTCGATGAAGTCAAACTCTTTGGCCAATTCATCAAAACAAAGATTCCAATTCCTTGAAGCTTGCTTCAACCCATCTCATGGATCTTTGCAACATGCATACTTTATTAGAGTTTCTTGGATCGTCAAACTATTCGGGTTGTGTACTCTACACATCCTTAATAATCTTTCCATTTAAAGAAAGTCGTTTGACATCCATTTGTCATATCACATAGTCACAATATGTGATAATGGCAGTTGAAATTCTAATAGACTTCGACATTGTAACTGGCGAATAAGGTTTCAACATAGTCAATACTATGAATTTGCCCAAATCCCTTTGTTACAATTTTTAGTCATGAAAGTATACACCTTCCCATCCATGTCGGTCTTGAAGACCTACTTGCACCCTTTAGTTTTTACACCTTTAGGTAGCCCAATCAAGTTCCAAATTTGATTGTCAAACATGGATTGCAATTCGGATTCCATGGTTCATAACCATCTATCCAAATTAGGAGGGGACATCGCTTCTTGATAGCAAGTAGGATCGTCATTCTTAATGACTTCCACTTTATCACTTTCCGCAACGAGAAATCATTATTCCTTGAGTTCGGATCGTAACCTATCCAATCTACGATGGACTTGTGCATCTTGAACCGGTTTCACAACTCCTTTGTGAACTTGGTTCTGTCTCTACTCTTGGTTCCATATTATTTTCGGGTTCTTGAACTTCTTTCAAGATTAATTTTACTCCCACTAGATTCTTTATTGAGAAACTATTTCTCAAGAAACAAATCGTGTAGAGCAACAAACATTTTGTTCTCTTTGTGATTGTAAAATCAATATCCGAAAATAACCTTGTCAGATTTGGTGCTAACTTATAAGAGACAAGTCTCTTTACATAAGATTCGCAACCCCAAATCTTCATGAAAGACAAACTAAGTTTTCTTCCATGCCACATCTCATGTGGGGCCTTAGGAACCGATTTAGTAGGGACTCGATTCAGTGTAACCGCATTATTTCTAATGCATATCCTCAAAAGGAAATAGGAAATAGGAAAGTCTGATTGACACATCATCGAACGAACCATGTCCTACAAGGTTCAATTCCTCCTTTCAGACACACCATTCATAGTGGTGTTCAGTGTGGAGTCAACTCTTGAAACAATTTCATAGTTTTGAGATGATTGTCAAACTCTTGGCTCAAATATTCATCACCTCGATCTAATCGAAGTACTTAATAATTTTGCCAAATTGTTTTGTACTTCACCTTTGGACTTCATCAGATGGACATAGTCATATCTAGATAAGTCATTGGTAAATATGATGAAATACCGAAATCTTCCCCTAGCAATGCTGCTTAATGGTCCACATACATCTCATGTATAATGACCAATAAGTCACTAGCCCTCCCACTACTCTTAGTGTAGGGTGGTTTGGTCAATACTCCCAATAAATAAGATCCACATTCCTCAAATGATTCATGGTCATATGAGTCTAAAAGTCCATGTTAATGGAGTTTAGATATATGTTTCTTATTTATTTGACCAAGCCGGCAATGCCATATAAACGCTTTGTTCATATTGTTCGGTTTAGATTTCCCATTTATATCATAGATATCTTCAATATTATTTTGTTTCTCATCATCAAGGATATGAAGACCATTTAATGACATATGCATTACAATAAGGCATATTATTAAATAAATATAAAACTTCTTATTGAAAATAAGAAAATTATATCCTTCATCATCCATTTAAGAAACAGAAATAATACTCCTACTCAAATCCGGAATGTAGTCATACTTGTTCAAAACAAGTACTACTTCACAAGGCAAAGTGACTTCATAAGTCCCTTATGGCTAATGTTTCAACTCTTGCTCCATTCCCATGCTTAGGTTTAATTTACCTTATTTGAGTAGCTTTCTATTCTTTGTTCCTTGCACATTTAAACAAATGTGGGATCCAATCCTATATCATATACCCAAGAACAAGAAGTCGAAAGGAAAATATCTATCATATAGATACTTGAAGTAGTAGCAATCATATTGCCCTTCTTCACCTTTTAGGCCTTCCTAATAAGCCTTGCAACTTTGCTTCCAATGATAATCTTATTGCAATGATAGCAAAGATGCATCCTTTTGAGACACTTTGGGTTTAGCCTCTTCGGCTATGACAACATTTGTCCTAGGTTTAGCAACTTTTGCTTTACCTTCTTTTCCTTCCTTTATGAACCCTTTTATTGTGTCAACCATTAACACAATTTGCGGATTGCTCCTTGTTGCATCTCATGCATTAAGGGCCTTCACCACAACATACATCTTTTGCCTAGCTCGCACTTGGAACGTTTCCTTTTTGCGTTATTCTAGAACAAAAGTGACTCCCATATGTTCAAGGTTCTTCATAAGAGCCTTTAAACATGGTGGCAATTACAAGGCAAGCAATATTGTCAGAATCATCAATATGTTTCTAATGTTGCTTCCTTATTTGCCCTTTGCAACATTTGCAATGGGTTCAGTAGGAACGGATTCGTCAAGAACGTACAAATTTACCTAAGAACCATTCTTTAGGCTTTTGATCCAATCAAAATTATTTGTATCATTCCTTTCGAACTTTGTCCTTCATAAGGACGAATCGCAATTATTATTATATAATGCTACTTCTACAACAAAATATACAAATTATATGAACACATATCAATATCAACACCTTTATCATTTAAGAGCAAATAATGTATTTTACAAATACTCCCATTAAATTATACACCTTCAAATACAAGCATGTATCATATAATTATAATGGGCTAAGATCCATATTTCACTTCAATTTTGGTTTAACCGAGTCAATGCCCAAAATTAAGTTATTTAGGTAGATAACATTTATCAATCACATCATATGTGACTCTTAGATCCTTTATGAGATTTTAGACATCATATGTCAAAACATGTTTTAATCTCATCTTATGCCTTGGGTCAAAACTCTCTTTGAAAGCACCAATTAAGTCTAACCAATTTCAAACGTATGAGATACATGGAACGATGCACCCAACCGAGTCGAAACTACATCAACCATTATCTCATCTTGCTCCATACTAGAATAGAATGATGCACCCAATCGAGTCGAAACTACGTCAACCTATCCCAATACTTCTCAAGTGTTTTACTTTCGAGGTGGCATAAAACTTAAACATTAAATGAAGGTTCTTTAAAATAGATCATAAGCATGTCAACAAAGATAATCGGTAAAGTACACCAGGTAAGTTCCCAGAAACCGGTGAGCCACAAGGACTACTTAAGTACCCAATCCTTAGACGTAACTCTCCTAGACATGTACAACTACAATATCGGCTTGATTGCAAGCATAATCTTACTTGTAAAACCGACTTGTTTCATAAACAATCGACACTAACTTGTTTCTCATAAACAATTAGTGAACTATAATTCAATGTTCAAAAACATTCTAGAATTATAACAGTTCTTTATGCAACGCAATAATTAATAAAATCACTTTTTTAAACAATTAAGCAAGCATAAGAACACTTTAATAATTATGCAACGCAACAATTAAATAAACATCTTTTGATTAATTAAGCAAGCATAAACAATGAATTAATATAGCATAGCCCTATAAACTCAATTTCGTAAATTTATAAAGCATCCAGATTAAGACATAAAACATCTCGCATTGTAAACACAATCACAGATTAGCGTAAAAATTTAACAAACCGATTCTCGCCTGCATTTGGCTTATTATGTCGCGTGACATAACTAGCCGGGCTGCCTAAGTATGTCGCGTGACATAACTAGCCGATTACCGCTTTTTCTCCTCGTGGCCAACTATGTCGCACGACATGAGTTGCCGCTTGTGCATTTTCTGAATTTCAATCAATTCCAATCATAGAGCAATCAAATCAAGTAAACAAATTTTTACGGATTTAATTCAACATAATCGTAAAACGATTTTCACAGATTAGCAAATTGTTTCTCATAAACAATTAAATCTAACTCATACAAAGCAAGCCTAGAACATTTATAAACAATTTTATAACAACTTTCTAGCATGCCAATTCGAATCTAACCATACGAACGGGGCTCTGATACCACTGTTGGGTTTTATGGGTCCATGCGCAGCGGAATTAAGCATCAAATTAACACAAAACCCAAGCCCTAAGATCCGTTCTATACGATTAAATTGAATTCCTATGAGATAGAATTTACCAACCTTAATTGCTTTCCGGTCTTGAGCTATCGAACGGATAATTATGTGATTTGTAATCACAAATTTTTTGATCTTCAAATCTTCGAATCTTTAACTTCTTTGGATCTTCAGATTTGAACTCTAGGCCTTTGATTTGTTTGAACAAATTAAGACCCTCTTTTGGTAATCCACACAAATATGAATGTCGAGAACGATTCTCGGGTTGGGAATTGCTAGATTCCTAAAACTTATGGAAGAATATTGAGAGTATTTTGTTATGATTTTCCCTTGAAAATTTCGGCCAGCCCATTAGGGTTAATGCACCTCTCATATTTATACTACTTTAGTGTAAATATGTTTCCTAATCGAATTAGGAGAACAGTGTCAAAAACGCGTCTCTGGCTAGTTATGTCGCGTGACATAACTAGCCAGTGGCTAGTTATGGTGCGTGACATAATTAGCCACTTTACAGAACTTTCAATCATTCTTCCTTTTGTTCAACCAATTCATTCTATTTGTGTGTGACCCAATAGGATTGTATTATGTTGGCAATGAGTCCGATCATATCGACCCTCATAAGACATAAGCGGACTCTAGCAAGCCATTATGTCTACCCAAATAACACAACGTAAGAGTTCACGTTTCCAATGGTACACTTCCATTCCTCCCTTTGTCTCACGATGTTATATTGAACACAAGTCATGGTCCACGTCAACTTGTATTTGTTCAATGCTTTCGATCTTGAGTATAATGATAGTCCAATCGTATTGGGGTGTGGCCACACGCTTTCATCATTATCACTCATCGAGGGGCCCAAGCAAAACATCTCTCTTCCGAGGGACAAATTCCATCTTGACTTATCATCCTTCCCATCATGAATCCGATCATGCCAAAGATAGCCTTTATAGATATCGTGTTAAGATACCGTTTGACTAAAATCAAACATAACTTTCATCATATGTAAGGTCATGATAATCTCAGGTCTAGGGACTAAATGAAGCGACCATATGAGATTTAATTATGACATTTGACCATGACATAAATCTCATACGGGTCAAGTCCAGTCACTTGTTCTCTAACAAGTACCCATAATTTCAATGTGCATCTCTATGCATATAATCATCATATGATTATCCATTGACAATTATACTAGTTATTTACAAGTTTGTAATGTGCATCTCTATGCATATGATCATCTCTATGATCATCCATTACCAACTTACACTAAATAACTAGGGACACAGATTAATATAATAAACATGTAAAACATATATTAATCAAAATAAAATTTCTCTTTTATTAATGATAAAGACGATACAACAAGGTTTATAGAAACTATAAGCCTAGGGCACACACACTAACAAAAGTATAGCAATTTTAACTCAAATAAGCACAACATAAACCAAAATTGCTATAAAATGTCAAGAAAATCGAGGAATTACCATAGCTAAAAATCAACCTATCAAATTCCCCCACGCTTAGACCTTTTACTCGTCCCTGAGTAAATTTATAATTCCTCGCTAACTCCAGGTCTAAAACAGATGCGCGAGGGAAAATGATTTCCCTAACTCCTCTAAACCAACCACAACAAAAGTCAACACAATCAAACGACTCAATCAACGTACTCGTAGAATGGAACTCCGCTCCTTATCACTCCAAAAATATAACGGTACCAATGGCCTTAGCTCGACCCCAACTCCAAATATGCAAAAACGGGACATCCAAGCTAAGGCCCACACATCAAAAAGCCAAGGGGAACTAAAGATGTCCTAATTTTCCCCCACGCTTATCTCGCACTACAATCTCCCTCGAAAATGAAGTCAATGCCCAAGCAAAGACTTACCTCGTGCAAAACACCAACACCCCTTATATCACCAAGAAGAATTACGAGGATTTTCTATCCTAACGCCTCTAACCGAGCCTCCTACATCAAATATGAACATCCTAACCCGAGACTCCTAACCACCCTTATTACTCCAACACCGGTGATATAAATGATAGAAAGTATTTCACTCACTCACCTTTTGCCTAGGTGCCGTTTCCGGTTTTCACCTAGCCTCTCATTTTTTTTTTTTCATTTTTTTTTTCATTTTCATTTTTTTTTTCACACTCTCTCCTTTTGCCTAAGTGCCCTCTCGGGTTTTCACTTAGCCTCTCATTTTTTTTTTCATTTTTTTTTTTTAAACGAAAATAAAACAGCATATACAACAACAAACATGTACCCCACCCCCCTCACTAAATCATGCATAGTCCCATATGCATCACAAAAGTATAAAATAAGTAAGACAGGGGTAGGGATACCTCTCGGAACTACTGTGGCGGCCTGAAATGATAATCCCACGGACCATGCGAACTGGAGCTGCTCGCTGGGAATGGCCACCTCTGCCATCTCCCGTCATCATACTGTGGTGCCATGCGCACCATATAATCATGAAGCTGATCCTGACGATCCATAGTAATGGCAAACTGCATATCCATACGGGCCATCAAACGATCCACGCCACTATCACCAAGACTCGCACCCCGTAACCAATGCCCTCGGCTTCTCCATATAATCATCATCATCATCGTCGTCGTCCTCAACATATTCTGCTTCTTCCTCCACCTGCTCTTCAACAATTCTAACGTTCATTCCTCTAACCTCCCTCTTATTGCTTTCCAGAGAGTCTCGAGAAATGGGCCTAATTATCTTCACCTTGTCACCCCCAAAATTCCACTGCACCCCCGCAGCTTTTACCAACCCGACAATCAATGATGGGTACGGAAATCCATTCCGTTTATTCTCTCCCACGCCTGCATATTATCTCGAAATGATGTGGCCCAAAGAAATCTATCCTCCGTTGATAATCAAATGAATCAATAATGCATGCTTCCACGGAACTTTCACATGCCGCGCTGTCTGGGAGGATCCTATAGCATACCAATTTATTCACCCCTTTGCCACTAGATTAAACTGCGTCTCACTCACAAACTTGGGCGAACCATCCGGGTTGTAGGTCCATTGGAGTCGATTACCCTCCAACGTCCTAGCCACAGCCGCAAAATATATCCTCCAATCCCCATTTGTTGCTTTAAAATACTCGCATTCCTCCCGTTTCACTCTAGGAAGCCCATAAAATTTATTAACATCCTCACTTCTGAATTTTATCGTTTTACCCCTCACAAAAGAATGCTCTCGATCCATGGGGATTTTGTTCATATTCGAATAAAATTCTTTTACCATCAAGCTATTACCCTCCCCCTTAGGCTCATCACAAAACTGTTGCCACTGCCGAATCCCAAACTTAGATGTAAGCCCGAATGATAAAATGTTAAATTGCCTCTCCGCAATTATGGCTCTATTGGTATTGAAATAAAAATAATTTTGGGACATGTAGTAATTGAACCTCGAGGAATCGTGGGTATCCTCACAACGCAAAAATGATCCGAGGGGAGGGGGAGGAACACTAGATGAATTTTCAACAACCTTTTGCTTTTTCTTACCACCCTTTTTGGATTGTTCTTTTGTTTTACCCATAATCACCAAATATCACAAAATAATCCAAGAACAATCAAGTCTAAGCAACAATACCCAACTACTCAATCAAAATTGAACTTCAAAGAAAGCAGAGAGAGAGAAGGTAAAGTTGAACCTTTCAATATTGCTGGAAGAATCCGGTCGGAAAACACAAAGATCTCGCCGGAATCTGCAAAACTTCCACCGGAAAATTCAAGGGTTGGAGATGACTTTGCCCGGATTTGAACAAGGGTTGACTAATCTGGAGGTTTAGGGTGAGAGGAAAGATCTTGGTGGAGTGGTGGACGGAATATGAAGGGAAGGGTGAGGTATTCGCCGGATTTAATGGGGTTGGGGTCGGAATGTTGAGAGGGTAGAGAGAGATTTGAGAGAGAATGAGAGAACCGTGTAGGTTGGGTTGCTGTTAATGGGGAAGTAATAACCCAATTCATTTTATAACTGGACCCAACCCAAAACCTAATCCGACCCACAATTGGATAACCCGACCCTTTCCATACCTTCAGTAAGAAAAGTTTCTTGACGACGCCAGGCGGCCGCAAGCAAAGGGGTGAGGCGAGCGCCTCTAACGCCGTGGCTTAAGCTGGCTTTTAACAACTATGAAGCGGGCGCATGGTGGGAGTAGGTCGGGCGCCTCGAACTCGGTGGGATGGCCTTGGATTTGCCGCATTGAGGCGGCCGCTTGTGGGCAAATGGGGCGAGCGCCTGAGATTACGTAAGTTGGCCCTTGTTTTTGGAATATTGAGGCGGCCGCACGGTAAAAATGAAGCGGGCGCCTTGGATTGAAGAAAATAGCACAAACTGCAGGACTGATCACCTGGCTCCTTGACCTGAAATCAGAACCCACGACTAGCCGGATGTGTCTCCGGCTTAGACCCTCGGGCGTGAGAGTAAGTATTTGATGATTGGAGAGCTAAAATGTATTGAATAATGGAATTCTGATAACAAAATAGCAGTTACCTTTGCACCGTGGGTAGTGATGAAGTATTTATAGGTGATGACCGTTGTATTTTTGGTGGAGCTACATGAGCTCCGAGATTTTAGCGACAGTTATTAGTAATGTGAACGTGCCTGTAACGGTCCTTGATTTGTAGGGATGCGGTTATAGGAATAATTCGAACATGTGTGCCTGAAAGTGTTAAGTCAACACTTGTTGATTAGGTCGAGGTCTCCATTTGAGGAATGGCCGACCTGACTGGCGGGTAGAGCATGGATCGTACCCATATTAGAACTTGGATCTTAAGGTCGGACTAAGTTAGGTCGGGACCTGGTAGGTCGGACAATGAACTTAGTCGACTGATACATGAGATGGGCTTTGGGCCATGTACTGATTGGGCCTAGCCCACTGGATATGCTGAGGCAATAGTTGCTTTGAGGATTGGGCTTTACTTGCTTGGACTAACTCGCTACTTTTGGTATGTTCAGTGGCCCCCAACTTTCGAGTTGACTTTGTCGACTAGGAAGTTAAGGAAATCTCGATGAAAATTGTTGTTACTCGCAGGTCACTACTCGCTCTGAAGTTTAGTCGACCCAAGATGACGTGGCACGATCCTCGGTCAGTCGGATATGAACGGGTCGAGATGAAGGAGCGTTGTTTTTCTCGCAATGATTACTATTTGGACGTTTGGTAATCCGTCTTGGAAATCAAGCTTCCGCCATTAATTAGGAAAATAATTTCGAATTTTCCTTTTTCCTTTCCAATTTTGGAAAATATAAATAGTAGAATCCTTCTTTGTTTAGAATTTTTACCGTCTTCAAGCTCTCATATCTCCTTGGCGATAATAGCGGATCAGCAATAGGATTTAACCCTAGCCCTCATCTTCATCAACAACTTCCCTTTTCGCAATCAACTGAGGTATTTCTCTTATATACTTACTTTAGGGCTTCAATTTCTGCTCTATTTTTGCTTCCGCCATGGCTAGGACCTTCAGTAGTGAACCAGGGGCTTGGTACGGGTACTGCACTGTTAACCGTAGGGTATATAAGAATGTAAACGGTGAGTGGGAAGAGGTGTCTCTGACTGAATGTGTCTCCATCTTGACAAGGTGGGGCTGAATTTTAATGAAATAGGATTGCCCATTGTAGAGGATGTAGGCACTTTAGCAATTGACGACTCGAATGTTGTCTCTTTTCATCTCTTTCACGAATTGCTCGACCACATAGCTTTGTTTTATGTTAGGGATGCCGAGAAACCCTCTTTACTTAGGAACAGAAAAGGCTTTCCAGGGGAGTCTAGGTCGCCCTTAGGTAGGTCGACTGAAATTGTTCACAGGTCTGACTCCCCTGTTTCTCCTTCTTCTTGTACAGATATGGCTTCTCAAGGTGGAGCTACTGCATCTACCTCCTCTGGCCCCAGGATTGTGGATGCGTTTGATGATTCAGCCGTGCCTGGGAAGAATGAGAGAGGCTATGTTCCTAACGGGCCATTGCGAGGAAAGAAAAATTTGCCCTCTAGGTATAGCATGATCTGGGATTTCTGTGAAGTGAGTAAGGAGGACTATAGAGTAACCATCTATACTCAGAAGGATTTCATGGCCCAGTTTAGGTCGACTTTCACCAAGGATGCCACTAGAGTAGCTTTCTTCTATGGCCAATTCGTGGCCGGCCTCAGATTGCCACTTGACCCCTTTATTAACGAGTTCTTGGAGTGTGCAAATGCTCTACCCCTTCAGCTCGGAGCTAATACCTGTAGGGTTCTGGTATGCTTTGCTATGGTGTGTAGGTTTCTAGGATATGAACCCTGTATGAGGGTATTCAAGGAATTCTTTTGTATCAAGTATAGTGGGGAGGACCTGAGCATCAGTACCCCTTCTAAACCCAAATCTCCCAAACTCTTCATGAATCTCCCTAGCAAAGCAAGTGGATGGAACTCCCACGTAGTGGTGGTAGAGAGTAGATTGGGATGGGAGTTTCCTTTGCCCAATGATGAAACAGAAACCATGGATAAGAGGTACTATTGGGAGCCACTCTGGCATTTTGACCTGTATAAGAAGTTGTGTCGATTAGCTGACAAGGGGCCCATCAGTTGGGAGAGTCTGATTACTACCAAGTATAACTTTATCCAGGCCGGAATGATGGCTGGAGAGGGAGAAGTGCAACCCTTGGTGGCCATTAGTAGGGGCATAATATATCCAGACTGGGTTACCCACGCCCTGGGTAAGTTTGAGGATAAGTGTCAACGTTGTAAAAAGACTGCCAACTACTGCAAGGACAATGGGGAGCATGCTGGTGGTAAGATATCCCTGCTCAGCTTTTCTTTATTCGCCCTTTATCTGTTAACTTGCATGTATGAATAGTTTGACTTGGGTGTGCTATTCATATGCTGGACCTGTGGTTCGTACATAGCTTGCTCGTACATAGAACTATTGCTCGTATATAGAACTTTGTATGTAGAACAATTAGCTCGCCCATGATTAGCTCGTAGCTTATATGTAGAAAACACTTTGAATTGTATATGCAACCCTTAGCTCGTTAATTGTTTAACTCGCATCTAGATGGGTTAGCTCGTGCATGTTGAACTCATACATAGAACTTGTAGCTCGCATGTAGAATGGTTTGGCTCGAACTAACAATCTGTCATCTCGATTTGTGCAGTTCTGACCCCTGAGCAAGAGGCAAATATGGGTCGCATATTGGTGGTATCAGACAGGAAGAAAGCCAAAAAAGCCTATGGCGCTACCAACGCTCGAGCCAACAGAGAAAGAGAGGCTGCGAGAAGGAATGAACTGCTGTCTAAGGATAACACCGGCATGGTCCCAATGGAGGAGGTTGAATCTGAGGATCCCTTGGCAAGTAGCAGCCATACTAGGGAAGTGACTGAGGATGGTAACGGATCCAACAAGTCCAATAAGCCCAGCTTGAGCTCCGACCCAACTCCTGATGCTAACGCAACGACTTCTGGTGCGGTCACAGTTGAAGCTAGACCTCTGGAGGTTGTGAATGTTGATGAGGATGATATGATAGTGGATGAGGATCGACCTGCCCCTGAACTCTAGGAAAAGGTCAAGAACTGAGAAGGGAAAGTCAGTTGAAGCTAGACCTATCGAGGATCAAATGAGGAGGTTGGGTGATGTGCCCCCTCTCATTGGGGTCAATAGCTTGAGTCGCCGCTATCCAGAAATGAGCTTGGGCCAGGTCGTGGTTAGGAGGGCCATCGATGTTGACCTCCTTGCTCATTTTGCTGATAAGGGGATTACCCCTGAGGAATTCTCAGCTCGCTCTGGGATGGTGCATTGCGAGGTAATCTTTTACTTTCCCTTTCTGCCTTGTCGCTTGTTCCTTTAGCCTGTCAGTTTGACCTCCGAGCTAATCCTTCTCTAGTTTCCGTAAATGTAGAATCTCACCATGATCGAGCAAGTGAAAAGCTCTTGGAGGGCCTCCATTGAGAGGGAGAGGCAGGCTCTTAAAGATTACTCCAAGAAATCACAAGAACTAGTCGAGCTAAGAGAAAAGTACAACGACCTGTATAACTCGTATGACGCCATGGAGATGGTCAAAAAGAAAGCCCTGGTAGACCTTGAAGCTGCAGAGTCCAAGCTCAAGGAGGTGGAGGTGGAAAGAGATGCTGAGAAGAAAGAGCTGGAGAAGACTCAGACGGAGCTGGCAACAGTTTCCAAACTTTTAAAGGAGAAGGACACCTTCTTGATTGAGTTGAATGGGGAGCACCGGCTTGCTCGGATGAAGTGGCAAGAAGACCTTCAGGCCGTTGCTACTGCTGCTGCTAAAGATGTCGTTGAAAAGTTTAAGGACGGGGATGAGTACTTTAATGCCATTATTGCTAAGGCTAGGGGCTTCTTGGATCTGGGTAAGCGTCATATGGCCCGCCGGGCTTTAGTCGACCCTGACTCCGACGTTTCCTTGGAGCAGCTAGCTCGATGGGCTTATGCTCCTCAATATGATATGGCAGCTCGCGGAGGTCACTCATTGGTGCCTTATAATGATGATGATCTAGCTCACATTGCCCAAGAAGACCAAGAAGAGAGTTGTGAGCCTTGGGTGGCCCCAGCTTTGGCTCCTAGGACCTTTGATATGGCCTTGCAGGAGCTCGAGGATTCAGAGGACCGAGAGGAGATGGAGGAGGAAGGTGAGTTTGATCATCAAGTTTTCTCCGAGTCGGGTAAACCTTTGAGCCCTCAGCAGCATGAACCAGTCAATGAAGAGCGAGCTTCCAATGACGACCTCAATGCCTCCGACCAAGCTGTTTGATTTTAAATGAACTTTGTGTAATGGAACAAGCCCCAAAACACTTCTACCTTTCATGTTCGTAACTGTTTAGATGCCTTGGCCCAGTATTTTGGGAGGCAGGATACTTCGTAACTTTTATTTTGCACAAGTCTTAGCCCGCTTTTGGGAGACTTATTTATATATATAATCATAGCTGACTTCATATCCTTGTATGTCGTATGCTTTCAATTTTAGCATGTGTGCGTCAAGCTAGATTGGATAGGCTAGCAAAGTCAATTTAAGACTTTGGTCGAACTTAGTTTTAGCTCTTAGTCGACCTTAGACTTGCAAGGTTTTTGTAAATGAGATTGACTTAAAGTCGAACCTGTTTTTAAGAGATCAGAGCTGACAAAGGGTCGAGCTTATAAGAACGAAGTCGACTTAAGGTCTTACTTGTTAGTAGGGCTCAGTTGATTAAGGATCGAGCTGATGAAGCTGACCAAGAGTCGGGCTTGTTGAACGAAGTCGACTATAAGTCGGACTTGTTAAAGAAACGAAGCTAATTAAGAATCGAGCTTGTTAAAATGAAGCTGACTAAGAGTCTAGCTTGTTGAACGAAGTCGACTATAAGTCGGACTTGTTAAAGAAACGAAGCTGATTAAGAATCGAGCTTGTTAAAACGAAGCTGACTAAGAGTCGAGCTTGTTGAAGTTTAGTGTTCATTGTTTGGTCGAGTAGAACTGCGATTTTTATTGAAGTAGAAACATCCTTACATCAAATAGAAAACTAGAACTATGACAAATTAAGAATTGCTTTAACCTTGAACTGAGCTAAGGACTTGAACTAGAAGTAGTACTTGATTAGGTGAGTTGCATGCCATGGATGTTTCAGTTCTTCACCATCTGGGTGAGCTATCATGTAGGTCCCCTCTTTGATGACTCGGGTAACAATGTAAGGACCTTCCCAGTTAGGAGATAGTTTGTAATGCTGGGTCCTTCTCCCTGTTGCCTCGATCTTCCTCAACACATGATCTCCTACTTGGAATGATCTAGTCTTTACCCTCTTGTCGTGGTAACTCTTGGTTATTTGCTTGTAATTGACCATCCGAAGGTAAGCTGTGTCTCGCTTCTCGTCGACTAAATCCAGGTCGATCAATCTGTTAGTGTCATTCTGCTCTTGATCAAAGAAAGTCACTCTAGAAGTAGGAAATCTGAGTTCAGCAGGTGCCATGGCCTCTGATCCATATGTGAGAGCAAATGGGGTTTCCCAGTAGGCCCCAGAGTGGTTGTACGAACCGCCCCGAAGAGCAAGGGGAGTTCGTCCAACCAATTGTTACGTCGACCAACCAAGCCTGTCTTTAGTGCGGATAGGACGAGTTTATTTCTTTGCTTGACTTGCCCATTTCCTTGAGGATAGGCGACAGATGACTGCCAATGCTTGATCCCTACTCGAGTCATTTCTGCTTCGAAAGCCCTTGAGAATTGTAAGCCATTGTCTGATACTATGGCTCGAGGAAACCCAAATCTACACCAGATGAAGTCGTGAATGAAGTTGATTGCATTTTCCTCTGTTATGCGAGCTAGTGGTTTAGCTTCGACCCACTTGGTGAAGTAGTCGATTGCAACGATCACATACTTGCAATTTCCTCGGGCGGGTGGGAAGGGTCCAATTAAGTCGACGCCCCACATGTCAAATGGCCAAGCTGCAATCACGGGGGTTTGCTCAGTCGTAGGCAGATGAGGTAGGTTGGCAAACCTTTGGCATTGGTCACACTGCTGCACAAAGTCATGGGTATCTGCTCTCATATGTGGCCAATAATATCCCAGAGTAATCAATTTGTCAGCTAGAGTCCTGGCCCCCGGGTGTCCACCACAAATTCCACTGTGAGCCTCATGCATCAACTGTGTGATTTCTTGGGCACTTCAATAAGGGCCTGGTATATGATCTTCTGAACAGCATGCCTCCTTGGATGACATATCTCGGAGCTTTCTTTTTGACAGCTCGAGCCTTCTTCTCGTCCTCGGGGAGCTCGCCACTTTCCAGGTATGCTTTCATCTCCTCGATCCAGCACTTCTCATTTGAAGTGTTTTCCACACATTGAATCTGAACCCTTTCATAAGCTGGGCTCTCAAGGTAGGAGATGGGCTCTTCATGTGGCTCATCTGATGTGGCCAGTTTTGAGAGTAGGTCGGCTAGCTCGTTGTCTTCTCGACCAATCCTCTGAATTCCCCAAAACTCCAAATCCTTTGTCAATTTCCTCACTAGGTCGTGGTATTTGACTAGAGTAGAGTTCAACACCTCGTATTCTCCTCAGACCTGGTTGACTATCAACTGTGAGTCACAATAGGCCATGATTTTAGTTGCTCCAAAACACTGGGCGTACTCAATGGCTGCCACTAAGGCCTCATACTCTGCCTGATTGTTGGATGCCTCGAACTTGAATCTTAGCGACTCCTCATATATTGTTCCAGACTCAGGCTCGATCAGAACTATCCCAGCTCCACTGACACTCTTGGTTGCTGACCCATCCGAGTAGACTTTCCAACAATCGTCGGGTAGGTTGATGACGACTTGGGACTCTGGCTCCTTCCCCTTGACTTTCTCTTTCTGAGCTCGCACCTCGCTATCTTCCTTGGTGAACGTCAGCTCAACCAAGAAATCAGCTAGAGCTTGGGCCTTCAATGCCTTTCGAGGTCTATACTCGATGTCGAATTCCGTGAGGGCAATTGACCAATTGAGTAAGCGACCTGAACTTTCTGGTTTATGAAGAATTTTTCTTAGGGGGGCATTTGTGAGCACAACAATAGGGTGAGCCAAGAAATAAGCTCGCGGTTTCCTTGAGGCTACGACTAGAGCATATGAAACTTTTTCTGCGTTGTAATATCTGCCCTCTACATTTTATAGGGCCTTGCTAACATAATAAACTGGCCTTTGATGACCTTCCTCTTCTCTAACCAAGACTGCTACCACTGACTTGTCTCCCACAGACAGATACACGAACAAGGTCTCACCAGTAGTCGGGTTGCTCAATAGTGGGGGAGTAGCAAGGTATTCTTTGAGTTGTTGGAACGACGAATGAAATTCGGCCGTCCACTCAAAGTTTTTCGTCCCCCTCAATGATTTGAAGAAGGGGAGAGACCTTTCAGCCGACTTGGATATAAAACGACCTAGGGCTGCCACCCTGCCGTTAAGTCGCTGCATCTCCTTTATACTTGTAGGTTCCTTCATCTCGACTAAAGCCTTGATCTTCTCAGGGTTAGCTTCTATACCTCTCTAGGACACCATGAATCCAAGGAACTTTCCAGCTGCTACTCCAAAGACAAACTTGCTAGGATTGAGCTTCATGTCGTTTGCTCGCAGATTGGCGAATGTTTCTTTTAGGTCGACCACGTGACGTCCGGTCTTAGTTTTGATGACCATATCGTCGACGTAGGCCTCCATGTTTCGGCCAATTTGTGAAGCAAAGACCTTGTTTACCATGCGTTGATAAGTTGCTCCTGCATTCTTCAATCCAAATGGCATCATGTTGTAGCAGTAGATGCCTCCAGCTGCTTGAAATGCTGTCTTCACTATGTCATCCTCGTGCATTTTAATCTAGTGGTAGCCCGAGTAAGCGTCTAGGAAGCTGAGGGTAGAGTGGCCAGTAATGGAATCAACAAGTTTGTCGATTCTGGGAAGAGGATAGCTGTCCTTCGGGCAAGCAAGGTTTAGAGTGGTGAAGTCGACACACATCCTCCATTTGCCATTTGACTTCTTCACCATAACCACATTGGCCAACCATGTTGTATGAGTGGCCTCTTTAATTATACATGCGCTTAAAAGTTTTTGTACCTCAGCTTTTATGGCCTCTTCCTTATCACGAGCAAAACTTCTCAATTTCTGGGGTCTGGGCTTTATAGTCGGGTTGACCTCAAGCCTATGAACTGCGACTTCTTCCTTGATTCCCTTCATGTCCTCTACTCGCCATGCAAAGACATCATTACTTTCTTTCAGCAGCTCAACGATCTCTGCTCGCTCCTCGTCTGATAGCTGCTTTCCTATTTGAATTTTCTGCTCCGGATAAGAGGGATTTGTGATCACTGATTCTAGCTCGTCAACAGCCTCTAGCTCTGATCCATCCCTGAACTGTAGGGTCTCAATGATGATTTCCTTTACTTTCTGCCTCTCTTCTGCCCCCAAATGTGGAGCTTCTTCAGCTATCATGTCATCTAGCTTATCGGCGATCTCATCGGTGGTGGCCCCCAAGTTATTGTTGACCTGGAGACATAGGTTGCCTATGATGATTTGGTCGACCATAACTACATCTGGATCAACCGTTGTGGCTTTGAAGTGACGTGTCGACTCAACCATGACCTCGTCATTTGAGTGATAGGTCGACTCCTCCACGTTGGTGATCGTTGACAATCGAGTAGTTTTGGTGACTGACTGGGATAGCTTTAAGTATCCCTCCGCCGTTTCAATCTCCAATTCCCTCTTTTTTCTTTCTCGTAGGACATGGTCTAAGTATGCTCGAGTTGTGCCTTGTACACAACCGACTCTAGCAGGGGTTGGAAATTTGACTCGTTGGTGGGGGATTGACGCCACCATTCCAAGTGCGACCTGACCAGGAATACCAAGGATAGCAGCATAGTCACTGTTCACATCTATCACAATAAATTTTACCTTAGAAACGACCCTGTAAGGGTGTTGGCCTAGGTCGACATCTAGCTCGATCTTTCCCTTAGCGTCAACTCGGTGATTTGTGAAGCCCTCCAACCTGCCATCATATCTTTCCAGCTGCTCATTGGAAAGACCCATCTCCTGGAAGGTTTTGTAGAACAAAATGTCTTTGCAGGCCCCCGTGTCGACTAAGAGTCTGCTCGTCGTACATCCGTCGATAAGACCTGGGATGACGAGAACTTTCTCTCTAGCCGCCATATTAGTTGCCAACTCATAGGGGTAGAAGCTGATCACCTCATCTCTGACATCTCTCCTTGGGGGCACATGTGGGGATTTGTTGAGTTGGAAGATTTTATGTTTGATGGCTGTTTGCTGGCTTGCTCTGTGATGACCCCCAAGTTCAATCTGGGTTGCCTTGGTCTACGATGTCCACTGCTGGTTGCTCGCCTCCACCAGTTTGAGGCCTTTTAACATAAGCGTCGAGTCTTCCCTGGTCGACCATTCTCTGGATGATACGTTTCAGGCCTAAGCAATCCTCTGTGAGATGACCCATATCTTTATGGTAATCACAGCATTTGCTATTGTCGTTTCTAAACTTGTTACTTGGGTTCATTAGGTGGTGGGGCCAACTCGACCGCATTCATTATTTACGTTCGACTCACCGTCGGTGAAAACTTCGGGCACCTTCTCCGTCGCCCGAGTCCTGTTCTTTCCATTCTTGTTGTTTCCCCCATTTTTCGCTGAGTCCTTCTTATCATCAGCGACCTCGACCTTGGGGCCTTTCCCATTCTTCTTTTCTTTCCTTTCCTCAGCTAATGCCACATTGTAAGCCTTCTCGAATAATTCATGTCGAGTGGTGACAGTACGAACTGTCAGTTCATAATCCATATCTTCCGAGGAAATGCCATTCCGGAAGCAATTGATCACCTCCCTGTCAGTGAGATCCTCCTCAATCTTGTCAACCATTTCTTTAAACTTGGTGTAGTAGCTCATGGAGCTTTCATTCTTCCCTTGCACCAACTTGTTTAAGTCGGCGACAGTCACTTTCCGAGCTCCAGCAGTCGAGAAGCGCTCTAGGAATTTTTCCCTCAAACTCATCCAGGAGGAGATGCTACCAGCTGCCAAACCATTGAACCACGTTAGGGTTGCCCCTGTGAGTGTGCTTATGAGGGCTTTGCACATATTGTCTTCCTCATTGGCGACGAAGCACATCGTAGCTTCTAGGTGTGCCACGTGGCTCTTTGCATTGGTAGCCCCTGAGTACTTCTCCAGGAGTGGCAATCTGAAGCCAGCGGGAGGTCGACTATCGATCAAATCCTTGGATAAGGGTCGAAGAGCAAAGTCAATTCGTTCGACCTTTCTAGTATCATTCTTCTTCTCAGCCTCCCATTGTTCAAACTTCCTTTTCCATAGCAGCCACTCCCTAGCATCGGGTCTGTCTTCTCCGGCAGGGGGAACAGCATTTGACCTTTGACCCTCACTTCTGGGGGGAGTTACTTGCCTGCTTCTTCTATCCTTGTGGGAGGGTGATCTTTCTGATCTGACTGGCGACCTGCGTCCCTCATCTCTTGTTGGCGACCTGCGCCTTTCGTTTCTAAGTGGCGACCTGCGCCTATCCTCTCTGGGTGGTGACCTGCGCCTATTCTCTCTTACAGGCGACCTGCGCCCATTCCTCCCCCTGTGGGATTGAGACCTCTCTGTCCTGGCTGGTGATATACGTCTACTTCGATTTGCCTCTAGCTGCGTCCTCGGTTCATTTGTGCCTCCTCGCTCCTGTTCCTAGTGAGACTAGCTCTTAGGTCGTCACTGGGAACGTGAATGGGTGATTGAGGTCGAACCACCATCCTTTGATCAACGTTCTGACCCACATTTTCGTTTGGCCTGGTGCTCCTGGCACGCTCCCTATTAGAAATTTGAGATGGAGCCACTCTCTCATACCTTCTATCCGCCTGCTCCGCCTCCTCCATTGCCAATAACTCGGCCGAGAATGCGAGCTCGCTCCATCGGCATTTCCTTCCTACTCAATGGATTGGATGAGGGACACCTGCCTGTTTCCAATATTCATTTGTCCGATTGGACGCTTTGAAGGAGGTGGAACTCCTTGTCCCTCCATAGTACGCTTCTCTCTCCTTGCATCGGCAATCCTGCGCCATCGGCTACCTTGTTTGAGCGTGTTGCCCTAGCACGATGACGAAGAGGAGGAGGAGGAGGAGGCAAATCTGCATTCACATTGGTGGTAGTAGCGTTGGTGTTGGCATTCACTTCATTGAATTCATCGAAGTCTGCCCAACATGCCCGTCTCTGGAAGGTTACCATAATTGTGGATTGAAGAAAACTTCGAGGTCAAGCTACGCACTCGTTCCCGCAATGGAACCAAACTGATGCCGCAGGAAATATGCTTATCAATCTTCCTCCACGTGGCAGGACTGATCACCTGGCTCCTTGACCTGAAATCAGAACCCACGACTAGCCGGATGTGTCTCCGGCTTAGACCCTCGGGCGTGAGAGTAAGTATTTGATGATTGGAGAGCTAAAATGTATTGAATAATGGAATTCTGATAACAAAATAGCAGTTACCTTTGCACCGTGGGTAGTGATGAAGTATTTATAGGTGATGACCGTTGTATTTTTGGTGGAGCTACATGAGCTCCGAGATTTTAGCGACAGTTATTAGTAATGTGAACGTGCCTGTAACGGTCCCTGATTTGTAGGGATGCGGTTATAGGAATAATTCGAACATGTGTGCCTGAAAGTGTTAAGTCGACACTTGTTGATTAGGTCGAGGTCGCCATTTGAGGAATGGCCGACCTGACTGGTGGGTAGAGCATGGATCGTACCCATATTAGAACTTGGATCTTAAGGTCGGACTAAGTTAGGTCGGGACCTGATAGGTCGGACAATGAACTTAGTCGACTGATACATGAGATGGGCTTTGGGCCATGTACTGATTGGGCCTAGCAACTCATCTTCTTCCTCCCAACCCTCAACCCAACCACCTCCTTCTTCACCCAGCACACCTCTGCCACCTCCCAACCCTCAAACACCATAGCCATTAACCCCACCTCTCCCAATCCATCACCCACGATGCCGTCGTCATACCCCTTCCCCCTCATCTCCGTCGCCTCGTAGTGCTCTTCTCCACCGCCATATCCCTTCCCCCTCTTCTCCGTCGTCTCATACTGCTCCTCACCCCCAATCCCCCTCCTCATACGCCATTTCCAACCCCTTCTCCGCCAGATCTGTTACCATCCTACTTCCCCCTCTCTTCACACACTATTTCTGTAACGATCCAAAATTTCATACATAATAATAATACTTAATTTAATAATAGAATAGCCTCCAACGGCTACTAAAACCATAATTCAAAAGTACTAACCACTATTTGAAATAAACTTAAATGCTGAAAACGGTAATAATCTCTACGGCTAGCACAAACCACTAGCTCGAAATACTTAATATTCTAGATTAATTATTTGAACTCCAAAAGCCGCTAATCCATCAAACACGCAGCCAATCCTCTCCAATCATTTATTACCTGGGAGGGGAAAGAATATGAAAGGGTGAGCGAACAAAGCTCAGTAAGTTCATACGGGGTCTCTTCGGTTTCTAAGAAGAGACGACCGGAACGAACGGAGTTTAATAATATATCAATGAAAGGATAACATGTACAATAAATAGTTTTGGTACTGAGAATGTCAAAGGAGGTTACTTTTTCAAACAACAAGTAGTGGCACTTTTACAATAACCGATAGAACTTTACACACACTTGTCCGTCAATTCCAAGTAATTGTGCACCTTTAATCTAGGGTGACTCCGATACACCTACTCGGTGATCGTTGAATAAGAAGATCTACGCCTTTAATTTAAGGCGCCCCCTTATTCTGAATAAGAGAATCTACGCCTTTTATCTGGGGCGCTCCCTTATTCTGATATATCATGATAATCACATCTATAGAATTTAGGTCATTTCATTCTGACTAGACCATTTCATTCTATAGTGAGGTCATTTCAATCTGACTAGACCTTAGGTCATTTCAATCTGTCTAGACCAATTTATTTAACTTTGAGACCATTTCAATCTGTCTAGGCCTTAGGTCATTTCAATCTGTCTAGACCAAATACATATAGAGTCCTCATCAATTGGACAATTTAACATCATATATTCATAGTGTTCATGGTACGAGAACACATAAGTCAATTTCAATTCACATAGATACACATTGAACAAAAACGCATCAATGGTAAGATATTCCAAAAACGTTCATAACGAGGGAATACAAATGAATAACTACCGGCCACTTGGTAGTATACAAATCATCAATAGGGATTTCTATAACAAAGGAAGATACATTCAAATACTTAATGAACGTAATCCCTTACCTTAGCTTTGCTTTCCGTCCTTAAGCAACGCCTTTACGCGAAATCTACAATCACGTAACAACATAACTTAGGCACAAGTAATCGCTTATTACTTCTTATGTACTTATGCTTCCTTTCTTTAATTAACCCATGAGTTACTCTTAGACTCACCTTAACTGGTTAACTAACTTTCTATTTTTAGGAACTTTCCTAATTTAGCAGTTTCTTAATTTAGAAACTTTCTTCTTATAAATCTTTTCTCAAGAGGTCACTTAGTTTCATTCCTTACAATGGAAGTCTAATTCCTTGATAGCTTCCTAATTACGGTCCCTCTTCTCTTTTTGGGTAACCTTCTTAATTTGGAAAGTTTCCTCCTTCGGAAGCTTTCAATTTCGAACTCTACTATTCTAGGAACTTAAGTCTTTTAATCTTCTTTTTAATACTAAAGTGTTATTTTTCTTCTTTCCCTTTGATATAACTCATTTAAAGTCTTTGGGCTTCTCCTTAATTTCAAAAGGTTCCTTTAGTTTTTCTTAATTTCAACAAAGTCCTTTAACTTTCTAAGATTTACAAAGAAGTCCCTCAACTTTTGAAAAATTACAAAACAGTCCCTCAACTTTTGAAAAATTGCAAAACAGTCCCTCAACTTTTGAAAAATTGCAAAACAGTCCCTCAACTTTTGAAAAATTTCAAAAAAGTCCCTCAACTTTCAAAATTTACAGAACAGTCCCTAAGAAACTTTGGACTTTTCAGTTCAGTCCCTTAGTTAACTGTTCAGTGAATAACTTAACTGAAAATCAGAATTTAATCCCTTCAGCTTTGTAAACATTGCAGTTTGGTCCCTTTTTCAGTTTAAAAACTAACTGTTTTTATACAAAATAAACTAAAAGTCTAACACCTAAATAGAGACACACCCCAAATCCATCTTAGACCAATCGGTCGAACTCTAGGTGGTTTCAAAAACATTATTTTTGTTCCTCTTTTTATTTTTCAAACATTAAACCTCTCATTTAATTTACATATTCTTTAATCAAACACTTTTAATTATATTAATTGTGTTAGATTTAAATCCAAATCAAGATGAACTAGGGTTATGATTATTTCATTATAACCTTCAATTCCCCATTATTCAAACCCTTAATTTATTCATTAACTCTAAGATTAAACCATTAAAATCTAAGAATGACCAAACCTAGGAATAAAATAGTTTTAGGATTTCAAAAATTCATATCTAATTCAATTTAATTCCGAATTGAATGAAATAAAAACTAGGGTTTAGGGTATCATCTTACCTTGATTTTGATGAAGAAATATTGGCCAAAGAAGACCAAAATCCGGCTGTCACCCCTCTCCAACTGATCGGCCGCCGCCCCCTCCTCTATGGTTTTTAATTTTAATTTTTTTTCTTTTTCTTTGATTAATGAAGGATTATGGAAAAAAATAATGAGGAGATTTATTATTTATAGCTAGGCTTTAACCTCCTTGGGCCCCTTTAACCTCCTAAGCCCACAACTTAGCCCACTTGATTTAAATCATTGATTTGGTCCATTCAATTAAATCTAAGTCCAAACTAAATAATGAGTATTATTTTATTTATTTTTCTAATTAAAATAATACTAAAAAAAAATTCAAAATTTTTGGGTCTTTACATTCTTACCCCCTTAAAAGAGTTTGGTCCTCCAAACTAAACGTACCTTAATTTTCGAAGAAATCGGGATACATTTCCCGCATTTCGCTTTCGAGCTCCCATGTCGCCTCGTGTTCCGTGTGGTTGCTCCATTGCACCTTCACGTACGGGATAACTCGTCTCCGCAAATTCTGGTCCTTCCGATCCACAATCTTGATCGGTTTCTCGTCGTAACTCAAGTCCGTTCGAAGCCTTAGCTGCTTGTATTCAATTACGTAACTTGCATTCGCCATATACTTCCTTAGCATTGATACGTGAAATACATTGTGTACCCCAGCAAGTACAGGTGGTAAAGCTAATCGATATGCCACCTTTCCAACCTTATCCAAAATTTCAAACGGTCCTACATACCGTGGGCTTAACTTTCCCTTGCCTATACTCTCTTGCATCTTTACTGCCTCTTCGTCAATTTCTTGAGCTTCCTTAATGGTAGGCTAAATCGCACGCCTACAAATTACTACAAGGACTCCTAATAATGTAGATAGTGAAAGTCCAGGATCGATCTCAGGGAACAGTATTGCTTACGAACTAGTCACACAAATGGGGGGTTTTTGTTTGTTGAATGATTAAAATCCTAAGACGGGAATTTAAAATCTAAATTATAAATAATAATGTAAAAGAACACTTTGGACATGCAAAATTATCCCCGTCTATCAATCAATATCACCGGAATGATTCTTTCATACTCTCCCCTAATCACTTGATCACGAGATATAAAATCTCTATCTCTTCGTTGATAATAGTTAATAGCGGCGACACGCTCAACTACAAACCCTAATTAATAAATAAAACCTAGCCGACACGATCAAGGTTCTAAATAAAAATTGATGAAATTCTAAGAGATGAAGATCAAGGAATTAATCTATTATTGTTTCAAAGAGATTTAAAGCCAATTTTACTTTAATCACCATTCAAGATGACACATACATGAATAACGAAGGTGCTACAATGACAACCCTAGTCCGACACGATAAAAGGGAAATCTAGCAATAATCAATTAACAGGATTAAGGGATTGATCAATTTCTCAAAACCCTAGAAATTGATTTGAAATAGGCACAAGTAAAATTGCAATTAGGGAAGAAATAATAAAAAGAAATCAAACTTCAATTGAAAGTCAAGACGGTTCAAAAATTACAAATCCAAAGCAAGAGAGATTTAGCCTTCCATGGATGTTCAAAAGCTTCAAACTTTTTTTCTATGGAAAACTAGGGAAAAATCTGATAAAGGAAGGAACCCTAAAATAATAATGTTTTTGAGTTTTTATACTCCTTCCCAAATAAAACTTAAAAACTAATAAAAAATAATAATAAAGAAAAATTGAAAAAGAAACTAAAGAAACTAAATTACTCCTCTCCAGCCGTACATGCGTTGGTCATTGTTGTGCCGGCTCCACATTTTCATTCCCACGTGCACACAGCATCAGCATCAAGCAACTTTTGAAAAACAATTTCTTGACTTCTACTTTGGTCACCCATCTCTTCATACTTTCATTTTGGTCACTGAAATTTCCACATTGTTGCACTTTGCCTTTCTTGTATGCAGTTGACCTGACTTGACTTGAATATTAATCGCCTCTCCAAAATACCATTGTCCCGAATTACATACAAATGCTAACAATAAAATCCCTATTACATTATTTCCTCACGAATACAAAGTTGTTGGGTTTTATGGGTCCATGCGCAGCGGAATTAAGCATCAAATTAACACAAAACCCAAGCCCTAAGATCCGTTCTATACGATTAAATTGAATTCCTATGAGATAGAATTTACCAACCTTAATTGCTTTCCGGTCTTGAGCTATCGAACGGATAATTATGTGATTCGTAATCACAAATTTTTTGATCTTCAAATATTCGAATCTTTAACTTCTTTGGATCTTCAGATTTGAACTCTAGGCCTTTGATTTGTTTGAACAAATTAAGACCCTCTTTTGGTAATCCACACAAATATGAATGTCGAGAACGATTCTCGGGTTGGGAATTGCTAGATTCCTAAAACTTATGGAAGAATATTGAGAGTATTTTGTTATGATTTTCCCTTGAAAATTTCGGCCAGCCCATTAGGGTTAACAGACCTCTCATATTTATACTACTTTAGTGTAAATATGTTTCCTAATCGAATTAGGAGAACAGGCTGTCAAAAACGCGTCTGGTGGCTAGTTATGTCGCGTGACATAACTAGCCAGTGGCTAGTTATGTCGCGTGACATAATTAGCCGCTTACGTAACTTTCAATCATTCTTCCTTTTGTTCAACCAATTCATTCTATTTGTGTGTGACCCAATAGGATTGTATTATGTTGGCAATGAGTCCGATCATATCGACCCTCATAAGACATAAGCGGACTCTAGCAAGCCATTATGTCTACCCAAATAACACAACGTAAGAGTTCACGTTTCCAATGGTACACTTCCATTCCTCCCTTTGTCTCACGATGTTATATTGAACACAAGTCATGGTCCACATTGTTGCACTTTGCCTTTCTTGTATGCAGTTGACCTGACTTGACTTGAATATTAATCGCCTCTCCAAAATACCATTGTCCCGAATTACATACAAATGCTAACAATAAAATCCCTATTACATTATTTCCTCACGAATACAAAGTATAGCAATTTTCACTCAAATAAGCACAACATAAACCAAAATTGCTATAAAATGTCAAGAAAATCGAGGAATTACCATAGCTAAAAATCAACCTATCAAATTCCCCCACGCTTAGACCTTTTACTCGTCCCTGAGTAAATTTATAATTCCTCGCTAACTCCAGGTCTAAAACAGATGCGCGAGGGAAAATGATTTCCCTAACTCCTCTAAACCAACCACAACAAAAGTCAACACAATCAAACGACTCAATCAACGTACTCGTAGAATGGAACTCCGCTCCTTATCACTCCAAAAATATAACGGTACCAATGGCCTTAGCTCGACCCCAACTCCAAATATGCAAAAACGGGACATCCAAGCTAAGGCCCACACATCAAAAAGCCAAGGGGAACTAAAGATGTCCTAATTTTCCCCCACGCTTATCTCGCACTACAATCTCCCTCGAAAATGAAGTCAATGCCCAAGCAAAGACTTACCTCGTGCAAAACACCAACACCCCTTATATCACCAAGAAGAATTACGAGGATTTTCTATCCTAACGCCTCTAACCGAGCCTCCTACATCAAATATGAACATCCTAACCCGAGACTCCTAACCACCCTTATTACTCCAACACCGGTGATATAAATGATAGAAAGTATTTCACTCACTCACCTTTTGCCTAGGTGCCGTTTCCGGTTTTCACCTAGCCTCTCGTTTTTTTTTTCATTTTTTTTTCATTATATTTTTTTTTAATTCACACCCTCTCATTTTGCCTAAGTGCCCTCTCGGATTTTTCACTTAGCCTCTCTATTTTTTCAGTGTTTTTTTTAAACGAAAATAAAACAAAGATATACAATAAACAAACATGTACCCCACCCCCCTCACTAAATCATGCATAGTCCCATATGCATCACAAAAGTATAAAATAAGTAAGACAGGGGTAGGGATACCTCTCGGCACTACTGTGGCGGCCTGAAATGATAATCCCACGGACCATGCGAACTGGAGCTGCTCGCTGGGAATGGCCACCTCTGCCATCTCCCGTCATCATACTGTGGTGCCATGCGCACCATATAATCATGAAGCTGATCCTGACGATCCATAGTAATGGCAAACTGCATATCCATACGGGCCATCAAACGATCCACGCCACTATCACCAAGACTCGCAGCCCCAGAACCAATGCCCTCAGTTTCCTCCATATAATCATCATCATCATCGTCGTCATCCTCAACATATTATGCTTCTTCCTCCACCTGCTCTTCAACAATTCTAACGTTCATTCCTCTAACCTCCCTCTTATTGCTTTCCAGAGAGTCTCGAGAAATGGGCCTAATTATCTTCACCTTGTCACCCCCAAAATTCCACTGCACCCCCGCAGCTTTTACCAACCCGACAATCAATGATGGGTACGGAAATCCATTCCGTTTATTCTCTCCCACAGCTTGCATATTATCTGAAATGATGTGGCCCAAAGAAATCTGTCCTCCGTTGATAATCAAATGAATCAATAATGCATGCTTCCACGGAACTTTCACATGCTGCGCTGTCGGGAGGATCCTATAGCATACCAATTTATTCACCCCCTTTGCCACTAGATTAAACTGCGTCTCACTCACAAACTTGGGCGAACCATCCGGGTTGTAGGTCCATTGGAGTCGATTACCCTCCAACGTCCTAGCCACAGCCGCAAAATATATCCTCCAATCCCCATTTGTTGCTTTAAAATACTCGCATTCCTCCCGTTTCACTCTAGGAAGCCCATAAAATTTATTAACATCCTCACTTCTGAATTTTATCGTTTTACCCCTCACAAAAGAATGCTCTCGATCCATGGGGATTTTGTTCATATTCGAATAAAATTCTTTTACCATCAAGCTATTACCCTCCCCCTTAGGCTCATCACAAAACTGTTGCCACTGCCGAATCCCAAACTTAGATGTAAGCCCGAATGATAAAATGTTAAATTGCCTCTCCGCAATTATGGCTCTATTGGTATTGAAATAAAAATAATTTTGGGACATGTAGTAATTGAACCTCGAGGAATCGTGTGTATCCTCACAACGCAAAAATGATCCGAGGGGAGGGGGAGGAACACTAGATGAATTTTCAACAACTTTTTGCTTTTTCTTACCACCCTTTTTGGATTGTTCTTTTGTTTTACCCATAATCACCAAATATCACAAAATAATCCAAGAACAATCAAGTCTAAGCAACAATACCCAACTACTCAATCAAAATTGAACTTCAAAGAAAGCAGAGAGAGAAGGTAAGGTTGAACCTTTCAATATTCTTGGAAGAATCCGGTCGGAAAACACAAAGATCTCGCCGGAATCTGCAAAACTTCCACCGGAAAATTCAAGGGTTGGAGATGACTTTGCCCGGATTTGAACAAGGGTTGACTAATCTGGAGGTTTAGGGTGAGAGGAAAGATCTTGGTGGAGTGGTGGACGGAATATGAAGGGAAGGGTGAGGTATTCGCCGGATTTAATGGGGTTGGGGTCGGAATGTTGAGAGGGTATAGAGAGATTTGAGAGAGAATGAGAGAACCGTGTAGGTTGGGTTGCTGTTAATGGGGAAGTAATAACCCAATTCATTTTATAACTGGACCCAACCCAAAACCTAATCCGACCCACAATTGGATAACCCGACCCTTTCCATACCTTCAGTAAGAACAGTTTCTTGACGACGCCAGGCGGCCGCAAGCAAAGGGGTGAGGCGAGCGCCTCTAACGCCGTGGCTTAAGCTGGCTTTTAACAACTATGAAGCGGGCGCATGGTGGGAGTAGGGCGGGCGCCTCGAACTCGGTGGGATGGCCTTGGATTTGCCGCATTGAGGCGGCCGCTTGTGGGCAAATGGGGCGAGCGCCTGAGATTACGTAAGTTGGCCCTTGTTTTTGGAATATTGAGGCGGCCGCACGGTAAAAATGAAGCGGGCGCCTTGGATTGAAGAAAATAGCACAAACTGCAGGTCTTGAGGCGGCCACATGCCTTTCAGTGGGGCAGGCGCCTGATTTCCAAATTCTTTGTTTTTTTTTTTTTTTTTTTTTTTTAAGAAGTACAGGGTACAGGCATTTTTTTTTCCTCTCCCAAAGCTTTTCCCTGCACAACACCACAAAATAAAAACCCTCAGTAGCACCGATTCTAGACATCAACAAAAAGAACACAAAAATTAAGAACATAATGTACAGAATGACTAATAAAATAAGCAATTAAATCCCGGGTTGCCTCCCGGTTAGCCGCCCGTCTTTAACGTCTTTAGCTAGACCAAATGCCGGGAAAGCCCCCGGCTAGCATCAAATTTTAAGTCTTTGACAAGACTCAGAAAAACGGTCTACTCATACTTAGGATTTTGGAGATAATGCACCTCCATATCCTCATTTATTCCCACGCCATCATGATACATTTTTAGGCGTTGACCATTTACTTTTAAAACCTTGTCTCCGGAGAGACTACCAATCTCAACCGCGCCATGCGGATACACCTCCCTCACAATAAAAGGTCCGGTCCACCGCGACCTTAGCTTCCCGGGAAACAACCGGAGACGGGAATCAAATAAAAAGACTTTTTGACCCACCTTAAAGTCCTTCCTAATGATCATTTTGTCGTGCCAAATCTTCGCTCGCTCCTTATAAAGGAGGTTATTCTCATACACATCTCTCCGAATCTCATCCAACTCACTCAAGTGTAATTTTCGCTCCTCACCGGAACCCTCCAAGTTCAAATTGAACTTCTTGATCGCCCAATAGTCCTTGTGTTCAAGCTCAACCGGCAAATGGCAAGGTTTACCAAACACCAATCGATATGGTGACATACCAATTGGTGTCTTATATGCAGTCCGGTAAGCCCACAACACATCATCAAGCCTTTGACTCCAATCCTTTCTATTCGGGTTCACAGTTTTTTCAAGGATGGATTTTACCTCTCTGTTGGACACCTCGGCTTGGCCATTTGTTTGGGGGTGATAAGCAGTCGACACCTTATGGGTGATATGATATCTCTTAACTAGAGCCTCGACTGTCTTATTGCAGAAATGTGTCCCCCTATCACTTATAATGGCCCTTGGCATCCCAAACCGACACAAAATATTGCTCCTAAGGAAATTGACCACCACTTTTGAATCATCAGTGCGGGTAGGGATTGCTTCAACCCACTTGGAAACATAGTCAACCGCCAACAAGATGTATAAGAAGCCAAATGAATTGGGAAAAGGACCCATAAAGTCGATTCCCCAAACGTCAAAAATCTCACAATTTAAGACGTAATGTTGTGGCATCTCATCCCGTCGACCAATATTACCAACCCTTTGGCACCTATCACACGACTGACAAAAAGTGGCCGCATCCCGGAACAAAGTTGGCCAAAAGAAGCCACACTCCAAGATTTTCCTAGCGGTCTTTTTCACACCAAAATGACCACCACACGCATGCTCATGACAGAATTTCAGAACAGATGACACCTCACTATCGGGAATACACCTCCGAATGACTTGGTCGGCACAATGCCTCCACAAGTTGGGCTCATCCCACACATAATACTTGGCATCACTACGGACTTTGTCTCTTTTAGATTTTGACATCCCCGGAGGGAATTTATTAGAGACAAGAAAATTGACCAAGTCCGCATACCAAGGAGCTGCTGACTTAACTGCCCAAAGAACCTCATCAGGAAACTCACCCCGAATTGGGGCTTGTTTATAAGGTTTGTCCTCCTCCATAACAAGGCGACTCAAATGATCGGCAACTAAATTTTTAGCCCCCTTTTTGTCCTTCACCTCTATATCAAACTCACTCAACAAGAGAATCCACCAAATGAGTCTCGGTTTAGCCTCTTTTTTAGACATCAAGTATTTTAGAGCAGCGTGGTCGGTGTAAACAATGATTTTAGTGCCCAACAAGTAGGACCTAAATTTTTCTAGTGCAAAGACCACCGCCAACATCTCCTTTTCTGTAGTGGAGTAATTTCTTTGTGCCCCATTCAAGGTCATAGACGCATAATAAATCACATGCGAGGCACGCTCCACTTTTTGACCCAAAACCGCCCCCACGGCATAATCACTAGCATCACACATAATCTCAAAGGGACGAGACCAATCGGGTGCTTGAATAATGGGGGTGGTTGTCAACCTAGACTTCAATTCATTGAAAGATTGCTTGCAATTATCATCAAAATTAAAATCAACCTCTTTTTGCAACAAGGTGCATAGAGGTGAAGCAATCTTTGAAAAGTCCTTTATAAACCTCCGGTAAAACCCGGCATGACCAAGAAATGATCGGACTTCACGCACGTTGGTAGGGTAAGGAAGTGAAGAAATGACATCAATCTTAGCTTTGTCAACTTCAATACCCCTTTTTGACACAACATGACCTAACACAATGCCTTGCTCGACCATAAAATGACATTTTTCAAAATTTAGGACCAAATTAGTTTCAATGCATCTATCCAACACTAGTCCTAAATGAGCAAGGCATTCATCAAACGAGTCTCCATGGATAGTGAAGTCATCCATGAAAACTTCCATAAATCTTTCCACAAAATCAGAGAATATACTCATCATGCACCGTTGGAAAGTTCCAGGTGCATTACACAATCCAAATGGCATTCTCCGATAAGCAAAAGTGTCGAAGGGGCAAGTAAATGTAGTTTTGTCTTGGTCTTCCGGGGCGATAGGTATTTGAAAATACCCAGAAAAACCATCAAGAAAACAAAAATACGCCCTTACGGCTAACCTTTCCAACATCTGATCAATAAAGGGGAGGGGGAAATGATCTTTAAGAGTTACCTCATTCAGCCTTCGGAGATCAATGCACACACGAATCCCCGTTTGCTCCCGGGTTGGAACCAACTCTCCTTTCTGATTACGGGAGACTGTGATCCCGCCCCTCTTGGGCACACATTGCGTGGGGCTCACCCACTTGCTGTCGGAGATGGGATAGATGATCCCCATCTGTAGTAGCTTCAGAACCTCCTTTTTCACCGCCTCCATCATTGGCGGATTAAGTCTTCGCTGCGGTTGTCTCACTGGCTTCGCACCCTCCTCTAGGTTGATCCGGTGCATACATAAAGATGGACTAATGCCCTTGAGATCAGAAATAGTCCAACCAATCGCAGATTTTCGCTCCCGAATCACCTCAATCAACCTCTTCTCTTGATCCTCAGTCAAACTGCTAGAAATCACTACCGGAAGCGTCTCTCCCTCACCTAGATAAACATACTTAAGGTGCTCAGGGAGAACCTTCAACTCAAGCTCCGGTGCCTTCTCTATAGATGGAACAAGCTTCTCAACCGGGACCTCTAACTTCATGTGACCAAAACCCGATTCTGTAGCAAACATGGCACTCTCTGTAAGACCCATAACCGCTTCCTTCATCGAATCTGAGATGTCAAACTCCAAGCTAGCATACCCCAAAGCATTCTCTAATACGGTCTTGAGATCATCACCTCCGCTAGACACCTCAAATACCTCCTCAACCAATGGCTCGACCACATCAATGAAACACGATGACTCTGTATCCTTAGGGTATCTCATAGAGTCAAAGATATTGAATTCCATCACTTGGCCATCAAATTCCATTGTCAAGGAACCATTAGCCACGTCAAGCTTTGTCCGCGCAGTCGACATAAAAGGCCTCCCTAACAGTATGGGAGCCTTTGGATCCGTCTCCATCTCTAGCACATAGAAATCTGCGGGAAATATCATCTTCCCCACTCTAACCAACACATCTTCTACCAATCCCTTCGGGTAGGCATTCGACCTATCCGCTAGCTGTATCACCACTCTGGTATCCTGCAGTGGTCCCAACTTCAGAGTTTCAAACATCGAATAGGGCATGACGTTGATTGACGCCCCCAAGTCTAACATCGCCTTGTGTTCAGAAGCATCCCCCAAAGTAACTGGAATCACGAACATCCCTGGATCACTGCACTTCTTAGGCAATTTCCTCTGATACACTGCAGACACGTGCTCGCTAACCTTACCCTTCTTCTTACTCCTCTCCTTCTGATTTCTCTTCAGCGTACACAACTCCTTCAAAAATTTCGCATACCTCTAGACACCAAGAAGATCCAAGAAAGGAATATTAACCTCCAACCTCTTGAAGGTATCATAAATTGCCTTATCAGGCTCTGGCTTCCGATGCTCTCTCAAGGCCTCGGGGAATGGAACCTCAGGCTCATATACAGGAGCCTTAACCTCAGTGCAACTTCGTACGTCCAGGTGCCTTCGTACGGGCTCACAAACCTCAACCTCAATCTCCGGTTCCTCCGCTACAACCTTGTCCTGCAGCCTCCTTACCACCGCGAAGAGTGATCGCACATGCATTCCCGCTTTGGATTCTGGTTCGCCCGTGAAGGCAGCTTTTCCCGACTCTCGAGCCTCCACCTACCCACGCATCTGCTATCTCGCCCCATCTGTCTCTAGACCACTAAGACTCGTACGCTCCTCTTCGCCGATATCGCTGAAGATTGCCGATACTCGTATCGGTCCTCTCGCTGATACCGTGCATCAGCTGGATAATGTGCTCATACTGGAGCCATTGTACGGAACATATCTTCGTAGACTGCCCCTCGCTGCTGCGGTTGCCGCTGCCGCGTGGCCGCAGGCCGGCTGTTGTCCAAATGGTGGTCTATAACCCCGATTCGCCGTCGGTGGTAACCCCGTTGATTACCAAACCGTTGTCCCCGACTCACCCGGCCGATTCTCGTCGCCGACTGTACCCCATCTCGAAATTAGGATGATTTCTCCAGCTTGGGGTTATACGTGTTACCCATCGGTCTCTCGTCCCTACCGCACAAACCAACCGCATTGACATCCTCCATCTCACCCGTCTCGCAACGAAGGGCACAAATCTGTAGGGTGCGTAATGTCATAGCAAATC